>CAWUFW010000281.1:2215000-2735000 GCA_963921515.1 Calotriton arnoldi
GAAAAACAGGAAAAAAAAATATAAAACAAAGAAAAAGCAACTGAAGAAAACTTATCTGTTTGAAATGTGCATGATTTTTCTTTTTAAAACTTGGGCAAAGAAAAGATGCGTTGCTTCAAACGACAAAAGTAGTGTCCTCATTAATGCAAGATCTGGTTAACGAGTTGTGTGGCAAAAGGAGTTCAAAGTCTAATATTTAGAATGAAGGCAAGTATAAGAGCAAAACTATTTATCCCTCTGATTGACTGCAAACAGTTTGGATAGTGCTTTGTGATACAGTATATATGTAGATACAGCTTTATCGTTGCCATCTTAATATTAGGATATAGCTATTTCTCTGTCCTTGCATACAGAGAAGTAGCCATATCCTAATTTTAAGATGGCAATGAAAGACCGACAAAGCAAGGAAAATATTGTGGTACATAATACATTTTTCTTCTCCAGTATATTTAATACTATTTCAAATACCCAGATAGGCAATCTTTATCTAAACTAACACAACTTATTATGTGCACTATGCAGTTGCCTTGCGTGAGGGCCTCAATAATTAATCAATTTGACGTATCCCCCATGCAATTAATCTCTTATCAGACATTTGGGTTTGTATCTGTTTCTCTGTAGATTCCATGGACAAAGCTGAAGACCCATCCAATTAGTCTGGTGAGTGTTAAAAACATTTTCTCTTTGAAGTAATTTTCCAAATGTAGAACTGTTTTCTAATAGTTGAAGTAGTTTTAGAAATGTTTAAATGTTTTTAATTTAAAAAAAAAAAAAACACATTCCCCGTGAATGGCCTGAAACACATTTTGGACTTTTTTCGAATTAAATTCCTGGAAATATTTCACACTTCAAGAGGATGTTGAAATTTGAAAAGCAACTTGTATCACTGCCTTCGCGCATTGTATAACTGTATGTGAGCAATTTTATTCTCATTTGCTTTGACCAACCCATGCCAAAAGTAATTGTCAAATAAATCAATGTGTTTTGACCACTGTCCCTATACAGAAGTGTTTGTTTAAAAAGTAGTTTAAAAACATTTGTTGACACGTGCATTTATTTCTTAAACATAGCACTCCAAAACCTTCTAATAGTTTGACACTGTTAAGCAGTTTTATCTTACCAGTAGCCTTGTGTATATGTCATGGCAATATCCTGCTCTTTAGAGCATTGCAAAAGCATTGGCAAAGCTCAACCCATTTAAAAAAAGCAAATTAACATTCTGTGGGTAACTTAAGTACTTTGTTAGCAAAAATCACTTTATTTGTAAATTATTCATGTGTCCTGCTCCCTTCCTTCCCAGAGAGCAGGAATAGTGATAATACATGTTTGTTACAGGAAAAGGCGACAAGAATACATGTAGTTGAGGTGAAAGGGCATGCTTGTTGTCCTTTTCCTGCAACCTGGAGTGACCCTTCAATACTTCCTGCATTTTCACTTCATTAACCTTGTTTTATGGAGTATCTAATTCTAAAAAGTCTGAAGATAAGAATCCCTTAGGGAAATGTTGGATTTTGCTGTCCGCCTTACCTCGTTTCAGTCTGTGGATAAAGATAATGGGCAGAGACTGTACTGATATTGGTGTGGGATCATCCTTTTCAAATGGCTTTTTTAGGTATTTCTGCTGCATTACCTAATCTTTCTCCACATTCAACACAGTGGCTCATCCCATACAACTGCCGCAGTTAAAGACCTGCGGATGAGTACTGGTTCATACACTGTCATTTGCCACATTTGTGACAGATTGTCACCAAGTGTAGCTTGATATTTACCTTTGGATGGACTCTCATGTGGCTTGTGGGCTTTCACAGGGCATTTCCCATCACCCATAATTTTATGTAATGTATGATTCCCCTCTTTTCCTTCACTCATTGGTTGATGCGTCACTCATATGTAGATGCCATATACACTCAATGGTGAGCTTGGATTGTATTTCAAGAAATTTGGACTTTCTTGGCAGCGTGGCAGGCCTGGATGAAAGTCAAGTGACTCCTGCTTTTTATTGCTGAGGCCAAAGTCAATCTCTGTAATGATGAAAGAGACAGTCGCTGTAGTTTTCTCACAAGCTGACATTCTATTTGCAACATGCCAAGGGAGTCGCCATCACGGTTAAAGTCGAAGTTCTGTATGTTGTAAGAGATGCAAATGTGTCTTTGGATCCGTCCCCAAGTTATGAAATAGAGAATTGTTTTGGCCAGACCCAACATTTGAGAAAAGTGCTACATTATCTGTTTAAAAAAAATAAGCGGACAAGAGTTGGCGTACTTTTGTGTTCATTATTGAAAGAATATTTACCCGAGCTTTCTGAGAGATTAATCCGTCCACTGCAGATCGCAGATTGTGCACCATTCTGATCGATTATGAACTGCTGTAAACATGTATCTGAAGCATGCCAGGCTTATATTTAGTAGTCAGATACATTATATTGAAACTTTTCTGGTATTTATGACTGCTTCTCAGTACACAAAGAACAAAATTCAGATAGGTCCCAGGAAGATAGCTTTGGACTGTAGATCACTGTCCCCTGGTAAATCTTTCCCTTTGGTTAATTTCAGAGGGTAAAAGATTTATTTTCGTCTAGGCTGCATTTATCTAAAACTTGCTTCCAGTTTCAGAAACAGCTTAAGCCATTGCAGCTGTGTTGATACTATTGATGCATAGATGGTGTGGATGTGAGTATCTTGTATAGAGTTAGAGAACATACAGGCACATGGTTCCCTTTAGTGTTTTATGCACTTTTGTCTCAACTCACTCAGGAACAGCAAAAATGCAACAAGAAAAGTTATTCAGTGCTCGTGTATCAGACCATGCTATTATCTATATTGAGAACTGCTCGATTCACTCTACTGCTCTGGTAATGCTTGCAAAGTACTCCAGAGAGGGTCAATAAAACAGACAAATGTCAGTAAAAATGTATAATTTTTACAGTCTGTAACCACAGCACTAAGCAACCCTTCTTCAGAAAAAGTGGTATAGCAGAATAGTATTGGGTACATTCAGTTATAGTGCATATAGTTAATGCTAAAGCCAGAATGTAGATCAAACATTTTGAAAACATATAGAGCTCTATCTAAGGAGTATTAAAACTGGGTCGTGGCCAACCAAGATGGCCAAGCCGTCCGCCCCCCTGCTTAATCCTACAAAATCCTCTGATCCCCCTGGAGATAGAGGTCGACTTGTGCTTCCTGAAATATGGGCCCTGAATGGAGGGCCCCCGGCTAGAAACGGGAGCTCCCTCTGCTTCCTTGACACAGGCCGTCGCGCTGTGACCGGTTTGTGAGATGACCGCCGCCAGGTGGTGACTCTGCATGCAGGCGATGGACGTGCTGGTGATCAGATACGGACAACCTCGGGGGGGGTCTTCTGTCCCAGAAAACACTGAAGACAGTGGGGACTGTCGGTTGTAGTGATGGGCCAAGAGTATTTGACCTCGTTGGGCCCACTGAGAACAGGTGAGGGCCTGGTCCCAAGATGGTGGCAGGACCGCACAAACGATAACTGGATGAACCCATATATCGGCTCCACAGCACCCATGACCTGGAGGGTAAGTAGCAAGGTGCTTGGTGCCCCACTGTAGTAAGTGACAGCACTGCAACTGACAGACAGCTGAGCAACCTGCCAATGTTTCTCCCCATCTAGCATAAGGGTAGACGGAGAACAGCGCTGAGGACCACATGAAGGAGGAATCACGCACTACAACAAGTCTGCAGGTACCGACTGCTCCTCACAATAACGAACCTATACTGAGATGCAACCAAGCTTGATGCATGAGGCTCCACCTTTCTGGGAGCGGTGGGGCGGTGTCAATTAAAGTCCTGGTGGGGATAACTGGCTACAGCCACAGGCGCTGCAATCTGGACTAGTTGGGAGTATCGCCCCCTTCACATTTTGGGAAGCATGTGAAGGGTGCAACTGGGGTGGACCTCCAACAGGTGGATGGCTTTGTGGCCCAACACGAAGGAGCCCAGAGACCATTGTTAGTGGGGGACTTCCTCAACTAAACAGATCTCTGTGGCGGAAAGGAGGCTCCCTGTAGCGCTTGCTCTCCAGTGCTGTTACGGGCCAAGATAGGTTCCCCAGAATGGGGTAACAAACTAACAGGGACCGCTACACTGACCTGGGAGGGGGCCCCCTCACGGAATGCACAGAAAGGAGACAATGCCAAGCCACCATTGGCTGACAAAACGTCCACCCCTCAGATCCTGATGGCTATTAAGCATCTAAAGCAGACGCTAGATAAGAAAATGGATGCCATATCCATTCATGGCAATTTCCTAAGACTGGAACTCCGTAAGGTTAATGAGCACTCGGGAGTGACAGAACAAAATGTGGCTGGGCTGATCATGGAAGTAGAGGACCTACTGTTGGCACCCTCACTGACGGAACACTGACTTGAATGAGCGCTTAGAGAATTCAGAGAGGTGGTTGCGGAGATGCAACATGCAATTTGTGGGTTTCCCAGAGTGGGGCGGGGACTGCACCGAGAACTTGGAGGGATGGCTTAAAAATTTGCAAGGACCTGACAAACTGTCACTGCTATTTGTGGTTGCGAGACCCCACAGTGCCCTGATTCCCAGGCCCTGTCCAGAGCAATGGTCACTTGTATAGTCAATTATAGGACAGCATCCTGAAATGGGCCAAAGATCAGGGAGCTACCCAGTTCGAGGGACAAAGCTTATGCCTTTTTCTTTACTGCACCTAGAGAGTTGAAGTTCAAAGAAAATCATATCTGACAGTGAAGTAAGTAAAAAATGAGAAAGCTGAATATGCGCCTCATGCTCTTTTTCCTGACAAAACTATGAGTGATATATGAGGGCCACATATTTGCGTCAGTCATGCTGAGAGAACCGTGGACCCAGAAGTAACAGGCCTAGTGGATCAGAGGAGTGAAGGAGATAGGGTATGGTGGCTGAAAAATCTACTCCACGGATAGAGGTGCAACAAGGCAGTACTCTGGCATTGATTGACACTATGGACCACACAGTAGATGGAGCTACGGGTAGTGACCACGCAGAGGATGTGTCGCCAACCTCATCCATGGATATAGAAGAGATGTTCCTGGCATTCAGATACACTTGTTCATGAGATTTGATGATGATGATTGGAACAAATGACGCAATATGTTCATGGATTGGTTACGTATTGCTTACAGCTCCTGGGCCATGTATGATGTCTCTGACTTTGAGCTTAAAATGGAGGTAAGGAGGGGACACTGTTCCTGGCGCAATGTTGGAACAATGATATGTTAATGGTTTGGTTAAGTATTGCTTACAGATTCTAGGCCATGTATGATGTCTCCGACTTTGAGCTCAAAATGGGGGCAGGAGGGGAATACGTTTGTAGATATTTCACACTTAAGGTGCAACAAGCTTGGGCAAAAGCCTGCACACTCTCTTAACAGACGTGTAATGGGTGCAAGCTTGTGCTTGGGTACACAAAAAGGCTAGTAACACCAGATTTGAACTGATACATTATAATTTCCTACTTGACACCCACTACAATACACAGAATATACCCCAGATGACCCTTGACCTACCCAAAATGTTGAGAGAACGATGCCGAATTCCTCCATATGACCTGGACATACAGAACACTAACGGAGTGCAGGGAGAAGGTGTTGAGGCTTAAAGAGGTGACCCATGTTCTCCAAACATCAATACATCACTTTTTATTGGGAATAGCCCCTAAACCCAAACAGGGGACAAGACAGCACAAACTTGTAAACTTGGGACCACTCCTTGCAAAACACCGTATAGCAACACACTCATTGTCTGATAGAGGGCCCGCCATCTAAAAATGGACCACAGATGTGCTGAAATGGACCCTGGCTGAGGAGTTGCGATTAAAACGTGTTGGAACAGATTATCGGTCAGAGGAGGATCTAACAGAGTGAGCGGATATGGTGGACAATCCTGTGTTGGATGATGACTAACATATTCTGGGATGAATGGAATGAAAAGTGTCTGCTGTACAGAAATGTAACTGTGACTCACTCTGTGAAGTTGGGCGATGTGGGTGTGGCCGTGGCTGGAGAGAGCTGGGGAGGGATGTCAGGACCAATGCTTGTATTGGGTATACTGCTATGTAATGCCGTCGGGAGTGTTGCCTTACCTTGGTGCGTGTGCCAGTTGGTTTGTTACTGTATTTCCTGTTGGACTACATATTTACAAATAAAGATGTTAAAAAGAAGGATTAAGGCTCTGCAGCATGGAGACGAATATCATCAGCTTAGAAAGATAATTTTTTCCCATTAAAAGTCCTGATAAAGATTCTAGTCAAGTGCTCCCTCCATATGCAAGAGGCCAGTTGTTCTAATGCTAACCCAAACCACATAGGTGAATGGAGCGCTCCTGTTATGTTATTAGAGACTTGTAAAGCGCACGGCTACTCGATAGAGTGTCCCGGCGCTACAGATTCTGGGTGGAGCTAATCGTGAACACACTCTTGCGTAAGTCACACTAATACTGAAAGAGCCAGGTCTTCAATGATTTTCTAAAAGGGAGAAGATCCTGCATCTGCCTAAGTGCAAGGGGAAGACTATTCCAGAGACGTGCAGCTTGCACCTGGAATGAGTGCCCCCCAATGCGAGCATGTGAAGATTTGGGGATGCAAGCCAACTGAAGTGCAGCCGACCTCAGAGCCCGACGCGGGGAATAGAATTGAAATCTCTTCCTGAGATAGGGGCCCCCATCCCGTGCAGGGATTTAAATGTTAGAACCATGGCTTTAAACATAATCCTTTTACGGATCGGAAGCCAATGCATGGATTTCAAATGGGCAGACATCCTAGTTCTGGGCCCCAGGTGAGATTCAACCCATTTAATCATGTGCCCAATACCCAATGAACCAGAGGTCACCACCTTAAAGGTAGATGTATAACACCTTGATTGTTACATGTACAAAGCGTAGGGCTCTCTAGGCTGTCTCGTGGGCACACGGCTGTCTATTCTGCAATCTTACAGAGAATGTGAAACTGGCAATGAGCCCTTAATGTCTGAGTTCGAAAGATTCTTTCCTTTCGAAAGTGTGATGTGGTTTTGTTTAAAGGCATCAGGGAGCACTTAGTGTTGTTGTTTCCTGTGGTGATGTCTCTGCGGTCAGGTTCCTTCTGTTGTGGGCTGCCACATCAATCACTGTTCATTAAGTGCTCTGTCACTATCTTGCTTCTGTTTCCGTATAAATGGTGCATGGCTTGCAAGTAAATAATTGCTTTTGCTGTACAGCAATCAATTGTGTCTCACTAGAGAAGAGTCAATCCCTAAGCCGGGCAGAGCATTGCAGATCCTTTTGCAGTCTAAGCCGTTTTTACTTGTATGAGAAGGGCAGACGCATGTTACTTTAAGGGAAGGGACACTTTAGCTCTTGCTAAGGCATTCACGTGTCATGTCTTCTAATTTACAATAACAATGTTGTGTGTGCTGTCTACCCCCCTCCCCACTGGAGTCTCATGCTTGGGGCTGTGCTTTATTTTTATTTTTTATCCTCATACCATTATGAATGCATAAGGCTTTTAAAAATATTTTTCCCTGTTAGCATCCACTTTCCCATGGTCATTTACTCATGCACAAGCTCATGGGCTACAAAATGTACCAAGGTGTAGCCATCGGACCAGTTCTTTCTTCCCCCTTCTCCACATCTCCACCACAGCCCACACCCCCATCCTTAACATTGCAACTTGCCACATCCAACGTATACGATTCCCAGATGGTGGTTTCCCATTCCAATACTGCTGGAGTCGCCACTCTTAGCCACTTCTTGCATATCTCTCTCTTGCCAACAACACCAGGTACAGCACCAATTTTTCCTTCTCTACATTCCTCCTGCTGCCATCTGCTCCCTCCGCTACCAAAGAAGACAAGGATATGGCTTACCTTAATCTCCTTTCATATAATAGCCCTCAAGGCCTATATCCCAGAACCTTACCAACTTTGAGCAGCTATACAACATATGGATGTCATCTGCTGCTGCCAAGCCACATCTTCTGCATCCTGTCTCTGTCATGCCCTTAATCTTTGAACACTTAGCTGGAGTAGAGTAGCATGTGTGCAGAGTAAAAAGATGGTTCCTTCTTAACGTAGCAGGTCTGACAGTTCCATAGAACAGGCTCCAGCATACTTACCATATAGCTTCCAACTCCGTGCGTGGCAAGTCCTTATCTGGTGACCTCCTTTCCCTGTACATATTCCCCAAGAACTCTACAAAAACTCAACCAATCCCCTCTTTTGTATTCCTAATGTCCTTAGTTCCTTCCCTCCTGATTTCTCTTATGTAATTCCTATTCCGGTCCGCCTTTGCCTTCCAAACTGACATTTGTCCGCTCTTCTCTCTGTACTCAAAGTGCCTGAGCTTACTCGCTTCCCATTTTTCTATATACTGCCTTCCAAAGAGTGTTTTTTTACTCATCCCGGACACCCTCAATCTCAGCTTCTGTATTCTTCCTCCTCTGCCCTTTCCTCCTCCAGTTGCCTCTGCAGTCTCCCCATCCTCCCTTCCATATTCGTTAGTTCTGCCTTTACTTTTTTACTCTGATGGTGGTTCAAGCTTATCATATGCCCCTGCAAAAATGCCCTGTATGCATCCCACACAATATGAATGCTTGCCGTGCCTAAATTCTACTCAAAAAAATACTTTGCACCACATTTTAAAGCCTGGACAACCTCCTCCCTACCTAGCACTGACCTATCCATAGTCCATCTCCTTCCCTCCCTTAGATCAGCAACTGCAAGTTTCAAATCCACCACAGCATGGTTTGAAATATGCATCAGCATGTGCTCTTCACTTTTCACATTCGCCATCTCCTTTCTGTCTTTCAGAATATAATCCAGTCGGGATGAAGGCCCATATTTTTTTGAGAAAATGTGTAGCCCCCTACTCCTTCCCGCCCTCACTCTCCATATGTCTACTAAGCCAAGCTCCTCTAACAAAAGGATAGAAAGGCATGTGACTTAAGTGCAGTCTGTTGGGTGCACATCGATCTTTTTTTTTTTTTATTGACTTGTAAAGCGCCCAAATCCCCCCCAAAGGGGTATCTCTGCGCTACGGAGGTGCTACAGTTAGGGCAAAAAAGATTAAAAGATTTCAGAAAAGCTCAGTTTTAAGGAGCTTTCGAATCCACTATCCATCACGACATTAAACTCCCCCCCACCCCCCACATAACTATGGGGAAGTCATCATCTACCAGAGACAAAAACACATCTCTTAGCACTTCTGGATCATCCATATTCGGGCCTTAAAACCCCACGCATACCATGGTCTTTGATCTCACCCTGAGCCTAGCTATTACCCATCTTCGTTTCTCATCTACTTTACGGTCCATCACCTCTACACCTGTATGTTGCCTGACCAAGAACACCATGAACATGGCAGCCAGCTGAGCAGCTAGGTCGTGAGTCTGCCTGCGGGGGTGGTGTAATATGAGGAAGCAGGAGCGTCATGTGGTGTTTCAGCAGTGCACGAGAGCTCGCGGGCCGGAGAAGGGTGAGGGAAGTGTAAGGCATGAGGAGAGAGGGAAAGGAAAGTGAGAAAACAAGAACTCCCCCCACACCTGAATCTCATGCGGTTGGAGCCTGGGAGTTGTATGCGTGCTGCCCGTGAGCTGAGGTGGGGACTGGCGGCGGTGCAGCGGGTCTTACCGCGGGGTAGGGCTAGAAGCGGCAGCACAAGTCTCGTGCAGTGAACAAAAAAAGAAGTATGGACCAAGGACCTGAACAGCTTTAGTTTCAGGAGGGCACTAGTACAAAGGTGGGTGGGCCAGTAGTGGCGGCAAGGGAAGGGGCTACTCGGGGTGTGGAGAAGCATCCCAGGCTGTGTGGCCATCTCAAAGGGTGGAGGCGCTGGCGGCAACGGAGCTAAGCAATAAAGTAGGGGGGCGTGCGCAGAAAAGTGAGGGTACTGGGGAAAGGACAGAAGGGGTATTTGAGGCATATAGGTATAGTTTGAGGTCTCAGAGGGCATGTGAGGCAGAACTTGCAAAATATAAGGGACCTCGAGGAAATACAGGAGAGGTCACTTGGGGATCGGCTTGGTTAAAGGCCAGGTTACAGACTGTGAAGCCGTGTAAGGTGCTGTCAAAGTATCCAAAGGGGGAAGAACACTCAAAAGACCCAAATTAAGACCATTTTTCAAGGTGGGCATTGAGTCGAATAAGGTCACGAGGGGGTAGACAATGAGAAGGAGGACAGGAACAGGGTGGAGATGCCTGATGAAGGGGTGAGGGACACCAAGGTGGGTGAGTTGATGATGAAGTTAACAGTAAGGACTGAGGAAGGCCCAACAAAGCAATATAGTGAGAGGCAAAGGAGGCAAAGTGACCTAGGGACCCCGTGTTTAATCTTGCAGTCGGTAACAGGTTTGCGGTATTGCAGGATGGAAATGACTCACAAGTGAATTGGGATCATAGAGGGGGTGGGTTACTTTGGTGGGTGGGGGAGGGGAGAGGAGAGAGGTGTCACCAGACAAGGGGGCAAGCGAGGAGCTTGGGATTCGTGCAGTGTTACAGAAAATTTCCTTAGAAAATGAATAGGGGTTTTGAGATTTCAGAAGCCAACTAAAAGGGAATACAAGATAAGTGTGAAGCTAACTAAGGAAACTAGACCACCTGTAAGTGAGAACAGAGACACTAGAGAAAAATGTTTGTGAGCTGAGTAAGTTTGTGGAATCAAATGCTTCAGAAATTCAGATGATAAAAAGAATGAATAAAGAGCTGCAAGATAGGATGGAGAGAGTAGTGAACAATGCCAGGCGAAACAACTTAAGGATAGTGGGGCTGGCAGAAGGGGTGGCAGGGGTGCCTGAAGGCCTTTGTGATTGACCTGTTAAAGAACACAATGGTGTCAGAGGAGGCAGGCTTTTATCTCGTACATGAGATTCAAAGGGAACACCGGGACCCCTTAAGTTAAATCAGGGATGGAGAAAAACAAGAAAGATTCTGATGCACTTCCTGTCATACAGTGTAAAGGAACAAATATTGGGGGCAACTCTTTAAGCCAAGACACTCCAGGTGAAAGGGGTGAGTTTTGGCATAAGATCTGATCTCTTTAGGCAGACTCAGGGTAGACAGTGGGAGTTGTGGAAGAGGATGGAAAAGCTGAGGGAAATGGGAGCAAGGCCCAAGCAGAGGTTTCCCTCAATGTTAAAAGTCATGCATGAGAACGTCATGTATAACTTCACAGACCCTGAGGAGGTAGACCAGTTTATTCAAAAAGTAAAAATGAGGAAGGAAAATTAGCAGGCCCGATATAAGAAGATTATGTTGATAGAGAGCGCCCTGCAGGCAGAACTCAAATCTTGACATAAGGAAGGGAGAGGAGCGGATTCCCCAGTGGTGGAAGGCATGGGGTGAGGTTTGAGGAATGGGGTCACAGGTGGGGAGCATAAGGGAGAAATAAAAGTCCTCATGTGCATCTTGGCGATGTAGTGAATGTTTGTACTCATGCAGTGAGGCGAGATGGATAGGAAAGGCCAGGTAGGATGCCTAGTGAAAGGGGGGGGCGACCATGCACTAATGTTAGTGTCATGGAATGTGAATGGGTTAAGGGTGCGGAATAAACAAAAATTAATATTAGATCATCTTGGAGAGTATGGAGCGGATATTGTGATACTACAAGAGACACATCTTCAGAAAAAGAAAGCTTGGGCCTTTTCAAGAAATAGGTATGGATTAGGGATATTGTTACAATGGATCAATCATGTTCTACGAAAGAGGTGGTGATCTTGGGGCTGAGCTTTATCTTGGTAGAAATTACTAACATATACATTAACCCTCTAGTTCTTAATCTGCGCCTCCCACACAACGCTATTCCTTTGTCACCTTGGCTATTATAATGCGAATCATCATTTCTGTAGGGCACATCTTAACTCACTAAACACTAAAACACTATCAATAACAGACGTTACTAATACTCCGTTTAGTGGTACTCAATTCACCAACATAGACAGGTTTAATACAGAGCCTTGTTTACTGTGACACACATTCTCTCTCTCTCTCTCTCTCTCTCTCTCTCTCTCTCTCTCTCTCTCTCTCTCTCTCTCTCTCTCTCTCTCTCTCTCTCTCTCTCTCTCTCTCTCTCTCTCTCTCTCTCTCTCTCTCTCTCTCTCTCTCTCTCTCTCTCTCTCTCTCTCACACATAGATGTGGCTCAATGACCTGCTATTTAGAGCAAACATACCAATACATGCACTTTCACACATTACATTGATGCAAAGGTTACATTCCATAGCACTGCAATATCTGACCAGAGAAAACACTGCTTATTATCTCACAGAATGCACATTTAGTAGCATTCTTGAGGGGCATCATGACCCATTTAAGGCTTCCCTTCTCCTAAAACGTGGCTGTTTCTAACACTGAATAATGGCAATAAATAGAATATTACAATTTGTATTTATGTATCTATATATCTATCTTATATATTGTTGGGTGTATTATCGCACACATTATCATGGTTTTTAAATAAAAAACATATTACATAGAGGATGGTATTTCGTAGAGTCCTAAGGTTTTCATCCAAATGGAGGCCCAAATTCAATCCAATTTCTTTCCCTCTACCTAATTAATGTGTAAGCATAACAGTACATTCAGATAAGGACACCCGCAAACCACAGTAAAAAGCTTCATCATTGCCCATTGCACAATTAGCAACCTCTTCATAAACATTTAGCAAAACCTTAGCATTCTAATTTAAATCTGGGTCCATTGTTTTATAACAGTGCAGGACAGCTCCAAACTACCCTTAGCATAACCATGTCCTATTGCTTTTTTTTCCCCATACACACATTTTTGCCAGGTACACAATACAAGCAACCGACATTATTATTCAAAAACATAGCTTGATGCATTTTACATCGGTTATGCGGATCCATTATCATATAACACCAAGCTCAACTTTTGCATACATTAAAAGTAGGGCGGCTGTTTCAGAAGCTCATCTCCATCTCGCAGAACAGTCATACCATCTTTATAAGTTGTACATTTTTGACTCCTTCAGTCATCTATTTCTATGTCAGAGCCAGTTGAGTCTGACGATGAACTTGGTCTGCATATTCCTGAAGTATGAAGAAATCTGGGCATAACACCAGGGCTTGCCACATAGCGACCCTGTGTCCTTATATCCATTCAGAAGGGTGACCAGATCTTTTCAAATGTGTTGATTTTATTTTATCATTAATTATCACTGTTAATTTCTCCGTGGTGCACATTTACCACAATGTAGACCACTAAATGCTAATCAGAGGTGTGTTGGGTGGTTTCCAGGAGTGGGCAATTATAAGCCTAGACAGAAGCATGTGTGTAAGTAATTTGTCCATCCGAGTGGTGAGCAGGTACAAGGAGATGGAACTGAGCATAGCATGCAAGTCCTACCTCATCTAGATTTTATAACTATTTTCTTTGGTGGCTGAATGTAGAGGATGCAAATGCTGTAGACCAAGCGTTTACCCATGAGTCATCATCTATTTCTAGTCCTAATTCTGCTTCCCATTTAAGTGTATATGTGTTTCGGAGTATTCTGGAGATTGGTCAAATATGTATGTAATTAAGATATTCCTTTTTGCTATGTGTTGTTTCAATAGAGATTCCGTGACTGTTAGGTCTCATGTTGCAGCTATCTTCTGGTCTCTCTGCCCTGCCCAGTATACCAATTGATTGTAATAAATCATCTAATGTAGATTCCTTATTAGACAACCATCTGTTAATTTCCTTAACAGGCAGCCGGGGGAAAGTCTGGGCTACGTAGTATTAGTGACATTTGTGAGGAGTATATATTGTTACGGCCACTCTCTGGACCACTGTGTTCCAATGATGAAGCATAGTTTGAGTTGATCTTCTCATATGTGGGGGAAACCAAAGCAACATATAAAATGGCTTAGAGGGGTCAAAGGTTTCAGCTTTCACCCAGAGTTTTTTTACTGTACGGGGTTGACAGGTCTATTACATGACTTATTTGTGTAGCTTGTATATAGCTCTCAATTAGGCCTGAGCTCCCTCCTATTTTCCTTTGAAAAGTGTTGTTTTTGAGACTCTTTGGACTTTATCTTCCTATTTGGCATGAATTTCTTTTAAAATGTCTACTGGGAATGTTAACATAAGGTTTGTGACTAGCACAGAAGTTTCATGGTAAAATTAATTTTTATTCTGGCTATGCAGCCGAACTAGAATATTTAAAGTTTTTCCATTCAATACAGATCTTTGAAAAAATGTCCAACAATGGGGGGATTTTAGCGTCATATAATATGTCTGGAGATCTTAATTCCCAAGGAATTCA
Source organism: Calotriton arnoldi (assembly GCA_963921515.1). Classification (NCBI taxonomy): domain Eukaryota; kingdom Metazoa; phylum Chordata; class Amphibia; order Caudata; family Salamandridae; genus Calotriton; species Calotriton arnoldi. Next base: position 2,229,256 of record CAWUFW010000281.1, read on the forward strand.
GTGAACCACAAGTCAAAGTGACGCCACAAGATTGCATTATATCAGACAAAGTAGTTGAATTAGCAGGTCTGCATTGTCCCATGGACTTGGAATGACTATCTTAAAGCCTGAAACCCTCGAATTTTTCAAGCTCATTGAGCCATGTAGTGAGTAATATTTCAGGGTTGGTGATTGTAAGAAACTAGGTTACTAGTTGAGGGGGGTAAGTACCCACCTCAAGTAATAATCACAATCCTTGTCAGGGTGCACCACTATAGTCGCTAAATAAACCTGAGTGCTCAACCCCCTGCTAGTTATGGCACAGAACAGACAAGCTTACCTTCGCGGCAATGTGCAAAGTATTTATGCAGTACTAAAACAGTAATAAAGCCAAAATGCTAAACAATAAACATTCCAAAATGAATTAGAAAAATAGAGTAATAAAATAACAAAAATCCAATAAGGGCCATGAATTTTTTAAGTTTTAAATAGACATAGCGACAAGAAGCCCAAAGTTCAAATGATGGTCTGTGGTCGCAGTAGAATAGGACCTAGGTACAATTTGACACTGACCGCAATGGAGCGTGGGTCAAATACACCAACCATGTTTATTCTGGGCAAAAGATTTTAACTTCTGACTTGGTCCTTTATGTCCAAATCCTCTACAGCAGCACAATTTTAAAGCCCCACAGGAGCTCACGGGAGGTGCTTAGAGACTCGCTGGGTGTCAATAAGAAGAAAACAGCAGGGTCCAGTCAGGTCCAGTTGCCATTGTTAGGTTGGGTAGTTGCCGAAAGACCTCTTGTAGCTTGTTGTATTCCTGTTGCTTGAATAGGAGTCAGCCTTATGACCCTTGGAGTCCACTTCTTTGTCCTTGGTACAAGAGGGAGAGCAGGTTCAGTCCTTTATGGTTCTTCTCAGGTCTGTCAGCAGTTCAGTTCTCTTCTGATCTTCCACAGGTCCAGGACTGTTCTGAAGTAGATGCCTGGAGATGACACATTTATACCTGGCATGAGCTAGTGGGTAGGAATGACCCCTATGCAAACACTAACCAATGAAGTAAAGGTTCCAGGGGATAGCCGTACCCTCCTTGGGCATTTTCAAGACGGTGAAAGTCTTTAGCCACTCTGAACATGGGCTCTGAGGGCTGGGGTGTATCTAGGGAGAGTTTTATGGTAAATCTAGTATCCTTCCACATATGACACTAAAATCCAGTTTGTCGCAGGTCTTGTACCCACAACAACCTCAGAGACAGAAGTGGATAACCAAAAACTTTTTGGCATCGTATTTCCCTCCTTTGAAGTGTGCCCGCAGTGTTACATGTAAACACAGCAGACCTCTCAAATATGCTTTCACACTGTAATGTCAGAAAGAGACTCACTGTAGCATGCTTGGCTTGGAGGGGACAAAAGAAGGGCCCTGCCCAAGTGTCAGTTAACATGTGCCTGTAACAGAGGAGGCTTCTTTGAAGTGCACCCTAAGTGTCATATGAAAAAAACCTCCACACACCTGTCAATAAGGATGTGATATTCAAGCAGGATTTGACACTTTAATGTCAATAAAGATCCTCACAACCTCACCCTGCGTATTCTATCAGGTTCAGGGGGATCATCTTTGCCTATTCAGGTCAGCACATTGTTTACCCCTGGAAGGCATTTCACACCTATTCAAATGTTAATTACTGGCTGTCAGAAGTGGGAGAACAAAATGCAAATTAGCCTCCAGCAACGCCAGGCAGGGCTAACATAACTTCCTAAAAGTTACTTTTCTGTAATATTTAGTTAAAGTCCAATTTCACCATTGAATTGGATTTTTAATAACAACTAAAAATAGTTGTTTATTTTTCTAGCTAGTTCCACTCCCAAATACAGTATTGGGGCCAGATGTACAAAATTGTGTGTTCCTTTTAGCGAATTTTAGTGATTCGCTATTAGAAAATCGCAAACTGCAATGTACAACAGTGTGTTGGACACTGTTAGTGACTCGCTGTGGGTCACAAATGGACCGGTCTTCATGAGGCAGGTCGCAATTTGTGACCCATTGTGAAAGGCTACTATCACAGGGATGGTGGCCTGCTGGGGTCAGCAGACCACCATGTCTGTGATTGCTTTTTAAATAAAGCAATATATTTATTTTTGTATTGCAGCCTGTTTTCCCTAAAGAAAAGCAGGATGCATTTCAAAAATAAAAATGAAAAGCTACCTTTTCATTTTTTAAGAGTAGGCAATGGTCCATGGGACCACTGCCTGCTCTTAAAAAATGTTGGCGCCCACATTCACAAAGGGGAAGGGGTCCTTTGGGGAACACTTCCAGTTTGCAAATGGGACGCTCTAAACATGCCCCTTCCTAATACCGAATCGCAAAAGCAAAATGCGATTCAGTAACAAGTTACCGAGTTGCAGTTTGCCTTCTGTACATGGCAAAATGCATTTTACCGGTCGCAACCAGTAAAATGCTTGTACATCTGGTCCTTTTGTATTTAATTTTGCATCCCACTCTTTTCCTATGGGACGTCCAGGATGGCAACAGTGAAAATAGCTTTTGGGCCTTTCACTGTAAGGGCATGTATAACATTAAACTTTTACATGTCCTACTTTTAAATGCCATGCACCTTGCCTAATGGACCAGAAGGCCTGTTTGGTAGGGAAGGGGGGCTTATAAATATTTAAAAGGAGTGTTTAGGCCTGTTTAAAGGGTTTATTTTGACCAGTCGAATTTGCAGTTTAAAACTGCACAGCCAGGCTACAGAGGGTAAACATGTAGTCCTGTTTAAACTGTTTCTATAGTGGGTGGCACAATGGATGCTGAAGTCCACTTGTGACATTTAACTTACAGGCTCTGGGTACACTTTGTACTATATGCTAGGGACTTGCATGTTAGATAAATTTGCTTATTGGGAGTTTCCTTAATTTACCATGTTGAAAAGCAGAGCACAAGGACTTTATCAGTGTTTAGCAGGAGTACATTGAGTTCCACAGCTCGCAAAAATATAGGATCCAGCATGAAAGGCGGATATACTACAGTGATAAAGGACAAAATATCATGTGGAAAAAGAGCTAGTTTGTAGATAGTTGTGTGGAACTTTATGTTAGTAATATAGGGGTTGGAATTTATTTTTGAATTAATGGGTCCATTCTTATTCGAATATTACAAGGGACAATTCTCTGTAATTCCGTAGTGAGAATTATGGATGTATTTTATTTTTAAAGTTATTACCTTTAAGTGTTGTAGATGGTTGTCTGTAGTTGGTCATGATGTGAGATTTTTTATTTTTGTACCAAAATAGTTTCCTCTCGAGTCTTTGACAGGAATCTCCAAACCATCCTGTCAAATGCCTTCTCTGAGTCAAGCAAGAGAAGGAGCATTTAGCGATTTCTGGTTGCTAATTACCGAATTGCCAACAGGCTATTTTCCAAACCCCGTCTGTCTCTGATAAAGTCTAACTGTTCCTGGTGTATTATGGAAGGCTACATTTTGGTAAGGTGTTGTAATAATATTTTTGTATACATTTTTATATCCGTGTTTAACAATGCTGTGGGTCCATATCATACACATAGGGTCCATTTTGGGCTTCAAGTTCAAAATAGATTCGGACTGCATGTAATTAAGTGAATGAGCCAGTGGTTCTGCTAGGAAACCTTTGAAAGCTTTGTGGGACAGAGGACTATTGCCACCTGGTCCAGAGGCCTCATTACCAGGTACCTGCTTTACAGCTTCCAAAACCTCTTATGGTGTTATGTGCTCTTCTAAAACTTCTATTTGGTGTTCTCTCTGTGTTATACAGGGCAAAATTAAAAATTAAAAAATTCCTGAAGTATATCGGCTGGTAAAGTTTTTATCATAGAAAAATATATATGAGAAAAATGAGAGGAATTGTCGGTCACTGCCTCCCAATTTGAATATTTTTTCACAAAAAGGCTTGCAGTTCTGTAAAAGCAATCCAACTTACCTATCTGTGGTCGATTGGCCCCTTAAGGTTCACCGGAGCATCCTCTACCTCTCACCAGCTCGTAATGCTCATTGGGTAGGTGCAGCAATGCCCAAACGGCCCCTCGAAGGGTCGTTTTGCCAGAAATCTGTTTGTCTCTTGATGATAGACAAAAAGACAATTGCTCTTTGTCCTGTGAGGGCAGTTAGGAGTAGTAGATTGGGATGGCGATTTTCATAAAATTAACTATAAAACCCAAATTAAGTTTTTCTGGATGGAAGTTTTTCTTTTCTTATCCTTGTTAAGGTTTAAACAATCCATAGAACTCATGAGATACCAATTGTCCCAGAGTTGAGCTTGTGGTCAACATATTTCGTACCTCAATTACCCAATATAGGGTCAATGGCAATAAATCAGGACCTCATTGAAAGAACCTAATCTACTAGTGGGGGCGCTCAAAAAGTGCAAAACTAATGCCCCTTGCCAAGAACCTAAAGTAGGTTTATTTACTTTGTATGTTGCATAACCCCCTAATTATGAGGTTACGTCTCTTGCATGTAATCTGTAAGTTATAAGTAGCAATAGGCAAACAATGTAAAAAATTCAGGTTGTTTTTTTTTATTCAGCTTTTTTTTTATTCGGCATAAAGTGTGAATAATATGAGCCAATATCCCCCACACACATGCTGACTTCGTGTTTTTGTGAGCACAGTGCAGCACACTTAACATAGTGAGGAATGTGACATCCTAATGGCTGAATTACATAGATCGTTTGGTAAGTATCACAGTGAGTATTTTACCCATATACACAATTAGTTGGGCCCCTTTAGGTATGTGTCGATGGTAGATTCCCCTGTTGATATCTTAGGGGGCAATAGAGAAACTAGTATACAATACCTCTGATGGAAATTTCTCTTGTGATTAGTTAAATTGCTCAGTGTTACTTGCTTGCTCATTCTGGAGCCTCGATTGTAAACCTGGCCGCATCCACAACCCCGAAGGAGGATAGTGGAGGAGCAACTCCAGCATATAAAGGGACTATTCCCATTGTGCATAGCCAATGTGTGACTACACTGAGTGGACATGTGGCGTCATTACACACAGGGACGTTTGGGCGTGTCTGGTACTCGCCGCGGGTGCCATGCTGGAAGGAGGAATTGGCATGCCAGGGTTGTATTGTTGGCACCATATGTGGTTGTTTTGTCATGTATGAGAGTATATTATATCAAATACAGATATGTCATTACAAGCGGTGACGTCCGGGTGTGTCTAGTACATGTCACAAAGCGCCATGCTAGAATGAGGAATTGGCATGTCAGGGTTATATTGTTGGGCGTGTCATGTTAAGAATATGTTATAGCAAATAAAGATATCCTGTCTAAAATTAAAGGAAAAAAAGGAAAGTTAATAAATGCAGTTGTATGTCCTCTTGAAAACCTATCTGTATGTTTTAATTTGAAAAAAAAGTATATTTCAAACAGCCCTTGGTTATAGAGAACGGCCAAGTGTGCTAGTTGTTATATTACAAAAGCTATTTTTTTTTTAATCAGAGGTGGAGAATGCAAAATGTCTTTTGATCCTTATCCTGAATCATCTACGAAAACTTTAAACCCCAACCCCCGTTGCCGACAGCATCAGCCTGCTACACCCATGAAATCAAACCCCAAACACCTACTCACCCATTGGGACCCTCTCACTACTCACCACAATCTCCATCATGAGCTCTGTGCGCTCGGGAGCATGCACGGACCCCTGTCCTCACCACATCTTCAATCTCGGGAACAAGACAATTGGCGACGAGCTCAAGAAAGTCCTAAACACCTCCATTGCCTCGGCCTCCTCCCCTGAGGACTAGAAACACACTGAAGTAGGCCCCTCTTGAAGAAACCATCCACCGACCCAGCAGAACTGAAGAACTACCGGCCCATCATCCTGCTCCCCTTTCCAGCGAAGGTTCTCGAGAAGGCAATCAACCAGGGACTCACCGAATACCTGGAACACAACTACCTCCTGAACCCCTCTCAATCTGGATTCCGGGCAAACCGCCTTGATCATAGCCATCAACAACATCAGGGCCCTCCTGGACTGTGGCAAAATGGCAGCCCTCATCCTCTTGGACCTGTGAGCCACCTTCAACACCATCTCCCATCACATCTTGATCAAGAGACTCCACCTCATCGGAATTCAAGGAGGTGCCCTCAAATAGATCACCTCATACCTCACTGGATGAACCCAGAGAATCCGTCTCCCACATTCACCTCGGAAGATTAAATGCGGTCACACCAAGGATCGTCCCTCAGCCCCACCCTCTTCAACACGTACATGACCCCCCTGGCCAACACTGTCAGATCGCATGGACTCCACATCATCTCCTACGCAAACGACACCCAGCTCATCCTTTCACCGTCAGAAGACCCCTCCAGCACCAGAGCCATCTTCCACAGATATATGATGAACGTCGCCGGCTGGCTAAAGGACAACTGTCCCAAGCTCAACACTGACAAAACGGAAGTCCTGATCTTTGGGAACAACACCTCGCCATGGAACGACGCATGGTGGCCTGCTGAACTCGGCCCATCCCCCGCCCGACAGACCACGCCCGGAACCTCGGCATCATCATAGATGGAAAGATATCTATGAAGAAACAGGTAAATGCAGTCTTATCTGCCTACTTACCCTACTCATGCTCCGCAAGATCTTCAGATGGCTCCCAACCAACATCAGGAGGACCGTCACGCAGGCCCTCATCACCAGTAGGCTGGACTACGGGAACTACCGCACGCCTCCAGAAGAGACTACAAACAATACAAAACTCCGCAACAAGATTCATCCTCGACCTCCCCAGACTGACCCACATCACACCCCACCTCAAGAAGCTACACTGGCTCCCGATCTAGAAGAGATGCCAGGTCAAGATGTTGACCCACGCATACAAAGACCTGCATAACGAAGGACCAGTATACATCAACAAACGCATGACCTTCCACCAACCAACCAGACACTTATGATCCACATCCCTCTTCTTCGCAGACACCCCAAATCCATTGAGTCAACAGCGGAGCACGCTCCATTGTCCGACTGCAGGCTTGCAAGCTTTCTAAGCTATGCAGGGATAGTCCACGGCTTGGGATAAAATAGGGAGAATACTAATCATTGAGCAAGCACAGTATTAACCTTGAGGCTAAAAATACAGATCTAGGTTTTAGGTAGTGTTAGACCAATTGTTACATATAGTAGGTATGGGCAATATAAAGTACTTTGGGATTTTGTAATGTTCATCTTATTTTTATATTATGGCAGCTGAGATTACTATAGTATTTTCATTCATTCTGATGCACAAGGTTTGTGTACTGATTGTACATAATAAATAGCCTGTTATTATAAAATACCACCAGCTGTGTGTGTCCACTGCTTTCAGGAGTCAAGGACAGGGTCCAAATATCTACAAATAACCCCGGAGGATGACATCTTCGCTGGCAGCGCTGTCTGACTCGTAATCCTCTGGATATAGATGAGTGTAGCTCATCATAGAGAACAGTGAGGGACACCTGTCCTTTTCCCTTGTCTTCAAAGGGGATGCAATAAGCAAGATCCCTTTAGGGCAATGGAAACCATCCAGGTATGTCCTTCGATTTGGGGGGTAGCAACAATAAATGGTAGCTTGTAATCAAGTCACTCCACTTAACATTGGAATTGGCCCCTCATTCTGGGGCTTTATACATTTAAACACAATTTTATCTACAGATATGATATACTTTTATTTGGAAAGAGAACCTTTCCAAAGAATATAAGTCTGATGTTGACAGGCTCATGTGGTCTTTCTCAACTTTTATTTTCCTGTATGTAAACCATTTTGATATGTTAAAGAAATAATCTCCCCCTGTCAGCCACTTTAAATCTTAAGAAATTAATTCTGAAACTCATCTAAAGAAGAGGTTTCTGGGGCGCTAGGTGGCGCACGGGCAAGATGGCCGCACAACTGTGAGGCTCCTGCAGCTCGGGACATTTATCCGCAAAATTATCCTGCCCAGGGGGCTCTAATGTGTACTAAAGAGGCATCAGAGTGAAGGATACACCGACGTTGCCCCACAGGGTAATTTCTGGAGTCCTGTACCGAAGCAGAGCGCCAGCGGACTGCAAGTCGGCTGAAGCCGAAGTACCGGCTCAACGCCATGGTTCCCGGGGTGGGCGGAGTGCGCCACGCAACATCCGAGGCGCCCACGAGGCATCTAGGCCGCACGCCCGTTCGGCCTGCAACATTCGGGGCTCCCGCGTAGTGGTGGCGGGTGCTCCCGACTTCGCACTGCACATACTGGTGATTGCGGAGGACAGCTGCAATACGGTTGGAGGATAGAAAAATGCAGACTCCCCTGCCGCTGTGAGTAACCCGTGAATGTATGCTGCTGGGGTGCCATAGTGTGCGTCTCCTGCGAGCTGCCCTTTACGTTCCTCAACGAGCGGGATCGGAGCGAGGTGCGGGACTCCGTCGGCGCATGGAGGGGGTCCTGGAGTCCCGCTCAGCTGCCGTAGCCCAGTGACAAACCGGCCGCCTCGTGTTATGGCTGCGTTGTGGTGTTGCTGGTATCGGCTGGGGCAGAGTGCGGCGCCCGGTATCGGGAGCCGCTTATCCGCATAGAAGGCCGGAGATGACAGACGCGCCTTGATGTGACAGGCGCTCACGATTGACCGTTGTGAATAGCGGGAGAGTGGCCAGGAACTGAGGAGTGCTAACGTCCCCGGCGATCCAACAGGCCCAGGACTGAGGGCGGCTCTGCAGAAATTATGAGCGCTTTCCGCGCGCCCTCTGTTGAATGGCACTAATTGTTCTTGCCTGCAGCCATCCGCTTCTTCCCGTGACCCCCCCAGTTCAGGCCCACTCCTTTTGTGTGCAGATAGACTGCTGAGGCTCTATCCAGCGGGTATTGCCGCTAAGGGACTTGTGAGATTATTGGCGAGTGGCAGTTTATCCTACTATTGGGGCACATCAATCGCACTACAGGCCAGAACGCAAGAGCCTAACACAGTGAGGGGGCCAAATACAAGACGCGTGACCCACGGAACCCGCGCTTTCTGAGCCCACTGCTTGATCGCTGAGATGGGGCATTGCTGGTGACCCCTCCAAGAGCACTGTAGCGAACCTGTTGTGCCCTTTTTTATAGCTAGAGGAGAGAGGAGTTACTTCCCTCCCCTCTCACCACGGATCTCATCGCCTAGCCTGCCAGATAATGGCTGCAACCAATACGACGAGTTACCTACGCTACAAAATGGGGAAAACTGATGCAAGGCAGACCTGGTTGCCTTTTGAAGCAAGAAAAGGCGCCCGCTCACAACAAGAAGACCCCGAGCAGGCAAGTGGCGACAATGCAGCGGGTACGGCGCAGGGGCAAGAAGATGATGTGAAGGAACTGCTACTTGCTGTGAGGCAGAGCCTCGCCTCTATAGAATGTAAGATGGACAATATGAACACTCGTATGGATGCCATTGTGCACAAAATTAACCAACACGATGAACGTATAAAGGAAACTGAACGCCGCATCTCCGACACAGAAGACAGCACCTCCAACCTACAAAAACAGGTAGCACAGATGGATAAACTGCTCCGAGTGATCGCTGCTAAGAACGAAGACCTCGAGGCGCGCAGTAGGCGCAACAACATTGGCATCATCGGTATTCCGGAGAGCACCAACACAGGACGGATGGAAGACTTTGTTGAGAAACTACTGCATGCAGTCATCGGAGCGGACTCCCTGTCCTCACAATTTATAGTCGAACGGGCGCATCGCACTCTTGGTCCTCGGCCACCTCCCGGAAGACCGCCCCACCCGATCATCGCGAGGCTGCTTAACTACCGAGACCGTGATGTGGCCCTCAGAGTGGCACGGGACAAGAGACAGCTCATGTTTGAGGGTTACGCCTTCACTCTCTACCCTGATTTCACGGCTCCAGTTCAAGAAGCACGGCGAAAATTCAATCCTGTAAAGCAAAAGTTACGTTTAGCGCAAATAGATTACACCTTAATGTATCCGGCTCGGCTGAGAGTGACTCACCAAGGCAAGCAGTATTTTTGCACAAACCCGCAACAGGTAGACGACTTTCTCAAACGTATCAAACGTTCTGGTACTCCCCGCAACACGCAAGAATCTCCACCAAGATCCTCATCACCGGTTAAGGAAGGTCAGTGAACCTGAACTAGACCTCCAGAAGTACAAGCGAAAATGGCGCATGCACCACTTCCGTGAACTTTGGTCCCCGGACATGGTTGGGACTCTGAGATGAAGCGATGCTTTTCCTGATGAGTCCGCATCGTGGAGACATTGCCTGCAGATAAGTACCTCCATGGGACTTTGTTACACTTTACCGGGCACCCCTTCCCCCGTCGGGTAATTAACCTCATCTGACTACCCAGTAAATCGGAGGGACGGGAGTAAGTCGTGCAAACGCCTAGGAGTCCCCCCTTACGGGTGATCCCCCTACATTCTTGCTTACAATGCAAGTTGTTGTTATAGTTTTGTTGGGAACATTGGGTGGGGGAGGGAATGATCATTCTGGCATGTTTGGGATGCTTCAGTGGGTGGGGGTGGGTTCTTCTTGATGATGATATTCCACAACAAGGCGGAACATATAGGAATGTTATTGTATGCATTACACCATACTTCAGAGGTAGTCCACACAGCACTTCAGACATTGAAAAACACTTATGCTTATGGCGAGATCTGATTCTAATGTGAAGGTACATCTCTTAACATGGAATGTTAGAGGGCTACGGGATCCACGCAAGCGCAGACAAATCCTGGCCTATTTGGATCCCCACCAGATCCAAATTGCGATGTTGCAGGAAACTCACCTGGAACCGCGGCATTCCTCCTCCTTTGCTTCTAAATGGGCGGCTCACAGGATTTTCTCCTCCTACTCTTCATACTCCAGGGGTACGGCAATACTGGTTAAAAAGCACACCCCATTTACTCCGGGTGGTGTGACTACTGACCAAGAGGGACGCTATTGCATAATGTGGGGAAGGTTGGGTTCAATGTCCACCACGCTGGTCTGTTGCTATGGGCCGAATGTGGACGACCCTGTTTTTTTTTTAACACACTCTGGGGCAAGATCCTTGAGATCGGCTCAACCTACATAATATGGGGAGGAGACCTTAACTCTACTATTGACCCAGGGATGGATAGATCAAATCCTGGCCTTCATCATTATACTCGCGCACACAAACTGCTTCGTAACATAGTGTCAGAACACGGGCTCATCGACACGTGGAGACATATCCACCCACACAGGGCTGAGGGCACACATTATACTGCAATGTATGCGTCCTGGGCTAGACTAGATTACTTTTTGGTCTCTAGGGGCCTGGGTCCGCTGATTGCCACTGCGGAGCACTTAGCAAGAACTTATTCCGATCACTCACCTGTTTACATTACATTGACCTTATCGGACCTGGGAGGGACTCCCATGAGCTGGAGACTAAGGCCTAACATCCTGCTGGACACGGCGTTTCGAAGTGAATTAGGGCAAGAGATTGCAGATTTCTTCCAACGCAACATTGGGTCAGTTGACTGTGTGATAACAGTTTGGTAGGCCTTTAAGGTCACGGTCAGGGGCTTTTGCATCTCTAAGGGCTCAGGGGTCCTACGCGATATCCGGGGCACTCTGCACAAATTAGAAAAGGATCTCAAGCGACTGGAGGCAATGCCTACTTTTGGTACCGATGGAAACGCACAGAGGCAATTCAGAGAGAAACTCTCGGAGTACAGAGAAACAGCAGAGCGAGAGGTTCGATTCCGGGGCAAATATTTTGTTGCCCGGCAGTATGGGGAGGGCGAGCGGCCTGGCAGGGCCCTTGCGTGGGTAGTTCGCCGCCCCGCTTCTCTAATCACGTACTGGAAATAAAAAGCGCAGATGGGGAGAGACATAGAGACACCAACGCCATTCTGACAACATTTATCTCTCACTACACTTCCCTGTACACTACCAGTAGACATGGGCCGCTGGCTCTCGCTGAGTATCTAGAGGACGTAGCCTTGGGCTGGCTGGGAAATTCCCAAAGAGAGTTCCTAGTAGCCCCGTTTGAAATTGATAAGATCCGAGAAGCCATCATGCACATGACATCAGGTAAAGCCCTGGGCTTAGACGGGCTTCCAATAGATTTCTATAAGGCATACATCGACCAACTTGCTCCCATCCTTAAGACAGTGTATGAAGAGGCACAAGAAAGTGGTATACTTCTGCTCTCTATGAGAGAAGCACTCACCACCTTGCTCAAGCCGGGTAAAAATGCGGACCAATGGGACTCGTATAGGCCGCTCTCCCTCATCAACAGTGACGCTAAAATACTGGCTAAAGTACTGGCCAATAGGCTGTCCCTATTGATGGACAAACTGGTCCTTCCGGAACAAGCAGAATTTATACCCGGGCGAGCCACCTCCCATAATCTTCGTACCTTATTTTCCATACTCCAAAACATAGACTCCAACTTGGCGCTAGTGGCGGTCTTCCTAGACGCCACAAACGCGTTCGACTCCGTCGAATAGGATTACTTACTGGGTATATTACAGCGCATGGGAATGCCGGTGGGATTCTTGTCTTGGGTGAGTCTCCTATATCAATCCCCGATGGCCAAGGTACTGATTAATGGGCAGATATCCCAGGCATTTCCGATCACCAGGGGAACTCGGCAGGGCTGCCCGTTATCTCCACTGCTGTTCACTCTAGCAGTGGAGCCGCTGGTGGCTAAACTGCGACAGCATCACCAGGACAAAGCATTAAGATGTCCCCTGCGTCAGATACTCATATCCCCCTTTACGCAGAAGACATCACACTATACATCAGAGACCCGCAGCAAAATCTAAATCCCAACCTACGTGAATTTATTGTCTTTGGCAGGCTATCCGGGATTCACATCAATTGGGGGAAATCTCAAGTATTCCCGCTCACTTCTGCGGCCACACAATTCCCTCTCGATTTCCCATAGAGTGGTGCAGCTCGGAAGTCAAATATCTGGGTATCTACATTACCAAGGATAGGGAGGAACTCATGCGGCTCAACTACGGCAGGGCGTTCGAGAACATAACTAGCTGCATAACACGCTGGATCTCCCTGCCTTTATCAATGGCAGGGCGAACCTCTCTTATTAAAATGGTAATCCTCCCACAATTACTATATTTGTTTATGAACATACCATATCACCCAGGTCGACATTTCTTCTCCGCCATGCGGTCTGAACTGATCAGATTGACGTGGGGAGGTAAGCAACCAAGGCTGTAGTGGGATATCATTACCAGGCCGTACTCACAAGGGGGGTTCGCCGTCCCAAACTTGGAATTATATTACGTATGCGCCCAGGCCCATTATGCCTACTACTGGATTCATCCGCCCAAGTACATGCCACAAGTCGCAGTAGAACAGTGGCTTGCTGACCCAATACCATTGGCAGGAATGATATGTAGTGCACCCCAGCCTCGTGAGACGGAGACCACGACGGTTACATGTTCAGCTACAGCGTGGTGCCGAATCACCACAATTCTACGAGCCCCCATGCTTTACTCCCCATTGCTCCCCCTACTTTATCATCCACGACTGCAACTGCTACAGGAGACTGTTTTCAGGCAAACCATGGCGAAAGTCAATATAGCGAGCTGGGGTGATTTATATCATGATGGCAAATTCCGCACACTAGAACAGATGTTCGGACAAATTGCACCTACGCCACTAGATGTGTTTCTATACATACGGCTTAGACAGGGTGTCAAGGACATTACTCCAACATACCCTGCAGAACCCCCCACGTTGGCCCCGCTACATCTGTTGCTACAGTCCACGTCCCCTGACCACGCTGTCTCTACACTGTATCATGTCATACACACTCAACAACAGCTGGAGCAGTGCCCCGCTCCGGCACACTGGGAAAGGGAGCTGGGAAGCACCATTTCGGATGAACAATGGTCTTACTGTTGTCTGCAGACAGAGCAAGTGTCAGCTAGCAGTAGACTTAAGATCATCCATTTTAAATTTTTACACAGAATATATTATACACCAGCCAAAATGTATAAATTCAAATTAAGAGACAATGATAGATGTGATAGATGTGGCATGACTGGCGCTGAATTCCTTCATCTGGCATGGTCCTGTTCAGGTGTGGAAGATTTCTGGCGACACCTTTTCACGGCATTGGAGGAGATGACAGCACTACCACTTGTGCCAACACTATTGCAGGCCTTACTAGGATACACAAAGCTGGTTGCCAAACCCTCCCGTAGATATGTTACTCTTGCATTACTGATGGCCAAGCCCTGTATTGCATGTCGATGGGGGCGAGGCAGGGCTCCCAAGTTTAAGGAGTGGATCAGAGACTTGATTTTCTGCCAAGAACAAATGCTCAACTATGCAGAATTGCTTCCCTTGTCATCTCGCCCCAAAGATATCTGGGAACCTTTGAAAACATATCTCCTCACTCACCCCTTAGACAACACAACCAGGAATCCAGACGATTAACACTGGAGACAATAACATACGAAACTGTACCTCTGCAGTTGAGACTTCTATACAACTCATTTACTCGTGCTTACCAGTGTAATGTGTACCCCTCCGTCAATTGAGTGAGAACAGCCTGCGAACCTCACTATGGTTCGATGTGTCTACCTTTAGCTGAGCAATATAATGATGATACTGAGGTATACGTCTAATAGAGGAGATGTACCCAATTGTAACCTTCCTCAGAATTACTGTCGCAAATGTATGGTGCTCTTGTATAGATACAGAAAATGTCATTGCTTCTACCTCTTTGAAACATGTATATGTCCACTGTCGTTACATGTGGAATGCTGTGTTGATTGCATGATCCTATGTCTGATTGTTTAACACAAAATCAAATAAAGTTTGAAAAGTAAAAAAAAAAGAAGAGGTCTCTGAGATTTTGAAAGCTAAAGTATTGTAGCATCCTTGTTTTTTACGTTCAGTTAGCCCAGTAAAATCTATTAAACCCTGCAATGTGTGATGTTTTTGCTTCAACACATAAAGCCCTACTTCTGATTCTCAGTCTGCTTCCCAGCCCCATCCTGCTTCTATTTTTATTTGGCTGATTTGACCTTCCCTCTCACACACAAGGGGACTACCCCAGACAGCCTGTGTGAACCCAGTGAGAAGAATCTGCGGCAGCGCTGCAGGAGAAGGGAGCCATTTTTAGGTCTCGCCTAGGCAGCGCTTGCGCTGTCTCTTCGAGACATGCTGTACTCGGGTATGGACTGTAAGTTCCGCCCATCTTTTTAATTGGCTCCTGTCACTGTCCTTAATAAATGTTGCCCTATAAAAGTTGCCCTTTGATTTGTTAATAGGCTTATTAGTCCCTCCTTAGTACCTCCCTCTCTTCTGTTGTTACCTCCCATCAGGACACCCCCTGTTACATGTGGTGTTACTCTGTAGCTTTCAATCGCAGCCTCCGAGCACTCTTTTGTTAATGGTCTTTCTATTGCCTGCTTTTGCAGGCAGGACACGCTCTCCTGCAATGTTTTTTTTATTTTTTATTTAACCAGAGTGGCCCGCACTAAGAATGGCAGCAGCGCTTTCCTTTTGGGTTTGCCCAATGCGGCAGCATTCCTTTTTTTTCATTTATTTACTTTTTCTTACAATGCCATTACCCGCGCTTTAGCTTTAAACAGCTTAAGCTAAAACGCGGGTGCCATGATTACTTCAAAAGCAAAGAAATAGAAAAAAATAATATATTTTTTTTCTATTTCTTTACTGTTGAAGCAATCGCGGCACCCGCGCTTTAGCTTCAGATGTTCAAAGCCTAAGCATGGGTGCCGCCATTGTAACAAAAATAAACAAATAGAAAAAAAAAGTGTGATTTTTTTTTCTATTTGCTTACTTTTGTCACAATTGCGGCACTCACGCTTTAGTTGTAAACATCGTAAACTGCGGCACCTGTGCTTTAGCTTACGATATTTACAGCTAAAGCGCAAGTGCCACAAACGTCTCGCTTTTGCGAGAGTTTGAGGTATTGGCATTGTAAATGACAATGCCTTTTATTTATGTGTTTTCAAAACCTGCAATCCCCTTGCAGCTTTTCAAAACACATAAATAAAAGGCATTGTTATTTACAATGCCAATACATCAAAGTCTCACAAGTGCGAGACCTATTGCATTGCAAATGTTTGTTTCACAGTCATTAGGGTGAATCCTCCTCCCACAGCGCTTCCTATTTGCGTGCAGCATACCCAGGGTGATACTGGGAGCTGGTCAGTTCCAGATAGTTCCCTTTGGCGGCCTGAGATGTTGATACAACCATCAGGATGTGGCATAATGGCTAGAGCGGTCGACCTCAAAGCTGGGGAACCTGGTTCGAGTCTCTGCAGAGACACTCAACATCCTGTTATTCTGTGTAAATCATTTAATCTCCCGACCCTAACAAAAAATTAATGTGTCCATCTGTAATGCAGCTGGTGCTCATGTGAAGGGCTCTGATACATTTGGGTCGAGTTCGCACTATATAAACTCCCCCACCCACAAAAAAAGAGGGAGCATTCTCATTGGCTGACACAAGCTCCCAGCTTTCTACTATGAGTACTAAAATATATTTAATCATGGCTCTGGTTTTATTTGTCAGCAGATTTTTATCATTCTGCTGTCAATTCTACATTATTGTACTCGATTGTCGGTTAGTAGTGCCAAATCCAGCTTTTCTGATGAATATCTGCAAATTCTCCATCACAGGATCATCTTTGAATGCATAAACGGTGCAGTAAGCTACAGAAAGCTTTGTGGGTTACCGGCTGCGATGCAAAGCATACCTCAGCTTGTAGATGTTATGAATCCAGTGCACTTCAAAGTAGGATATAATGGAGTATGGGTTCTTTGCTTTAAATCATGTTTGTTTGCAAAACGTTTTGTAATTGATGTCTTTATTTAAAATCGTTTTTGTATACCTTTATATTCACGTGCAACATCTGTCATTTGTGCTTTGCAAGTCCTTGGATAAAGTAATAATGGAAATGAGCACCTGTGAAGAACCCCGTGACCGCAACGGCCCCTCACCACTAGCAACTGCATCAGGACAAAGGTCAGTTCGAATTATAATACTTTCCTATTACAGCGCTGTGTACAGATATGGTCAAGGCAATCACAACTCCGGATACAAAATTGAGGAAGTTGTCTTGCCCTTTTATTTTTTGTATTAGTGCATTGAGTGATTGCGAGCATTGTGTGGTGCAACAGTGTTAGTTTACTCACTTCTGGGCTGAAGTCTATGCTTTGAACTGTTTCTTAGATTAGTTGGAGGTGTGCATCATATGCCCATAAGTACCAGATCTATGAAGGATTTTCAAGATCACTAGTGACTGTAATTTAGATCCATATAGGTTCATGGTATGCACATTTATATACTGTGGATATCCAACAACTTTGACATGGATCCTGGACTTATGTTGGACAAAAGAAGATGAAGAGAGAAAAACCTAAGGGTTGTCTGGCACTCCTGCAATAAATAAAAAAGGAGAAAAGGGGATCTCTCGATCCATATTTTCCCTATAATGCAGTGTAAGGGAAAATAACTTTAGAAAAATCACAAACTATGCTTAGTCCAGCGTGGGTGTACTTGCTGGACTGTGTAGTTTTTCACATCTATGATTGTTTTCTAGAACTAAAAATATTATGGACACTGCATCTATTCCCTCATATTTGCCCTAATACATTATGACATCACACCAGCAAATCTTTTTCTTAAGGTGTGATTTTACACACCTTTATATTATATACTTACTCTTTTAATACCATATCCCTGATGAGAACTGTTACAAGCCGAATGTGTGGTACGATTTCTGAGTTCTTTAGGTTAACTTTTTATCAGATGAATACTCTTTCAGCTAGAGGGTAAGTTTGAGCTAGACTGCACAAGTGTAATCTGCTTTAGTTTTGCAATATTGTTGAAACCATATTTGTACTTCTGCCTGCAACTTACACCTCTATTAATCCAAAAATATAGACACCGTCTTCGAGTGGTAGATACCATGCTTTAGGACGGATAGGGATAATTTGCATAATGTGCGTTACAAATGTGCATTTATTCAAAAGCCAGCCCTTTATAAAATAACTAAAATAAATAACGTGCACAGGTTTATCATAGCCCGAGTGCGAGTAGGGAGACCATCAGCATATTATGGGCAAATATACCACTGTCACCCATAAGCAATTCTTGGCAATGGCATGTGACATAATATATGCACGATGGTCATCAGCATGATGCTGAAAGAGTGACAATCTGGGTAGATTGGGCAGAGTGACATGCACAGCTGATGTTATTGTAAATCCCTGGTCCCTTTTTGCTTCTCTGCTCTTCCAACCCATTTCCAGTTTTCTTGTTGACTCCCATATGTTGCTGTGTCAGGTGACCTTTCATGCGGATCATCCTCAAAACTGGATATCTCCAGTTTTAGATGACTGGACTAGGTGACCCCTGAACCACTTGCATGGCTTTATGGTGTGGCACTGGGAGTGATGTGTGTGCATGTGTTGAGTGTCTGCAGTAGGTAGGAAGTGACTGTGTCTTATAAACTCTGCCAGTGCTTCCTTGTGGAGAGCTCTCCCACTCACCGTACAGACCACCTTATAATGGATAAAGAAACCTGCACCGTGATCCAGGAGCCGAGGTTTTAAATGCATGGAAACTAAGCTGGTTTTGTATCCTGGGTAACTATTCATTTCTATCTCTTGAGAGAGCCTCTGTTTGTTTTCACTAATTGATCAGATCACTGTCATTGTATATTTTTTAAAGTTGGTGGATACTTCATTTATACAGTGGACAATCGATGTTTTACAAAAAAGGTGCAATATTCTTTACCTGTGGATTTCCCTCTGAAATTTTCAAATTCAATTTTTCCTTCAGAATGTATTTTTAAAAACTCCTAGTGATCCACTAAGGTGTACATCTGGTGAAAGTAGAGTTAAAGAAGTTCTCTGCAGGTCTGACCCAGGTGTTGGGGTTGCGACCTATGCCATGGATAGTTCGTATTATTTATTTGATGGCATCCATATGAGTTCAGAGTGCTCCTTTTAATTAGATCTCTTCTAGCGGCAAGTATAACTACTTTCAGATGCAACTCTCCTTAGCTCTTGGACAGCTTTATTGACAGTGGTGACCTTGGTCGTTTTAAGGCATCACCTCTGGGTCATGGATTAAAAGTCTGAGCCATTAAAACAAATGTACTTCAGATGACATTTTTGGGTTAAGAATTATGTAAAACCCAAGTTGAGGCTTTTAACAAGTTAACAGTTGAAGACTACAAGCACACCCTTCATTTTAGGCGAAAGTAGGGTCTTCAGCCTTTTATAACCCATGTCATTGCTGATGGCAGGTTAGTTTTAATGCTAATGGAATATCAAAATGTAAGTTCCTTCGTGAAGGGCATCAATGAAGCCTCTCCCAGCTTCCTCATCTGAGCAGCGAATATCTACCTAGTGCTAGGAATCCATGCTGTGTGGCATGCTGAGGTCATCTTCTGCTCTGCACTTAGGAGCGGCAAAAGATAATTCCAGATAGGTATTAGAGATAATCAATCATTTTTAGGTCT
Organism: Calotriton arnoldi; assembly: GCA_963921515.1. NCBI lineage: Eukaryota > Metazoa > Chordata > Amphibia > Caudata > Salamandridae > Calotriton > Calotriton arnoldi. The sequence goes on from CAWUFW010000281.1 coordinate 2,248,728, forward strand.
CGGCCTGCACCAGCGCTTGCGCTGGTCTGGCCGAGAGTTTTAGTAAGCGGGTTTTGGAAGTGCAAACACTGGCTTTCGGCTGGCGACCAGCTTGAGTTCACGATGGCGTGCACGCGCAGCTGCCATCTGGGTTTCCTATCTCTTCCTCATTTCCTCGTCATGGCTCATTAACTCTCTGGACTCTGATGTTTCAATCGCAGCAGCAGCTCACATTACCAACTGAGGGCCCTGGACTACAGTCACATGAAAAACAACAGCGATTAGCATTGAAATGCAAGCTTTTTTTGTCTAGTTAGAAATATTGCTTCGGTGGGTTGATTTCACCTTATATCGCTATTTGTTTTATATTGGGAGTCACAGCCTAATTACCAGTATTTTTGTCTCCCACTGTTTTTTTTTTTATATTTATTCGCGCAAAGCTATATTTAAGGTTACTTTTTCCGCGTCACTTCTTCACTCTATTTAAACTCCACACCCCCACTCTTATTGTCTCTCTCCTTCTCTCTCTCTCCCTCTCTAATTCTCTCTCTACTTAATTAACTCTCCCCTCTCTATCTTTTTTAGCCTTTCATTCTCTCACCCCTTTATCTGTTTCTCTTTCAAACTCCTTCATTCACTCTCTCCCCTTCTTTCTCTCTCTCTATCCCGCTCCACTCTTTATTCTATGTACACCCTTTCTCTCTCTTTCTCTCTCACCACCCTCTCTAATTGGGCATTATATCTTCACTCTATCTCTCACTCGGCAATTCCACAGCATCACTCAGCGCAACCACAGCATCAATCAGAGCCAGCACAGCATCAATCAGAGCCACCACAGCATCACTCAGCACCAACACAACATCTCTCAACGCCATCACAGCATCACTCAACGCCATCACAGCATCACTCAACGCCATCACAGCATCACTCAACGCCATCACAGCATCACTCAGTGTAACGACAGCATCACTCAGTGTAACCACAGCATCACTCAGTGCAACCACAGCATTACTCAGCACAACCACAGCATTACTCAGCACAACCACAGCATCACTTAGCGCCACAACAGCATCACTCAGCGCCACCACAACATCACTCCGCGCCACCACAGCATCACTCCGCGACACCACATCATCACTCAGGGCCAACACTGCATCACTCAGCACCACCACAGGATGACTCCGCACCACCACAGGATGACTCAGCACCACCACAGCATCGCTCAGCACCACCACAGCATCGCTCAGCGCCACCACAGCATCGCTCAGCGCCACCACAGCATCGCTCAGCGCCACCACAGCATCGCTCAGCGCCGCCACAGCATCGCTCAGTGCCGCCACAGCATCGCTCAGCGCCGCCACAGCATCGCTCACCGCCGCCACAGCATCGCTCACCGCCACCACAGCATCCCTCAGGGCCACCACAGCATCACTCAGCGCCGCAACAGCATCACTCAGCACCGCCACAGCATCACTCAGCGCCAAGACAATATCACTCAGCACCACCACAGCATCACTCAGCGCCAAGACAATATCACTCAGCACCACCACAGCATCACTCAGCACCACAGCAGTATCACTCAGCAACACCTGAGTATCATTCAGCATCACCTCAGCATCGTCTCCGCAACAGTCACCACCACCACCACTACCACTTCAGCATCACTCAGCACCACCTCAGCCTGCTCTCGGAATCTGGCATCTGTTGATTCTCCCCTAGCGTCTGGCCGCTGCTAGTGTTATAATACAGGTACTAGTTCCCAACCTTCACCCTCCGATTGTTTATGCCCCTCAAAAAAAAAAAAGCTTTAACAAACAACCATTGCAATAGGCAGAAACAAGTTGCCAGCATTGCAAGAACAAAAGAAAACTGAGAATTTTTATTGTAAATACTTTTTTAATATGGTCGTTCTGTTTTACATAATGCCTTCTTGGTCATATATAAAGTAACAAAAATGCTTCTGACACTTTTTTATTATAACTTTTCAGCATGCCGCACAGCAGCCACACTTCTCTACAGCACAGCTTGAAGACATTGGCAAAGTCAATAGCTCTGGCTAAACACTTATAAGGCCCCAAAGGCGAGACCTATTGGCTATGCCAATGCTTGTTTCTTGGGAGCCATCTAAACACTGTGGCTAGGCTATATAAATTTAGAGAGAGAATAAAATGCATCTCCAGCAACATTTTTGTCATTTCCTCAGCAAGAATTCCACTTGCCCACTCCCCACAAATGAATGGTAGCACGTTTTGTACTTATTTACAATTTTTCAAACGTTTCAGGCCACTAGAGGCCCATCACTTGTCTTGCTGTAAGGTGGTTTGTTCTTACACCTATTTAAGATGGAACCCTTGCAGACGATTATGTTATTGACGCTTCTGGAGAGATCCTGGTATCTCTAAATATGAAGCACAAACACTTTCACATCCCTCACCTTGGCCAGTCCTGTGTGATAACTTCAGTCTCTAAAGGATACGAGGCAGTTTGAGTCCAAGGGTGTCTACTTTGTAGCCAAGTCATTAATATGCCTGTTTATAAAAAGCTGCTGGCTCGGTAGGTCTTCTGCATAAGTTGGCCGTGGTACAAGTGTCCTAGGTTGACTGAATGAGTCACACACTATTTCTTACAACATTAGAAGAGGATGTAAATTGAGCTGAATGCTCATACTTTGTCATAAATAATAACACACGTCTCCATCTTTCGTGTAGGGAATACATTCAGAGTAGGGTCTGGTTTGTCTGCTGAAGGCATGGGCAACCAAGCTTTGACAGTGTCTGTTATCTTTTCTCCAGTAGAAGAGGATGTCAGGTCCCAGATGGCTTATAGGGGTTAGTCCTATAATAGTGTGGACATGGTAGCTGGAAAGGGAGGTGGTAATAACTAGGCACTTAACAGAGGACAACAACTTTTGGCAAAGATGTGCAATTATAGGGTAAGATAGTGATTGAAGGTAGACTCTTAAGTTCCAAAAGTGTGTGCCGGTATTTCTATAAAGTCAATGTGTAAGGAAGTGGCTTGCCCACTGATAAAATATTTTACCAGTGGACAATCAAAAAATAATGTTGAATGTATAAATGGACATTAGTGGTAGAATTTCCAAAGCAAAACTTTCCTCCTGATTGAAATTCTACATATTTAAAGTTAAGATTGCTGTGGTTTCCTGGAAGTACTATGGGAATCTTGAGAATCCCTGAAATGTTGAGAATTTTCTTCATGCCTAGGACCAGACCATATTCCTGATTCTCTCTTGCCAGCCCTGAATCCGGCCTATTATTACTACATTAAGAGTTCCATTCATTTTTCTGCACGTATCTTCCCAAGTGGCCAACTTCCTGCTTGAACGTTTTTGGCTCTTTTTTCAAAAACGTTTTTCATGGACCAGTTCTGGATCTTGTTGACTTAATTCTAGTTTGGGCAGAATGTCGTTAATGTATTCATTATGTATCATGTAACATGGTGATGGAACTTCAGCTTAAGATTCGAAATGAATCTAGAAAGGAATATGATTTCTTTATTATTTTTATTTTAACAAATGAACATGAAAGGCATAGATTATTCTACATTTTGGATACTTATTTTCTTCATTACTGTTACTCATATTAAGCCATTACCATTAGGATGACAAACATTTAATTGAAACTCGTCATTCTTTTCCTAGTGAATATGGCTTTGCTGAAAAAGTAGTGGAAGGAATTTCTCTTTCTGTTAATTCAATAATTATCCGGATTCGTGCAAAAGCCTTCAATGCCTCGTTTGAACTTTCCCAGCTGAGAATATACAGTGTGAATGCTAATTGGCAACACGGTGATCTCCGATTCACACGAATACAACATCCTCAGCGCGGAGAGGTAAATCTTTTACTATTTTCTTTCAAGTGGAATGTGTGCATGTTAGTGTTTTCTATAGTGGAGTACAGTAGGACTAACTCTTATCCCCCATGTTCCCTTTTCCCAAATTAAGTTCCTTCTATCAGCTATTTTACCATCTTTGTTGAAGAACTAAAATGTCCTTGTTCGAAGGGCGGTAGTTGAGACTCATTGTAGGTTAGTGATGGTGATTAATTAATTCTGACATATTAGGCCGATTGCATTGAACCCTTACATGACAAATACTATTCCTTTTTGTATTTTTAAAACTAGATATAAAAAAGCTATTTATTCTCAAGATTCTTCAATAACAAGGAATAGGCCTCACATTCTTAGTTTAGTTCTTGCGTTCTAGTTCAGTATTTGAGACTGAGAAAGTGGTATGATTTATAGTCAAGCATTTATTATAACTGGAATGCTGCAGTGAGTATAGAAATATATTGTCTGTGAAACATAGATTTAAATGTTCTCCATGTTTCTTCATGTAGTAGTTGTAGGTTTGCTGGGTGTATTTTAACAAGACTTGGGCTAGAGGCTAGTGTTCAGGCCAACGCAGTTTCGAGACCAGCGGGTTGGTGCAGGAGCTTAGAAAGGAAGAGGGTGGGATGTCAAAGGGTGCAGTCAGTGTTCTCTGGACTGCAGTTCAAGATGCTGCCTGGGCCTAAGACCTTTTCTTCATCTGCACGCTGAGGCTGAGTGCTGCAGGAGCTAATGGGGTTCTAGTGTGACTGATATTCAGGGAGTCTTGTGTAGGGTGTTGACTCTATCTAATGGTTCCCTAATTGTCCCGCTAGGTGCCCTTGAGGCGCTTGAACCTGGCGGGGAAGGCCTTGTTGACTGGAGGTGCTCCCCACCATCAGCCACACTTAGGGGGCAGTTGGTCAGCCCACTTCATTAATTGGTTGTCTTGCTTTAAGAGTGTTGGAAAAATCAATGAGAGGAGGTAGGAGGGGACTCATCCTCCAGTTAGTTGCATTAGAAAACACAAAGAGTCACTCCGTCCGTAGACGTTTAATTTGATTCCCCTTCAAGAGTTCTTGAAGTTAGAAAAATGTCTTCAAATAACCCTCACCCACCAGGGTTACCCCTTGATGGCATGCTTCATTTTTTTGGGGGGTTCTTCCCGTCCCGCTGCAGGACGGGGCGTGGTACGACCTACGGGGACGTGGGAGCACTGTAGGTATTGACTAAACCAAATGAGAGAGATAGGAGTGGGGGGTGTTTGTAGAGATTAAAAAATACCTTGCTAGTAGGAAAAAATGCTCTTTATTTGGACCTCTATCCGGTATTGGTAAAAAATTGGGAAATTGGAGACTCAAAGGGGATAATGTCCTTGAGTCTTATGGGGCAGTTGGTCAGCCCACTTCATTAATTGGCTGTCTTGCTGCTAGGGGTGACATCATATTGCCTAATAACTTGCAGACAGGCGTTTGAAAGAGTGCACTTCAGTGCCAGAGCTATTATGCCTGGGCTGCTGGGCCATTCCTTTATTTTTTAGATTTTTTTCATAATTGTGCATAAATAAATAAATATAAAGTTTCACGCTTGTCAAAGTCGTACCTATTTGCTTTGCCACTGCTTGTTTTTAATGAATATTCCCATTTTCTTTGTTTTGAAATTAAAAGCAATTTATTTTGTATTGTTCTTTCATTTAAAGCATCTGTAACTAATGAAACATAATAATTATTTTCTGTTGAAAGGTATTGACATTTAAGGAGATAACTTGGCAGATGATCCGAATAGAAGCAGATGCCATCCAGAGCTGTGATCATGAAATAATGAGTGCTCCGGTTCGATTAATTACCAATCAATCAAAAATAAGAATAACACTTAAACGAAGGGTAATAATTCAATTTGTATCATTACAATTTGTTTCTTTAATTGTCAGCAGGTCTCCTCTTTGTTGGCTTTATTTCACAGAATTTTAGCAGGTTTCCTATTGTTTGGGATTTGATTTGTAAAGCCACTCTTCTTAGACTTATTATCTGTTCAAAATTGCCCCACAAATTAGTCAGCTACCCTTCAATATTGTGGATTTTTAGAGTGTGTATCACTATTTTTTTTTTTTTCATCAGATGTTTAGGTCTTGGCTAATGCTAGACCTAAAAATGAATCTGCTCCCCTCAAGAGAAACTACTATCTTAAGTGAATGCTGCCACATGTGGACAACCAATAATTGTCATCGTACTTTGCAGTTTCAAACATGGACAATAAACCAAATCTAAGGTCACTACTTCCTTTCTAGATTCTGCATTTAAGAAAAAGTGTAGTCTCTGTGTATTGTTTTAGCTGTTTTATTTAGGCTTTAAAGTGAAGCTTGCTCTGATTTTAACCATGCACCTGTTAGACTGCATGGTTTCTAGATGGACTGCCTTTCCAGAACACAACAGCTACACTAACATAGCTCTGTCTAGCAATGTGTCAGGGAATTAGAACTTTGGCACTGAGTGTGTGTTGCAGTGTCCAAAAGTAGATTCATTTGCTGGCGGACTACCCAGAATTACATTAAGCACTGGTGTCTGTGCCCTTTCTATTGAAGCCAGCATGGGTTATTCTGTTTGTTTATAGATCTACTTCAAATGCTTATTTTTGTTGTCACTGGGTATGTTTGGATGTGCTTATATAGTGCAAACCTACCTCCAAAGCAGTGTAGCACTGTACAAAATGAGAGATTTAAATTAGAAAGAACTGTGATGCAACAGACCTGGGTTGCGCCTAGGTTACTAATAATGAACGGTGCAGCACAGGGCCATTTGCAAAAAATCCCAGTCAAGTATTGATAGAAATCATTGTGCATCAAATTTAATTTTTTCATGTTACATATCACTATTCTTTAAAAAAGCAAAAATTGTATTTCTTATCAAGCAAGGAATTTAACATTGTAGCAGTTCTCTTTATGTTTCAGAATAAGTAGAAAGTAAGTGTGTATGTGTATATGTGTGTGTGTGTGTTTTATGGTAAACATTTATATTTATAGTAAATATATATTTTTCATGTTGGCATGTTTTAAAACCTATTGCTAATAAAATAACTACACAGCACTGGAATTTTAATTTGTCTGTACTCCTAAGATGGACATCCTCCTATAAGAGTTTGTTATTAATAAACGAGAGACCATAGTCCACCCAGGATCTTGTGGTTCTTATAAAGTTACAGGTTGTGACACAGTGAGGGACTGTTGTTCATACAGTTACAAGTTGGGTTATTATGTATGAAATTAAACATTCTGGCGGAAATGATTGGTAGAGGTTTACTTGTATTTTTTCATCTTTACTGTTGCTTTCTGAGATCAGTTTTTTAATGAATTTCTAGTCAGATGTCTCATACCTGGTAGCTGTATGTGAATTAATTATAACTGGTTGCCTTCAGTGATGTTTTACACATTTGCTGTATTATTCATCCTTACTAAGCCATGGTGTTAAAATCTTTAGAGTTTTCTCATTTGCCTTAGAATATACGTAAACTAGTTGCATCTACTTACCACTTACATTTTAAAATTAATAAAACTAGAGTAAATAGTTAGAACGCCAGCAAAATCACACATTGAAGGGAGTAACAAATAGCGTGTATATGATTAATTTGTAATGAACTAGGCAACGTATACTTAAGAAAATGAGTAAACAAAAACAAGCAACACAATCCAATTTGTTCCGTATTTGTGAATCATGATCGCTTTCAAATCGGGCATATACAGATCTCAGTAAAAGCTGTATTTCTTGAACTGAAATGTTAGATGAAGAAAGTGCTGAAAGATTAATTGGACATGATAATTATTAAATGAATAGATTAGGTTTCTTTTCAGAGGTTCTAGATTGTTTTGGCCAAGTTTGATAATGTTGAAGAATAATCATGAATCTGGCCATGAAAGAGCTGTGCATTCTGTTGGTAGTTAACACATACGATCCGCTCTTTATATAAGGTATTTTGTAGAAAATAAATCCATAACAGGAGTGGGAATTCAGTAATCTATCCTGCTATAAATAGTGATCTGAGGGTACTGCCGCCTGAGAATGCGACGAAAAGTACAGTAATGTCTGAATGGGCTGTTGGCCTGATACCCAACACACTATACAAAAGAATGATGTGGAGGAATAGATACATACATAGTAACCATAGTATACAAAAAATTACCCTATTCAATGGTACATTGTCCCATCCCAATTACTTATATTAATCAAAAACCACATACCAATATTTATTCCTGGTCGGAACAATTATTATCTTCATTTAATTATTCTTAATTTGGTGAAAATTCAAAACAAAACATACATTAACAAACTTTTTTACATAAACACTTATATACGATCATTTAGTCAGATATTGTTTCTTATTCCCCAATTTTTTGTTTCCGTGTTTGCACTCTAAATAACAGCAATCCACTGTGAGGTAATCCTATATACACAAGAGGTCCAAACTACCCCTCTAAAGACATTTTACATTGTGTATATCCAATTTAGACCAACTCTTTCTTTATTTAATGGTTTCCTCCATGCACCAACAGTTGACGCATTTCAGCCCTTTTTCTCCGGGCCTCATCAGGACAAGGGTATAAGGAACAACCTAAAATTAAATAATCCAAATGAAAATTCCAATAAGTCGCCTACGTGTGTTCCAGGATGTGCTGATCACCCAGATGTGTGCATGTGCCCATAAATACAAATTTGTGCCACATAATTCTACCAATAATAAGAGTGCCCCTCTATTGTTCTGAAGTGTGTTACTAATAAAGGTTAAAATCGACACCAATACTTCATATTGTAGATTAATCACCTACACCTCCAACATGCACCCAAGAATTAGTGCAACCTTAACAGCCCATAACTCGCCAAAGCAGACACTAGACTCACTTACAATGCCTCCACGGGCAATGATATATATCTAGGGCGAGGTCCACGTATTCAAGACAATCTTCATAAAAATCATGCCTATCTGAAAGAGACACGTTAGTGACAGATTCCTTACCTTAGAATATCCCCAGGCGTCAGGCTGGATCCGGAAAGTTTTTGCGTAGCAGTACCCTTGCGCGTCGGTAGGCGGCGTCGTGCGGCTCCGCGTCCGTCGTCGGCGTCGTGATCGCCGGGATGACGTCGCGGGCAGTACCTAGACGCCGCCCCTGCGCGCTGACGTCAGTTCTTCTTTTCCGCGCCACCAAGCGCAGATCCGGGAAGAGCAGTGCCCTAGTCATTTTTTGACTAACTTTTTGGTGAATTTTTTCACTGTTTCTTTTCATATCGACTCCAAGGTGTCGTTAGGGATGCCCGGCTTTAAACGTTGCGACGCCTGTGCTCGGATGATGTCCATCACAGACCCGCATCTGGAGTGTCTCTTCTGCCTCGGGCGAGACCACGACACGAAGTCGTGTTCCGACTGCCGGTCCCTAAACCCGAAAGCTTTGCGAGAGCGGTCTCAAAAGCTCCTCGAGGCCCGGCAGTCGGCTCCGCGCCACACCAAGCCCCGGTCGCGTGAGAGGTCGAGGGGTCGGTCGCGGAGTCCTCGCCGGTCGTCGCGAACCAAGTCTTCGTCGTCCGGTAAGTCTAAACACAAGAAGTCCAAAAAGCATCATCGCTCTAGGACTTCGCCTCGCCGGTCTCGCGACTCGGCTGAGGCCCCTCCCGGCACCGTCCCCGCGGCCCCGGACATGCCTGTGGAGTCACCCCCGCAATACCCGTCCTTCCCGGGTTCGGGGGCGGATCCGTCCCAAGTACAGGAATTCCTGTGGTCCATGGCCCGCCTCTTCGGGCCTCAAGGTCCCTCCGGTGCGCCTTCGGGCCCTGCGGGCCCTGATGGGGTTGCCCCGGTGTCGCTCGTGCCTCCAGCCTCGATTCCGGCTTCGGCCCCGGCCTCGATCCCGGCTCCGGTGGTACCGCAACCCCCATCGACGCCGGTCGACCTGACCACGCCTCCGCCGGCGCCGATGTCTCCGGTGCCGTTCCTGACGCCGCCCGGGGCTCCGGGGCGGCGTCGTCCCCATGTACTCTCCGGCTCCGGACATGGAGCCGGACCGACGTGCCGCTCGACGCCGGTTCCGCGCCGATGAGACCTTGGGTCCCAAATGTCCCTCCTCCCTCCTTATTTTGAACCGGAGGAGGACCAGGAGGGACTGGGAGGGGTCTGAGGACCCTCTGGCACAACAGTGTAAGTATGATGAGGACTGGGCAGAGGAACTAGGGGATGCCAGTGGTCTAGATACTTCCCCTGACACTGGCATGCTGTCTCCTCCCGTGGCTACGGAGGAGGGAGCCAACTTTGCAACGGTGTTGCGTAGGGCAGCTGGAGCCTTACATCTCCGACTCCCTACTGTGGCGGTCAAGACTAATCTCTTGACAGAAGTGCTTCAGCCGGCAGCCTCCTCCTTGGAGACTGTGCTGCCGTTCAACGATGCACTCACTGACGTTCTTTTGGGCGCCTGGTCCAAGCCCAACACGGGCTCCTGTGGATAGGAACGTGTCCCGACGCCATCGCCCAGCTCCGGGCGACCCCTTGTTTCTCTCTGTCCACCCCACTCCTGAGAGCTTGGTTGTCCAAGCCTCGGCTTCCCAAACCGCCTTCCCTACCGCCCCTCCGGATAGGGAATTCAAACGCCTGGATCAATTTGGGAAGAAGGGTTTTTCTTCCTCCAGTGCTGGCTTGCAGTCCATCAACACCGCTTGTCTTTTGGGCCGATATACCCACTCCTTGTGGGATTCGGTGGCGACTGTTTTGCCCCAGTGTTCTGAGGAGGTCCAGACACTGCTTACCCGCGCCATTGCGGAGGGTAGGGATGCGGCCAAATACACCATACGTTGTGGCCTTGATACCGCCGACTCGCTGGGCAGATCTATTGCAACGACGGTGGCGCTGCGTCGCCACGCCTGGCTGAGAACCACTGGTTTTTCGGGTGATGTCCAGAATACACTCATGGACATGCCCTTTGATGGAGTCGGTCTTTTTGGTTCCAAATAGACCATGCGTTGGAGCGTTTTAAGGACTCGGGCAACTGCCAAGTCCCTGGGCCTTTCTGCTACACGCCCTCCGCTACCTTCTGCTTTTCGCCCCTATCGTGGCCACGGAAGGGGCGCCCAGTCACGTCAGCAGCCCAGCCACCGGCCCGCGCAGCAGGCGTCTTCGCGTGGCCGAGGACGTGGATACCGCCGTGGCGGTTCGGGCAACCAGCGTGCGGGTCAGGCCACCACCTCCAACCCGTCCGCGGCCTCCACGCCCTCCTAGTCCCTTGTTTCAGGTGCACAGCACGCCAGTAGGGGGCAGGGTCCGCCATCACCTTCACCACTGGCGCACCATCACCTCGGACAGGTGGGTCTTGGACATTGTCCGAAGGGGCTACTCCCTCCCCTTCGAGACCACCCCCCCAGCCATGCCACCACAATTCCACCGCATGTCAGGGGATCACTTGGTACTTCTGCAGAAGGAAGTCACGGCCCTCTTGGCCAAGAGGGCCATCGAGCATGTTCCGACCCCAGAAGTAGGACGTGGTTGCTACTCCCACTACTTCCTGGTGCCCAAAAAGGACAAGGAGGACATGCGTCCTATCTTGGACCTCCGAAACGTCAATCGCTTCCTCCGGAAGGAGAAGTTCAAGATGCTCACCCTAGCTCAGGTCTTGACTGCCCTAGACCCTGGAGACTGGTTGGTAGCGTTGGACTTGCAGGACGCCTATTTCCACATCCCCGTCCTGCCGGCCCACCGGCGTTACCTTCGGTTCACGGTAGGCCTCAAGCATTTTCAGTTCACCGTGCTCCCCTTTGGCCTTACCAGTGCCCCTCGGGTGTTCACGAAAGTGATGGCGGTGGTCGCAGCTCATCTGCGCCAGGCAGGGGTTTCAGTCTTCCCTACCTCGACGACTGGCTGCTGAAGGCGGGCTCGTCCCCAGGCAGTCGTCTCCCACCTCCAGACTACGGCCGAACTCCTGCACTCGCTGGGGTTCTCCCATCAATGTGCCGAAGTCGCATCTGATTCCTTCTCCACAGCTCCTTTTCATCGGGGCAGTTCTGGACACGACGCAGTTTCGGGCCTATCCTCCCGAACGGCGAGTCCGGGATATTCAGGCTATGATTCCGATCTTTCAGCCTTTATCCTGGGTTTCGGTCACGGATGACCCTGAGGCTGCTGGGCCTCATGGCCTCCTGCATCCTGTTGGTCAATCATGCCAGATGGCATATGCGGGCTCTGCAGTGGGACCTGAAGTTCCAGTGGGCGCAGCACCAGGGCAACCTGTCCGATCACGTCCAGATCTCGGAGGGGACTGCAAAACAGTTGCAGTGGTGGCTCTCGAACCGGCAATGGGTCATGGGCAGATCCCTCTCCCTTCCCCAGCCTGAGCACACAGTTGTGACGGACGCGTCCCTTCTGGGATGGGGCGGTCACATGGGAGAGGCGGAGATCAGAGGCCTCTGGTCTCCGGCGGAGTCCCGGCTCCATATCAACCTTCTGGAGCTCCGGGCGATCCGACTTGCACTCAAGGCATTCCTTCCCTCTGTCAAAGGGAAGGTAGTGCAGGTGTTCACAGACAACACCACCGCCATGTGGTACTGCAACAAACAGGGTGGGGTGGGGTCGTGGACCCTCTGTCAGGAGGCTCTGCGCCTCTGGACATGGCTGGAACATCAGGGCATGTTCCTGATGGTTCAACACCTGGCAGGTTCCCTGAACGCCAGGGCGGACGAACTCAGCCGCAGGTGCATGATGGATCACGAATGGCGTCTTCACTCGGAAGTGGCGCAAGGACTCTTTCTACAATGGGGAGAGCCTTGGTTAGATCTATTCGCCACCGAAGAGAACGCGCAATGTCATCAGTTCTGCGCGTTGGAATTTCCAAGGCGGCACTCGCTCGGTGACGCTTTTCGTCGCGAGTGGAGTTGCGGTCTGTTGTACGCCTTTCCGCCTATACCACTTCTACCCAGAGTGTTGAAGAAGATTCGGCACGACCGGGCCCAAGTCATCCTTGTGGCTCCGGACTGGGCTCGAAGAGTTTGGTATCCCGAGCTACTCAGTATGAGCGTAGATCCCCCGATCCGTCTGCCTCTTCGGAAGGATCTTCTGTCGCAGCAGCAGGGGACGGTCCTCCACCCGAACCTGTCCAGTCCACACCTGCTTGCGTGGAGATTGAGCGGCGGCAGTTGATTCCTTTCGACTTGCCTCCCGAAGTTTGTGATGTGATTCTGGCAGCCAGGCGTCCCTCCACTAAGGTGGTATACGCCTGCAGGTGGAACAAATTTGTGGCATGGTGCACAGCAAAGGCTCTGGATCCCCTTTCTGCCCCTCTTTCTGAGGTCCTTCTGTTCCTTCTTTCTCTGGCCCAACAGGGTTCTGCCCTGGGTACCATCAAGGGTTATCTTTGTGCTATCTCGGCCTTCCTCAGGCTCCCTGATCAGCCCTCCCTTTTCAAGTCCCCTGTTGTTAACAGGTTCTTAAAAGAGCATTACACACCTCTTCCCTCCTGTTCCGTTTGTGATGCCTCAGTGGGACTTGAACTTGGTTCTTACCTTTTTAATGTGCGCTCCCTTTGAGCCTCTACATAACTGTCCTCTTCGTCTTCTGACTCTGAAGACAGCCTTTCTGGTGGCCATCACCTCCGCTCGGCGGGTGAGTGAGCTCCAGGCTCTATCTTGCAAACCTCCCTTTCTGTCTGTTCATCCAGACAAGGTTGTTCTTAGGACGCGTCCGTCCTTCTTGCCAAAGGTGGTTACTGCCTTTCACATTGGGCAGACCATCACTTTGCCTACCTTCTTTCCGCCTCCGCATCCTTCCAGAGAGGAAGAGAGGCTCCACCGTCTGGACCCAAAACGTGCGCTCTCCTTCTATATCGACCGCACAAAACACTTCCGGGTGGATGACCAGCTCTTTGTTGGCTACGTGGGCGCCAAAAAAGGTCGGGCGGTGCACAAACGAACCATCTTCCGCTGGGTTACCTTGTGCATCAAGGCCTGCTATTCTTTGGCTAAGAAGGAGCCTCCTGTTGGGCTGCGTGCCCATTCCACCAGGGCAACGGCTGCTACCACGGCCTTGGGCCGCGGTGTTCCGCTGCCGGTTATCTGTCAGGCAGCTACGTGGGCCTCGCTGCACACGTTTACAAAGCATTACTGCCTTGACAGTCAGGTCCGGAGGGACGGCTTCTTTGGCCGTTCTGTCCTCCAGGACTTCCTTGTCTGATCTTTGTTCGCAGACCCACCACCGGGGTTGGTATTGCTGGGGTAGCTATTCTAAGGTAAGGAATCTGTCACTAACGTGTCTCTTTCAGATGCACAAGTTACTAACTTGTGTAACGATATATCTGTAAGAGACAGTAGTTAGTGACAGATTCCTGCCGCCCACCCATCCTCCCCGTTCTGCGAATTGATTTCTAGGGTTAAGGACATCCCTTTCAGGGCCCTAGTATTTTTCAGACACCTATGTCAGCTTCTTGCATGGCTCTGCGTTCCTGGCGCGGAAAGTCGTGTACAGAACTGACGTCAGCGCGCAGGGGCGGCGTCTAAGTACTGCCCGCGACGTCATCCCGGCGATCACGACGCCGACGACGGACGCGGAGCCGCACGACGCCGCCTACCGACGCGCAAGGGTACTGCTACGCAAAAACTTTCCGTATCCAGCCTGACGCCTGGGGATATTCTAAGGTAAGGAATCTGTCACTAACTACTGTCTCTTACAGATATATCGTTACACAAGTTAGTAACTTGTGCATTACGTCAGATCGCTGGCACACTAGGGACATAAAGAATGAACTGTCATTTCACGTCTCAATAAAGACAATCCAGTTTCCAATGTAAAAGCGCAAAACGCGCGCTTTGCATACCTGTACTACAAGTCAAGCACCAGTTCTTTCTCCACGCACTCCGCGTCACTCGATCTCACTTTTATTAACAGTGTGTCCAGTTCTAGCGCTGTCCTTCAAAATCGTAGCGCTAATTCAATAACAGAAATGCACCAGTCAGTGTGCAATCATCGTGATTGTACGGGACCCACCACGTCCTCTATTGCCTCTTCTATGGCTTACCTACGTTCCCAATTCATGGAGCGTCGGTCCCTGCCGCCTTCACTTCCCGGATTCGCTTTCGCGGCTACCGTGCGGCATATATAATGGGACCTGACACTCCCTCACAGTGCGGTCACGTGCTCCTCCATGGGTCATGGAAATAGACGAGAAAAGCCTACGCTTGGGATGCATTCCAACTACTGGAATCGCTAATCCCTGTATGTGCATGTTTAGTGTGTGAGGCCATGCATTATTAATAAAAAGAAGAAGAAAATCCTATGCTATTTAGTAACTGGAAATACAACTATATACCAAGTAATATCAAACTAAAAATACAGCGTAAAAAAGACCGAGTAAAAAAGACCACCACCAATTTTATCAGCACATCCTGAACATCGAAATCCAAACTACAGGATACAGTATCACAGATAAATAGTCACAGATCTTTGGTACAAACAAATCGAAAATATCAATAAACAAAACTTTCACAGCAGATGTGTTGTGTTGCATTTTGATCTTCAAACAAACACAACTTTATGGACAGTTTACAAACAATCCTACAAACATTTTTAATGATATACATGCATGTTCTCAACTTAACAGATTACCTAAAACTGTGAGATCACCTCAGTGTACCAATTCAGATCAGGGCCCAGATTTCATCATGGTCGTTAAGCCCCTGCACCGCAGTTCTGTATTTCTCAATCATGCGCGCCTCTAACCTATTGAGTGATGCTTGTAGGGTGGCCTTATTGCTATTCTTAACTACCATCAGTACTGATCATTGAATGTCAATTTCATCATGGTTGCACTGTTGATAGTGTTGAACTAACGGGGCACCCTGCGTCTTACACCGTATTCGTGATTTATGTTGCAGAATGCGCATTTTCACGGGTTGCGTTGTCTGTCCTATATACATTTTTCCACACGGGCATGACAAACAATAAACCATGTTTTTTGTATTGCAGTTTGAAAAACTATGTTGTAGATGCTTTTTATCATTCAACATAACAAATTTAGAATCATTGGTTATAGTGCAAGCAGCGCAGGTATTACACCTGAAATGACCAACCAACGGTGAAAGTCCCATCATGCTTCTTAAATCCTGTTTGGTTTCTGATGGTCGTGTGGATTTAACCAAGTGATGTCGGAGGTTCTTTCCTTTACGGAACGCAAATAGGGGTCTCGGGATGTCTAGATGGCTCACCAACCTCCAGTGGCGCAAAATTATTCTCTTGATCTTATTTGCCTTGGGGTTATAAGTTAAAACCCATGTCAGTGGATTTAAATCAGGGTCAATAACTCCTCTCTCGGAGTAAACCACGCCCGTTTAAGTGCTGATCTCACCAATTTTCTTGGATATCCTCTCTCTGTTAATTGTTTTGCAATATTTCTGCATTCCTGAAGTAATTTACCTTTTTGGTGCAGTTACGTCTAATTCTGGGAAATTGCCCATAGGGCAAATCCTATTTTAAACTTCCTGGGTGTCCGCTTGTGAAATATAATAGCGTATTGCGGTCGGGCGGTTTCGTGTACAAACTGACCTCCAGTTTACCCTCACTACTGGTAATCCAGACATTCCAAAAATTGATCTTATCCTTGCTATATGTCATGGTGAAATTTAAATCATGTGTTCTAGAATTCAACCAGCTATGGAAACTCTCCAAGGTCTCATGGTCACCCTCCCACACCATCACAATATCGTCAATGAAACGCAGCCACAATGTGGTCTGTAATTTAAAGGGGTTCGATTCATTGAAGATATACTGATTTTCAAAGCAATCCATTACAAGATTGGCTATCTCCGGGGCAACACAACACCCCATTGCCACCCCCTTAACCTGTAAATACAGGTTATCTTTAAAAGCAAAAAAATTACTCTTTAAGCATAAGGCAGCCAGTGAGGCAATAAATTCTGTTGGCACCTGATGTGGCCGCTCTCTCTGGTCTAAGACCACTTTCAACACCGCTAGTGCTTCCTCCTGGGGTATATTTGTATAGAGACTTTCAATGTCGAAAGAGACCAACAACTGTTTGTCTCTATCAAACGGCATATTTTCCATTCTCGCTATCAGGTCCATTGTGTCTCTGATATATGCTTTGGTTTTAGCGACAAAATGTTTTAAGAAAAAGTCTATATATTTAGCTACGGGTTCCAACAATGAACTGCACGCAGCTATAATGGGTCTCCCAGGTGGTTGCTCACAGTTTTTGTGGATTTTTGGTAAAGCATATATATTAGGTACTTTCTGAGTAGTAGTATTCAGAAACTCATATTCCCTTTTGCAAATATACCCCCCTTGCAATGCTTCAGTGGTCAAATGTAGAATTTGTGCTCGCAAACGGGGTGTAGGATTATCTTGAATGGGGCGGTAATGCATTAAATTGTTAAGTTGCCTCATTATTTCATTGTCGTACGCCTCACTATCCCATAGCACGATCCCCCCGCCTTGATCGGCGGGCTTAACCACTGTTTGAGGGTTCTCGGCTAGATTTTTCATTTCAATCAATTCGTCTCTATAACAATTACTGTTGTAAAAAACAATTTTTGTCATTAAGAATTTCCTTTAGTATCTGGTCTTCGAGCATTAGAACTTCACTGGGCATTGCCGCACTTTCAGGGCAAAAAGATGATTTATTTTTAAGGCCACTCACATTAGTCTCGGCAGTCACATTGGCTCCTGAGAAGAATACCTTTAGTCTAATTTTACAGAGAAGCTGCAACACTTCCGTCTTAGTGTCAACCGGATTCTGCATGGCCACCGGGACAAATGATAGTCCTTTTTGTAGTAAATTTAATTCAGTATTAGTCAAGGTATGCTTGGATAAATTGTAGACCGGGATAGGCTCGCTGGTGACTGATGTCGCTTGATTAGAGTCATGAGCTACCGTCTGTACACCCTCCGCCTTGTCCTGAAGTACCCTTGTTCTTGATTCGGATTCGGTCCTCTCCATTCTCCTAAGAAGCCTCTCCCTCTGTTTCCACCTCTGTCTAAACAAGCATTGCCATAGCCAATAGGTCTCGCTTTTGGGACCTGATAAGTTTTTAGCGTGAGCTATTGGCGTTGCCAATGTCTTTAAGCTGTGCCATAGAGCAGCGCAGCTGCTGTGCAGCATGTTGAAAAGTTATAACAAAAAAAGTGTTATAAGCATTTTTGTTACCTTATATGTAACCAAGAAGGCATTATGTACAACTGAACAACTCTATTAAAAAAGAATTAACATGAAAAATGTTTTCTCGTTTTTTTGTGCTTGCAATTCTGACAATTTCTTCCTGCCTGTTCTAATGCTTGTTTGTTATAGCTTTTTTTTTGTTATGGGGGTGGGACATAAACAACGGGAGGGTGGAGATTGGGAAATAGTACCTGAATTACTATAAGAGTAGCGGACGAACACTAGGGGAGAATCAACAGATGCCAGATAGATTCCGTGGGCAGACTCCACTTATAATATATAAAAGCATTGAGGCCAGAGATAGAGAATGGGAAATTGAGCTAAGAGGGTGTGTGTAGGGGGGAAGAAATAAACATGTGAGAAAGGCAGACTGAGTTATTATGAGAGAAGAGCAATAGAATAGAATGAATGATACCCACAGGAAGGACAAAGGGTGACACAGAAAGAGAAACAAGAAAGAGAGACAGAGTGAGACATTGCATGTGTGTATCTGCTTGAGAGAGAGGTAGAGAAAGCTAGAGAGAGAAGGAGTGAAACTGAGAGAGGGGGAACAGATAGTGCATGTCAGAACGAGAGTGACCACAGAAGAGATTAAAAGAAATAGAGGATGAGTGCCTGGGTGATGCTCAGAGAAAGAGAGAAGGCAGAGAAGACCAGAGACGGAGAGAAAAAAGAGTAGCATAGAGGAAAAGAAAAAGAGAGGAGGGGAAATGCTGAGAGGAAGACTGGAAAGAGATAAACAGAGGAGACAAAGAGGAAAAAGAGAAAGTGCGACTGAGGAAGTGCAACAGGGCGAGAAATGAATATACAGGAAAGGGAAATGAGAGGAAAATACAAGAAACCAGGGAGAAAAAGCAAAGGAGTGAAGGAGAGAAAGTGAAAACTGATTGAGAAACAAAATGTAAACTGATATTCATTAAATAAAAAAGACAATGCTTGAGAACGAAAAGATTAGGTAATGTTAGAAATAAAAAGTAGATAGGCAAGATAAGAAAGTTGGAAGATATGAAAGAGGGAACGTCAAGAGGGGGACACAGATATTAGCAAAATGAGAGAAATCTATAGAAAGAGTGAGAAGTCTGATGGCAAGAAAGAGAGGGGGAATAAACAAGACCGTTAGAGGCAGAAAGAGAGAGACATGAAGAAATAAGAGGCTGGAGGATGAAAACAGAAAAAAAAGAAGAGTGTGCCTGAGAGAGGATAAGATGGAAATAGATAAGGAGAGAAGGATTGAGGAAGACAAGAGAGAAGGAAGACGAAGGAGAGAGATTGGTAGGAAGAAAAAGAAAGAAGGTGAAAAGAGGAAGAGAAAGAGGGATAAGAATTAGAGCAAGGGAGCAGAAGAAAATAAGAGGCTGGACGCGGAAGGAAAGCGAGAAATGGGGAGAGCAAGAGAGAGAAACACAAGGCAGCGAGAGAAGAGCAGACGAGACGTGGACGAGTGATAGGAGAGCGAGTAGAGGAAGAAGATCTGATCAGTCAAGAAATCAATAATTTAGTAGTTATGTCGGGTGAAGAGGAAGCTTGTGAGCCAAATCAATAATTATGTTTTGCCATCTACTGGTCACTGGTGGAGATGCGGGACAGTGATGTCTGAACAAAAAGGCACAGGTCTCAGGGAAGGGGAGGCGAATCAATGCATTGTCCCTGCCAGCCTTCCTGCAACAGAAAGCTGCTATTGCATCACTGTAGCCTTCCTGCTAGTCACAACAGAGAATCAGACACACGCCTGCACAGAGATTCCATGGAGGCTCATTCAGCGATTCATCCACCTGAGACAGTTTACCCAGTATCTGCTGCAAGACACAGGAAGTGACAGTGGCCATCATGGGGATGCTTCAGTCGTGCTAGAGAGGATCGACAATTGATGATGTCCGTCCATTGCGCCCACTGATTCAGGAGACATGTGGCATAGAGGTGGGTGCAAGTGCAGTGTATTACAAGCTACCATGGCAGAGGAATAACAAACAAGCATTGGCCGCGCGTCAAGTGAAAGTGACGCGGCCGCAAAAGTGAAAGTGCATCGCGATCCACTTAATGACCCGTTACAGGAGGAAAGACAGATGGCGGCTGCGCGCGTGCACGCAAGCTTGAGGCCACCAAAATGCCTGTGGTAGCACTTTGAAAACCCGCTTTCTAAATGTCTCGCAGAGCAGCGCATGCGCTGGCTCAGGCGAGACCTAAAAAGGTTGGGCCCTTGGATATTGGAAATACGTTTGATAGTAGTCAGAGGACCAACAAAGGCACACATCCCAATAACAGACTGTGACTGTCTACAAACGCTAACATGTTGCCAGTGGATGCAGAAAGGACTCACTAATTTCAGAAAATGATTTCCCTTTTTCAGTGTCTTTTCTTAACACTTTTTGTGTTCTTGAATGGCAGTGTCAAATAGAGAAGATTACTGGTGTGCAGAAGTGTGAGACCAATGAACAACAATGGGTTGAGCATATTCCTCAGCTGACATGAGATTTTTTATTTGACCAAATCCACTCACTGGTTATTTGACAACATCCCACCACTAATTCCTTAAGCTAGATCCGCTATATTAGAACTAGGTGGGTTTTGGTTTGTTCATCTTGCTGTAATCTTCTGTAAATGTTCCTAGATTCCTGTATAGGAAATGCATCCCTACAAGGGGTGACATCAGTTCTTGTACACGAATGTTAAGTGTTTATGGATGGGAAGGACTCCACCAGGAAAATAGTAAAGTCTTTTGGAGTCAGTTGCAACTGAGCTGTCTTTGCTAGGCCCTTATTATGTTACAGACCTATTGGAAGCCCTGTGAAAGACCCAGTGTAGTTGCATTTCTCTGTAATGGAAAATTCCCCAATTTTGGAAGGAAATGCTTAATACAGAGGAGGATTCACCAGTATGGTTATGTAGGTACAGGTAGTAGATGGCATTTAAGAAAAGTGTAGCAGATTCTCCTTACTACACTCCAGGTTTAAATTTATAATCATTTATATATGTCTATAAACATTGCACTGTATTGACCTTTAGATTCTGTCTGTACAACTTAAAGTACATGTGTTAGAAGCCATTGTATTCCCTGTTCAGGATCACGATAAGCATTTTAGAGCCAAATTCAAAAAGATTAATTTTTTTTAGCTAACCCTGCCTTAATTATTTGATGTAAAAAGATGGGAAATTTCCCCCAGGTTGGAATGAAATGGAGATGATTTTCTTTTATAAAGCACGCTTGCACTCAGAAAAGAGCATATTGGCGCTGTTATTGATTTGAGTGCACAGTTGAAAGGACAGCCACAGCCTCACTGCTGCGCATAAAACCAGAAAACCAGAGTGAAAGACACATAATTATATAGATATGCTTCCTCATTCTAAAGCACGATTATGATGTACTTCACAATTTGTTTCTCAAGGAAGAAAGGATTTATAATCAAATGGAGTGGAGTTCCCAACAAAAAAGCTATCTAGATTTGGTTTTAGGTACAGATATTTTTCAAATTTATTACCGGGTAGAAATCACTTGTGATAGCAACATATTGACAAATTTAAAAAAGAGTGATTGAGGTGAATAGTATAACACACATGATGTAAGCTAGAATCCCATCATCTAAGTGGGTAGTGACTTTCAGAGAGCCAGAATTTAAAAATAAAGGTATATCTGAGTCCTAAAATGCAATTTGGAGTTTTCTTTCTGCATGTGGTGGCCTTTGTGCAAATTCCCTTCCTAGAATTGCCATGTCTCGCATCATCACCACCCAGTGATTCTGCAGTGGATTGTCCATTGGGTCAAAGCTTTCTGATGGCAGACCTACCTGCTGAGGCTTCTCAGATGGAAACCCATCAGTTCCCCATCCTCTTAATGGAACAGGGGAACTGTGATTTTGACTGGACATTGCACCAGCCATTTTATGACTTGTTCAACAGCCTTGCAGACTCCCCCGACTTTAATAGCATCCTACATGCTGCATTACACCTTAACAAGTTCTTGAATAAATATGACCACATCACCCCCATCCTGATGGAGCTCCGTAGCTCTCCTTGCCGGTATCTCTTTCTCTGGTGGCACTCCCTCAACTAGGTTAGCATATGACTAAAGACCAAGAAGTGCGAAAAAAGGCAACAGCCCTCCTCCACCTATACACCCAGGATCTGGAACAGTACTACCCTAGCCATTTGGAATACCCCAACTCTACTCTAATTTACGAAAGAATAGAAAACACCCTTCTTTTAAGAACACTACATCACAATGCAGTAAGAGTCACTTTCGCTCTTAGAATTACATATTGACTGTATCTTTGCATTTGATGCATTGTAGTGCTCGCCACCATCCTGTTGGGTTCGCACTATACAAATACCACATATATACAAATGTGTCAAATTCACCTTTCTCCTTTCTCCCAGTTTCTAAATGATCCCCAAGGTGTTTTACTTTGTTATGACCTAGGAGCACACTGATGAATGGGGTTGCTTGAAATGGCATCCCATGTTGAGGGCAGCTGTCCACCTTTGCTGACGGTTGTCTTCCGCCCATGAATTATGGAAAGTTGTTAGAAATCCATTCCAGTGTTCGGTTGTGGCATGGGGGTGTTATACCATCTACTGAGTTCATAATATCTGGAATTCACCAGACAAAGCTGGCTGATCCAAATCTAAGCAGAGGAGCATAATCGGTTGGTCCTCCTTAAACAAAAAAGACAAAGCACAACCTGAAGAATAGTGAGTGGGATCCTAGACAGCAACAGAAGGTGACTAAGAGCTGCCAAATATGTTTCAGATTTCCCAAAACCTGTGGACAAAGAATGAGTTTGGTGTATGTGTGGGTGAAGGTGTTTTCCAGGTTATTCCCGAAGTCAAGTGTTTTTAAGATACAGACAGGCATGCAGCTATCAATATTATAGCAGGTGCAGCGGCACAGGAGCTGATCTGAGGTACCCTCTGCATCCCAATTCTAACTGGGTTTTTTTTTTTTTTTATCACCAAACTAGGGGACCCATTTTTCTTGTTCGCTGTGCAGCTTATTGAATGTTTACTTCGCTACTGGAAACAAACATTTGCGTGTATCAGTTCTCAATCAAATGTCATCAATTAAATTAAAACAATGAATAGTTGTTGACAAAAAGCACAACCAAAGCACACAAATAGAATCCTATCCACTATCAACTGGGGGCTAAAACAGAAGTGCCAATTCTGGCTCCAGATAATGGTAAATGTGTTTTTCAACTGTATCCTTATACCATTATCCCTATTGACAGTGTAAATGGCTTTATTCCACAAGTACCCTGTACCATTGTAACCTGCACTGTCACCCTGTGCCTAAAGCGTGAACGTGCTGTAAGAAAAAATAAATCTTTATTTCAGCCTTGGGGTGGATTCAGAATTAAGAGAAATTGTTTAGCATTATAGTTAATGAAAACATGGTGAATTAATAGCGTTGGCATTACTAATGCTTGATTAAAAACTGCTCCTCCTGGCGCTGCTTTTAGTTGCAGAAGCTGACAAATATAAGTCCTCTATGTTCTGTATCTGCCTTTTAATCGAATGGCTTCAACATGATCTCTATCCGCCAACAACCTAAATAAAACATTAGTCAATGTCCTTCCCATTATCTGTCATTTAGTCACCGAAGAATCCTCTGCATTCCCACTTGCTCCTTGTAATATTGTTGCTTTAATGCTACTCTACCCTAATAGTTCTCTGATGTCAAGGCCTGTACAATGGGCATTTTCGTATGCAGACTTTGAAAGTATATTCCAAGATATGCGGTTTCCTTTTATGATCCTTTCCCTGACTTCTGTTTACCTATTTTTCCTCTTCTGTATTATGTTATGTTTCAGTGCCTTTACTGGATTCTCACTTTTGGATATACTGTTTCGTAGTCAGTCTCTTTTAGTACTACAATATCTATTTTCCATTTTTTCCTTAACCTGCTTGGAGCTGCCTTTATGTGTGGCAGCGTACAGTATTCCCCCTCTTGCCAAAGCAGTGAAATATTTTCCCAGAAGTGCCATACAAGCGGGTACCTGTGGAGCATGTTGCGCATGCATCAAGAACCCATACCAATAATATCCTAGTGTCCTAAGAGTTTGCAGCTCAACAGCAAAAATATCTGCCTTGGTGTTACCCGCTTGTGGCATCTGGCTTCAGGACACGAGAACCATTTGGGCTTCATAGAGTTTCGGAGTGGAGCTACTATGGCCAGATGGCATTTTGTTGTTCATCCTGATATTGTGTGACGTGGGGGCATGGCCACTGACGGAAACCTTTTGGGCCTGATTCCAGTCCCCTAGTTCATGAGCCATACATCTGCTGCTTGTGCTGTGTGGGGGTATGAGCCATGAAGAAGACGATACAGACTGCACATTTCACATCCAAACCCCCTCAAAATGATGGCTAAAGTTGACTGTTCAATTGTGCTGTCTTGTCTCACTGGACAAGGAGGTCTCTATTCAAGACAGTAAATGTTGGCTATCTTTTTTTATCCTTTTATTTCTCTGTCTCCTTATTGCCTCTGCCTCATAATCCTCAGCTGTTAGCACAAAATCACTTGGATTCACCCTCAACACAAACTCCACCTTCAAAGAACACATCACCATGAAAACCAAACAGCATATCATCTGCTTTCCCTATTGAAAAGGTAAAACCCAGTCCTTCCAGAAAACGAATTCAGAACAATAGCGTAAACACTGGTCCTCTCACACCTGGATGGATAAAATGCCTGCTCAATGGCCTAGTTGACACCATCCTCACACCTCGCAAAGGCATTCTACTTGCCGCCCCACTTCTCATATAGGGCCTTAAAAATTCAACCGCCTCACCACGATGCTGAAAGAACTACATTAGTTCACCCTCTTAGCTCGCATTATCTTTATGCCCAGCTGCAAGACCATCAGAAATGACAACTCCTATTACCTGCCTAGAAACTGAAGACCTCAGTTGGACAGCGCCACACCAAGAACCAGGATTTCGCCACTGAGGTCACGAAAATGTGCAAGAACAAAAGAAGGCAGATTTTTTCTCTCTAAGCCATCAGGATTGGAACAACATCCCCACTAACATTAGAACTCATCAACTCTACTGCAATTCAAAAAGATCCTGAAGACTCTTCTCTCCAAGGAACTCTTCCATTCACACACATCATAGGAATGCACCAGTTACCTAACTTTCTGTTAGCACAGACTAGAGCCTTTGTTCAACACTCCTATGCTTTCTAACCAAGTTTACGCTGTGGAAATATACTTGAATACATACATTGCAGCAAGACATAAGGTGGGCAGAAGCCCTGTTTGTGAGGCCTCATAAAGTACATAGCCGTCTACCCCATACAATTGCGGCTATACTGCTGCTTTATTTCTCACACAACCTTGAAAAGCAGAGAACTCATTTAGTATCAGTTTACTTTTTGGGAGAAATTCAACAGTTCAAGACCAATGATAGTGAAATTGAGCAAGGCCACTTGCTTTCTGAAGATGGCAAGATCGGGCCAGAACAACCGCTTAGGAGCAGAGAAACACAGTGGGACGACGTTCAGCTGGAGATAATGGACTATAGCCGCACCTCCACCCTGGTCTGCTGTGTTTCCTATTGCTTCTTCCCTCTTGCCTCACCCTGTTCAGATCTGAACTGCCTACTTTTTGCATCTCTGCCCAATTAACTCATACAGCCAAGAGTTTGGGTTCGTTTATGCAAATGACTGGCAGAGAGCTTGTGCAAATGAGTTAAAAATGGTTTTGGCTATCATTTGTCACTGCCCTTGTCTCCTAGGATCTTAGTTGTTTTTCCCCTTTCAAGGTCCTTGGCCATTTCTCAGGGTTACTTTAAAATGTGTGTCCATTTTGACCTTCACCCAGATTGTGATGTTTTCTTGTTTGAAAATGCTCCCATTTCTATGTCTCTGACATTTTTTGTCAACATAGTGTTTTGTCTTCCTCTAAGCCCAATTGAAACATGCAGAATCCACATCTCTTGCGCTCATTGTGATCCTTGTAAATAGACCATTAGTGCTAATTTGAGCCAGTGATTGCAGATGTGACCACCAGCACCCTTTTTTGGGGCCCTGGACATATTTTTTATCATCAAACTTTGACCCAGAAAATGAGAGAAAAGGGCTGCAGGGGGGGGCAGAAAGAGGCTGAAAAGTATGGAAAAATAGTGACAAGAAAAAAACAGGGTTTAACATGAAACTGCAGAAGTGAGAAGAGTGGATACAACAATATGTTGGTGGATGAAAGAGACAGGAGGTAAAATTAGGAATAAACATCCTCTGTATTCAGCAACCAGACATTGAGTAGTAGCACTGTCGACGTATGAGAAAAATTAGGCCCCGCATTTATTCTTTTACAAACTAAGCATTGCTGACCATCCCTTCAAGTCATATTTTCACCATTTTCTTAGTGATCCCATTGATATTTTTCGACTGGAATCAGAGAGTCGAAGACCACAAACTAAAGATAAACCTTACTGTAGATCTGAAATCTGCATTTGACCAAAGAAGACACGAATGAATGCTTGCTTGATCCACGTTTACATTCTACAGATATGTTTTAGGGATTATTCCCTCATACACCTTGTTTCCCATACTCTAACCCCTGCAGCCTAATTATCGAACCAGTCCTGTTTGCTGAACTTTGACTTGTTGTACAACCTTTGATGTTCACTGTTTGCTGGCCTTGAGACACTCATTTACTTTCTTTAACTCACTGTGTCTGCAACAATTCCCACCTCCCTTCTTATCCCTTCTGGCCTGAGGGCCAACTGCGTAAACATCTTACAAACGCTAAGGAATTGAAACCACTCAAATGTTCTGACTCCTCTAAAATTCGATTAGCTCAGAATGTCCGTACTAGTGCTTACAAGAATCACCATATGCCCATGGACCTAAATAATAGTCTTGTGACATGCATGTTTCAAATTTTTTTAATAACTAACCTCTGATGTGCAGAAGTCTCAAAGAACTACGCGTGCCAAATGTTCTTGCTTGTGCCTTGTGACAATTTCTTAAACAACATTTGTACTTATTCAACAGCTAAAGGATTGCAATGTGGTTGCATCAAAATTAATATTGATACTGGATGACTTGCTGTGGGTCTTAACCGATTCCCAGTTGAAGGCTATGGTGCAATACGCAAAGTCTCTTAGTGAAGCAATAGAGAAATCTGCAGAACAGCGAAAGAGCATGGCCACAGAACATATTCAGGTAAACAGCTCCGTTTTTGATTGCATATTAAAATAAATAATGTTGTATCTTGACAATGTGTGTTAAACACCTGGGTTATGAAAATTTTCAGTCACTTTGCAGTTTCTGTAAACTTGTTCCACTGGGATAAACACGTTTTTGTTTAGAGCTGCTTGTGAAATATCAATGTTCTTAAATTATTATATTGTCAGAATTGTTATTATGTGTTATGTTATGCAGTTTTAATATAATGCAGCATTCGGCTCTTGATGATGATTCAAGTGGACAAAGTTATTTTCTTGTCTACTTGGGTGGGGGGATTGGATCTTATGATCTACATAACACATGTATAAAGATGTGGTATGTTATGGTCACTGCAGTGGCATTTGCAGTGGGGATTCAGATCTTAATAGCTTCCAGTTATGCATATGTCCGCTATAGCTGTTGTCATTTGCTATTTTTGGTTTCCAAAATATCTCTTGTTTAGAAACGATTGTCTGTTCTTTTAGTGTAGGAAGATGTGTTCTGCAGTAGTGTAGTGCAGTATTTGTGACTGAGGCCATCTGTTCTTGTGTGAAACGTTTTCCTGATTCAAGAACTGATTGGCCAAAGTGGTTATGACAAACTGTTCCTGTCTCATTGTAAACAGGACTGAACTTTCCTTAATGGTTTACTTTTTAAAGTAGCAAAAACAAATCTTCTAAAGCAGTTCATCTAAACTTTCTAATATCACATACCATTTTGTCAACACAAGCTAAGCTTTTGAAGTGTGAAACCCAGTATGTACAAGACCACAATTAAATCGTATTGTAGTAAACTATCCTAATATTGCAGATGCTTGTGAAACCATTACGCTACGTGCCAGCTGATATAAAAAAAATCCTGACAGAACCACTAACTTTAAAAATGCACATTCCAATGCATACATTTTGCCAACATAACTTAAATTGTTCCTCAAAGAAGGATTCCAAAAGTGATCTATCAATACAAAGCCAAAAGACAACAACTGAAATGCCTTGTAATTTCAACAGTATATTTTCCTCACCTCCCAACATTACCATTCTAGCTGATAGCCTGATTGTTAAATCTGTAAGGATACTTAATTCATACAACATGTTATGCCTATATCTAGTTATTTCCTAAAAGAACACAAACATGTGCCTACCATCAGCACCCTTTGCCCCGCATTTCAACAATGAGATCTGGAATGATATTTCTACAATTAAGCTGAAGTATAATTAAATTCATGTGTAATGTGATAGTACTGAATTATTTGCTTGCAAGTAGTAATTTGTGCCCCATGTCAATAGATTGACCGACTGCTCACTCACTTGCATATTATCCAATTGAGATCCCCAAAATAATTGGTGAACAGATTATATAGTTGGTAATTGCTTATTTGAAGCATATTCTTCTACGAGGTAAAAGTTCTTAATGACTAAATCTTTGTCAGTCTCACTGCATTGTAAAATCTATGATCTGCTAATATTTAAAGATAACAAAATTGCAAGAACATGTTGTGCTTTGCAAAATTTCACTTATTCCCTTCCACACTAGGACTGATGTCTCATGAGTCTGGAGAAAAGGGAGTTGTCATATCCTGAGACCAAGACTCTCTAAAATGAATTAAATGTACCTTGTATTCTGCCTCCTAGTCCCAATAAATAATCCCCTAATTAATTAAAAACATTAAGACCTTCAGGAAATTTACTACATTACAAATTAAAGTCCTATGAAAAAGGCAGCTTGGCATTTAAAAACTGTAGACTTCTGAGCTTCAGCACCCAAGCCCTGCCCAGCTGGCTTCCACAGTTCCATACTCAGGTAAAGGCGTAAGGCAGTTGTGAATTGGCTATTTTAGTGACACATGGATTACTCAGTGCCATCAGACCAAAGTTTGAGAAGTGAGTAAGGTTGCTGTTTGTGTTGCTCAACATAATGTTACTTGTTAACCTTGTCATACAGCCACTGTTCCCAAATATATTTTAAAATCTGCTAATTATGCCTTGTTATATTTTTCAATCTACATATTGGTCAACTAGGCCCCTGTGTATAGGCATGTAACCACTTGCTGAACAATATAAGGGTAGGGGAATGGATTTTCCAGATTCCGAGACCTTTTATACCACTACTGCACTCTAGGTTCTAGTTTCTAAAGGATTCTTAGTACCACTTTCCACATCTTAAAAAGGAAGAAAATTCTAAATTATGGGCTGCAGATAGAGAATGATTGGAAAGATCATACAAGTACTTAATAGCATCCGTGTAGTTAATTGTTTTCTCTAACGTGATGTAGAACTTCAAAACTACAGAATTGGAACATGTGGTTTGTTAAGGTACCCTTAAAAGCCTCTACAGTATTGGAAATGATGTTTTGTGAAAGAATAGCTTGGTAGAAGCCAGTTGCAAAGAGCCCATTAACAAATTACTTGAGACTGTGAAGGTGGAACTATTCACGGAAAAGAAAGGTGTAGTCATCAGTGATAGTCTTCCATCTCAGACTTTAAAAAACCTTATAACAATGTGTCAAACATTCCGGAATTACAAACAAAACAGAGCAACAGGGAAATCTGTTTCGTAATTTAGTGACAAAAGGGGGACTTTAGGTTATATTAAAAAAACAAGAAAATGCTCAAGAAATAGGAATTATTCCAAAATAGTTTGTTTAGTGAAAATTGATCCACACAAACATTCTAGTAATAACCACCTAATCCATATGCTCTCCTTATTCTAAACTATGCAGCACCCATAACGATATCAAAATTCTAAAAAACAAGCCTGCTGCCTCCACTTATTTGAGTGTAGCGCTAACGCAGTGTAGCCCTGAAGCAGTGGCCATTCCATGCCTGGCCTCTGTGAAGAGGTGCCTCAACTGCTCAAAAATAGAACTTGGAGCAACAAACCTCTGAAAATTATACTCTGATAGTAAAATCAAGAAATAGTGCATAATTCCCATCATTCTACTAAGCCTGAATTCTAAGTAAGTGCACCAGGGCCTGCCCTCAATACCTGCACTCTCTTGAGTACTTTCTACCCCTTTTTTTTGGTTGAAGTTGGGGAAAAAGTGACGACAAGGTCAATAGACTGCCTGAAACCAGTGGTCCAAGGCATGTGCACTTTCAAAAAGCATTTTGGTTAGATTTAAGGTCAGTCAGGCTGAGGGAACGCACCTTTCAGAGGTTGCTGGGGTACAATGATATCAGTTTTGGGATCCTTTGTCAGCTAGCGTCTTAGTGTCAGGTCGCATTTCAGTAAGAATACCATGATGGTCTGTGCAGGTGAACCTCCTGCAGGGTGTGAACTGATCTGTTAATTTTAGCATTACGTTACTTTATTAACAGGCGCCTCACTTGTATGCTCACTATGCCTGCTGAAGCTGAGCTGCTTGTTTTAGTTCAAGATTGACAAGTCGGAGTGTTTCGTGATAACATAAAACCATGTATTATTTGCTTTAAAGGGTTGCAGTAGGCACACCGGCTTTTGCAGGAAGGCCACGCATGTTCAGTTCTGGGCTCTCAGCCAGCGTTGTTGCTCATGGTATCCCAAATGATGGGGAAGAAGAAAGCGCTGCTGAATGCTCTTAGTCTGCAAAAGGCAGTATCCAATGACTTGTGGGTTCCAAGAGAAGAAACTTAAGCTCCTAGTATAATTGTCCTGCGGAGGCCTTCAAATAATGACAGGCGAGAACACGCCAACACTTAGGAGGCATCCAAGCACTGAAAGAGAGAAAGGATGAGCTGGACCTCTTGTTTGAATATGAGAGAAAAGAATTCAGACTCTCTCTAAATTAATATGCATCTTTTTGGCATTCAGTACACAGCAAAAATGAATTATATTGTGACATGAGCACAATCACAAAGACAAATCGAATATGTTGTGTAATGGTGCATATTCATGTGTAATGTTTACTTTTTGCTGCTGGTATAAAAATAAAACAAACCCAATACATGCACTGTGAGATATGTTATACAAATATATTTTACATGTGTAATGATGCCATTTAAAAAAAAAAAATCCAGGTTTATTTATGGAAACAAGAAATTCATGATTTTCTGGACAATTCCCTATCTAAAAATAATTTAGAAGTAATTTCGATTACACTTGTATTGTTCTGTATGTACCGTATTCTCCTGAGGTTATGGGGGGGGTGGGGGGGGGGCTCCCTCCTACCTTTGCACCCATCATAAACAAAGCTCGCTTAAACAGCCCTTGCAGAAATTTACATCACTGCAGAAGGAAATAAACAAACACAGGTATATACACTGGTACACACACAAATACTTATCTCAAGCCCATCCATTATCAAACAAACTATTTCTACCTTCTTTAGGCTTGGGAATATGAATGCTGCACAGACTCTACAATGCTATATGTATTGTCCTGCCCTGGGGGACATAGTGGGGTAATTTTACCTAGTCTTATCCAGTTCCAAGCCACATCATGTTGCGGCTCTAAGTCTACCAGTAGCATCTTCTGATATTTGTTTCCTCTGGGTTTCATTATTCCTCACTGAGGTATTTGTTTCAATTTCGTTTTATTTATTCTCCAAATGCTTGTTTGTTTCTCTGTCACAGATTGACTGCTGTTATGGTGCTTATTTCTGATCACTAATGGTAATGGGAATGATCCCTGCCTCATAATCATTATCAAGCAGGATCAAGAAGCAGTACCCTTTGACGCTGTCAGTCACCAAACAGGAGGAGAAGCAGCCTGTGACTCAGTCAACCACTAAGCAGTGATTTTCACACTGTAAACACATGGACTTCTCCAACACGGTTCCATACTGGTTCCACTATTGCCTTGCCAATTATCGCAAATTCATCCTTAAAGGAACCTCTGTATTCCAGAAACTCCCATTTTCCTGTAGAATATCCTAGGGCTCCATCCTGTCCCCACGTATTTTCAACCCCTACATGGAACTCAAGATCCATCAATACACAGATGATAAGCAAGTCTACCTGAAAAGCCCCACCACATTAAGAATCTGATGTTCAGCACCTACGTCAAATTTAAGTAGCCTAGGTTTTCCTATACACCAACAACCAAATTCAAGCCTGTTTCCCCAAAATTAACCTAGATGACTTCCACATGCAGTTGACACCCAGTGCAAAATTTCTTTGATTCACTCTTGATGTCAATTTACTCTTCAAATACCACAGTGTTGAGAAACCATGAAAGAATTGTATGAGCTATACCTCCTGAAGGGAGTAAAACTTTTCCTCCCTGAAATTCACTTTAGTAAAGCAGTCCGATTGATTGATCGATCAATCAATCATTCCAGTAAATTCTTTGCATCTCACACCTTGATGAAGGCAACAGCTCTGTGATTTCCCCAGCACGACACTGGCACATGTGAAAGTCATTCCACATGCTGCAGTACATCTTATCGAAGGCCTTAAGCACCAGTACCACCAACCCTGAAGGAACTGCACTTGCTCCTCCTTAAAGCCTGAAGCTTCTTTAAAGTCAACTGCATCACATACAAGTGCACTAGAAATGGAACATTTCACCAAGATAATAACCACATTCTGGGGCCAGCCACAATATAATCCAGGGTATGACCAGACTAGAAACTAAACAGTGCAAGAAAAAAAAGAATATCAGATGATCGGACTCTCCATCTATGCTTCCAGGACCTGGAATAACATCCTAACCTACATCAAAACTGCAACAGGGTTCCTTTAATGTATGAAGCTTTCAAGAGTCATTTCTTCTGAGGATACTACATGTCTGCCCAATCAGTATCTCCACCCTTTGAAATTCTGACTCATTATAAAAACTCCTTGTACCTGTGAACCCATGCCTTGTTCAGTGCTCCATTGCACTCTAGCTTGGCTTGCACTATGAAAATAATGCATGCACAATTACATACATGCATGCATACACACGTGTTTCACTGGTAGGAACCTTCTATAATTTTTTCATTCTGCTGTGTTTCCAAAATACTTTATACCAGAGTTGTCCCACTCCGGTATGCAATTTCATGTTTAACCATTTCTCTTAGGCAATTCAGAAATACCAGCAATCGAAGCCAGCATATATATTCCCGGAGCCTCCCATGTGTGTGCTGCTCACCAGAGCAAGCTATTCATTGTGTGGCCCTTATACTTATAGTCACGCTTTTTAATCATTTTCCAGTCCTGCTCCTTTTCAATCACTTTCGTATGATTCACATAACTAGTTGGAGATTCACTAATATATATTTAGAAGGCCTAAAATTATCTGAATATGTCAAGCTTGAAATTGAACAATTCTTGAGTTTAAGCTCCGCAAATCTGAGGTGAGCCCTGATGGCTGTATTGAGATACATCCAAATATCATGCAGCAGTCTGATACAACATAGTCATATTTATTGAAATCGGAGAAATTAGCATTTTTCCAAAATATTACATTGACAAAATGGGTAAATATTCATATGATCAAATCATAGTATTTGATATCCATGGTTAAATTGTTTAGATAGTGCTTTGGAAAACCTGAAAGTCTGTAGAGAGTGGAAACTGATTGGTTCTTTTTGAACGCTAAACAGTTAAGTTTAATCAGACTAGCAGATTACACAGTAAGGAAACATTTTTAACATGTATTTACCACTTATGAACTTGGGTCATATATGAATTTTCAGCAGCAGTCAATTGTGACTCGAGTCCGACACACATTTTATGGCTAATATTTCTCCTGCTTCTCTTTGTTGATTGTGGTCCTGTAATGGGCACCGGGAGAGGGTGTTCTGCTTTTCTAGTTTTAAGGCTGAGACATTACAATATATTCTTTGCCTATGTCCCAAGTTTGCTTTTGAGGAATGCATTGAATCAAGCCTACCCTGATACTGGTTGGGGTACGAACATGCCAGAAGCAATCTTTTACTGCCTGAGTAGAAAGACATACATGCGGATAGTTTGCTTGTTGGTCATGTTTCTGGATGTGGTTATGAAACCCTGCAGCCAATTTGTTGGATATCAAAGCCAACTTGATCAGACACTGTTTTAATTATTAATATTTCTAAATCATTGTATTAAAGCTTTTTATATGATTGCTTGTGACCAACTCAAGAGTGCTATATTTTATGCCTCACTGATTTAATTTTATCTTTATTAATTGATTATAATTGGTTTTGATTGAATGGATTCACAGTCCACATGTTCAAAAGCGTTTTTATGGAGTCTATTACTTTGTATTTTAAGATATATTTACTGATTGTAATGGATTTGATAAGTAAAGATAATTTGTGTATTATTGTTATTCTATTTATTTCTTGAAATGACCTGACATCTCATTGTACTTTATCATTTACAAGAATTATTGTTATTATTTTTCTAAGGCCTTTGGGTAATTAAAAACATATCTCAACATGTGGTATCATGTCTTGCAGACTTCCACTCCTGCAGTGAGTTCTCAGCAAGTTAAGCCGCATCAAACATCAGCAACACCTGAACAGAATGATGCAATTGCAAAGCTCTTCTATCAATTTGATGTAAAAGAAACATCACATCATTTACTAATTTCTCATTTGGACCTGCACATATGTGATGACATTCATTCCACAGAAAAAGGTGAAAAATCTTTACCTTTGATACTTCCCTTGGATTTTTAGTCTGTGTATAGCAGCTACAGTTTTATGTATTTTTGTATCAGTATTACATTAACTGAAGTGCCTTGTTTATTGTCATATCTACATGCTATTGAAACATCCTTCAAGCAATCAGTCTATCTTAGTCACGTACCTTGCTTGCGAGCCATAATGTATCCTGTCATTGACTTCAGTTTTCCTGTTCTCCTGCCATAGCTGCCCTGAGTGACAGCAGCATGGCTTCCCCCTAGCAAATTCTCACAGGCACCCCAGAATCTTTTGAACTCGGCTCCCAGTAAGACCCATAGTCTTGGTATTTCAGGTATGTCTCACATAACCCTACTGAGGGTTGTATGACGGAACCACAACCGTATCTTTACCATGATCCCTGCCTAATAATCATTATCAAGCAGGATCAAGAAGCAGTACCCTTTGACGCTGTCAGTCACCAAACAGGACAGGAAATGTGTTGCCTTTACAACAAATTTTGTTGTAAAGACATGATTGGTAAAGGCATATGCGTGGTAAAGGTTACACCCCAGCCCCGCCGCCCTGGGCCCTAAAACCCTGCCCTAAAAACAATCCCGACCCCAGCCTTAAAAACACCCCAGCCCCCCAGCCCCCCACCCTGAGCCCTGAAATCGCCACCCTGCCCTAAAAACACCCCAGCCCCCCACCCTGAGCCCTAAAACCCATCACCCAGCCCTAAAAACGACCCCAGCCCTAAAACCACCCAGCCCCCCACCCTGAGCAGTAAAAGCAGCCCCAGCCCTAAAAACTACCCTGACCCCCCACCCTGAGCCCAAAAACTCGGTCCCCAGCCCTGATAAGTACCCCTCCCCCCACCACTGAGCCCTAAATCCCGGCCCCAGCCCTGATGAGTACCCCGACCCTAACACTAAAAAGAGAAAACTACTCACCAAGCCATGTCCCAATCCTTCCCATTCGTTCCATTCTCGTCCGGGCAGGAAGTCTCTCCAAATCTCCAACACCACCGCCCCCGCCCATTTGCTTCGAAGCTAGATCACTGACTGCCTGTACCACGCATATGCCTTAACCGCCTTTACAACTGAAATCGTTGTAAAGGCATACATAGTAAAGGAATATGCGTGGTAAAGGGAAGCGTGGTAACGCTTGCGTTGTAACACCACGAGTGGTTCCGACCGCGTTGTTAATGCCGTTTCGCCCTACTGAAGTTACCATACGGGCCATTGTCACTTTCCTAATTACCTTAAAAAAAAAATTCAGTAGCAGTGGCCATCATTTCTTAGTACTCCCAAACTCTGATTCTCCCAGTTTTCATATCTCCCTGATAATTTGTTGCTGCCAGGGCTGGACTGGGAATGCAAACCGGCCCTGGCAATTGAGTCGGACAGGCCGCGGGGGTGGGGGTGGAGGGGTGGGGGATGTGTGGGTGCGCGTGAAAAACACTGGCATGCATGATCTGTGAGTATATTCTTTCATTGATTTTGGTGACGGGCTCTAATGTTGTGGTCCTGCTTAATGTAGGCAAACTGGAAGAAACATTCTGACCGTCAGACTTATTTGAATATATTCTCTTGGGCGTTTCTGAACTTTATGGAGCTTTAGTCGGGATTTTATATTTCTAAAAGTCAATTGCAAGGCATTTATATGATTAAAGCTCATTTCCAAGAACCTGAGCTAATTCTGTGTACATAGTGATGCAATAAATTACTGAAAATTGAAGAAAGTGCAAGTGTTTCAGGTCAGTTATACAGTTTTATGACGGGACACTGAATCATTAATAGTCGGATTCTTTTTAATTTATCTCAGAATTGTACACCAAGGAAGTGTTCTAAATACAAATGCCTATGGCTATCATTTCATAGTTAAAACCTAAAAGAACATAGACTGCATTCGAATTTGGATCTCTTTGCACACATTTGCACACATGCATTGAGTCAAACCTTTAACTACAAAGAAAGGTTTTGTTATGCTTTTAAACTCTATTAAAAATGTCATGCTTTGCTAGCTATGTTTTATTATGCTCGATGCATTGTTATTGAGGTGCTTGTTAAAACTCCATCGTAAACTAATCCAGTTTCATGCACTTTATCTTTAAAGGGTTTAATAGGCGTATTACAGGAGGCGCAATGCAGCTGTCATTTAGCCAAATAACTGTGGACTATTATCCCTCCCATGTGACAGGTAGGTCGAGGTATTTTAGATTTTTGTCAGGCATTTTAATTGTAAGTTAAGTTGAACAAGTTAACAAATAATGGTCATTACATGACTACATATTTTAAATGCAAAAACACCTGAGGGGAGTTTGTGCTCAGTGTGACGCAGATAATCCAAAAAGGTTAAAAGTAGCTGAACGCACTCTTAGCTATTGCTAAGATACCTCCCCGTGCAACTCGTACAGAGGAATGTTTGATTAATTATTGTAGAGATTCTGCAACGGGTATCTGATTTGGGTTCACAAGTGTTTTAATTACTCCTATTGAATTATTAGAGTGATCGCACTACGTAAATATTATCCACGTTAGGTGCAAGACAATAAGTGGCGGCTGGTGACATTTGAAAGTGGTGAGGCGTAAAAGTTCGGGATGCGTGTCATGTGGCGAGCTCGAATGGCTTAAGAGGGATTCTGGCGGTTCGACCCCCCCCAAGAACATTTTGAAAAAAGACTGGGCAAATTGGGGATTTT
This sequence comes from Calotriton arnoldi, assembly GCA_963921515.1. Lineage (NCBI taxonomy): Eukaryota > Metazoa > Chordata > Amphibia > Caudata > Salamandridae > Calotriton > Calotriton arnoldi. Next base: position 2,286,093 of record CAWUFW010000281.1, read on the forward strand.
CAAGCAAATATGAGAACGAAAGAAGGTGAACAAAGCAATTGTCAAATTGGAACTGACCAGTGGGATGAAGTGGACACACTGTAAATGCAACAATACTACACCTTATGGTCACTCCAAGCCCCCTCTCTAAGGGGTGTTCAACTCAGGTCCAGCAAAAGACATCAACACAAATATATGCACATTAAATTAACCTGAATGGGACTAATTTATGTAGTGAGAGGTTATCCTTAAAATGTGACATGGAACCAGCCCTCCTGGGCCTAGACTGGAGTACTGGACACCCATGGCCTCGATAAGAGTAACAAGCATTGGCATATCGAATAGGTCTCGCCTTTCGGACCTTATAAATGTTTAGCCATGCAGCACATTATCAGACTACCCAATGCGTCTCAAAACCTAAAATTATTAAATGGTAATGGTCTGATAATCATCAACCACCTTCCAGAAAAAGCTTTTGTTGATGTGCTAGGTATATTATGTCTAATGTTCAAAGAAGGCAGGGTGGATAGGTTATACCATACTCAATTCATTGACTCACTGACCCAATAAATAATTTGGTTCCCTAGGCAAAAGACCTATGAATCAGAATGGTTTAATGGATTGCTAAGTCTGTTAGAATGCTTTCAATTTGCATATTACCTACCAAATATAGTTCTTGTGGCTATCAAGTGTCGACCCCAGTACAAGCAAAGCATACATGCGGAGATCACCAGAACGCTGATCAAGACACCTTCAAATGCAAGAGAACACAGCTGCCCTAGCATTAGCCAGCTAAAAACAAAAACACCAGGGTGTCTCATTGCCCAATACTAAAAGCCAAGAAACAATTCTATAGCAAGCAGCTTGTAAAATAAATCGGTGCATGGGCTAGGGTCAAAAACTCAAGACTAACTGCATACCTATGCCATGATCAAGCCACTCTGCGCTGTAGGTAAGTTAGAAACTGGTCCGATTCTGAACGCTCCACTGACTGAGTCACGTCACTGTACTGCTGTCTGAAAGTATTGCCCACAGCATCTTGCCTATTAAAAATGGCACCAATACAAGCTCGTCACCTTACCTGAGCCGGCAGGCCACAGGATGGAACTCTTGGGCCGTAACTGTAAAATATATGTTATGTACGCACTGGGCGTGCACTGCAGAGGTCCTGTGAAGCACTGACTGATTAAAAACACAATGAATGTGAACTTGTATAATGTAACTGGTGCTCATGTATAGCGCTGCAATGCCTATCAAATATATAAAACTGCAAAAAATGAACTATTTTCAGGCAACACCACTTAACCCTTTTCTGCCTCCTATTTTCCCCAAATATTCGAAGTGAGCATGTACATATTTATGCAGATTTCTTAAGTTGGAGACCACCGAAAATTGTTTGAAGATACCAGCGGCCTTGGTCTGAGCCAGGGAATAGGGTTGCCTCTACTATAACTTCGTATGCCCCCACACCTCCAAGCTAGAAACACCTTGAAGCGTTACGTGATGATATCGAAAAGTTGTAAAGCACGCATTAGGCCTGCTCCAGGTTTGAGTTTGGTGATGCCGCAGGTGGTGTTGACGGTGGGTGGTTGGGAAGGGTTACGGAAAGATCGTAACCTGAAACATCTGGGATTCCGGATAAATTAATTCAAGCCGCATTTTAGAATCAGACTAGTAATTAACTAACAAAAACTGCATTCTTCCCATCTTCAGTGTAAACGTGTACTCGGCAGTGTAAAGCATTTGAGGCCTACACTTACTGCTGCCCGCATCACGGGCGGGTGGGGGGGGTGGAAATGGGGTCGTCGCGGGGGGATGAGGGGGGAGGTGGGAGGGGTTTAATTAAAATAAAACTCACCGTCCCGCGCCGCCTCAGCTCCTGGCCGGTCCCGACTCCCGCTGTCCTGCGTTTTCGAACCCTGCAGCTCCCGTCAGGAGGAAAGCCACCCACAGGCAGCCTCCCTCCCCTCCGCCAATCACAACGCTGAAATGGCAACGTTGTGATTGGTGCGGTGCAGGCGCACAGCGCCCCAGCCGGGCGCCTAACGGGAGGCCCATTTCTCTATGTAGGCTGCATGTAGCCTACATAGAGAAAAGGGAGAGTGCGCATGACTGCTTTGGTCGGCCCCAGGCCGACCAAAGCAGTCAGGGCCCACAACAGTGGGCAAGCCACTCCCCCCTGCCCTCGAGGAGGACCGCCCACCCGCCCGCCCACAACCAGGCACTCCAGGCACTTCTGCTTTCTCGCAGTGCGAGAAGCAGAAACATAAAATGGTAGTTTTACCATTTTATGTTTCTGCTTCTCGCACTGCGAGAAAGCAGTGGGGCGACGCCCCAATGGAGGAGCCGCCACACAATGTTCCTGTGTTGGTGTGCTCATGGAAGCTCCTTATCCACTCTTCCTGGATTTGCAAACCAACAGCAGTTTTAGAACAGAAATAACATGGAAGTTAAACTCAGAAAAAAAGTCATACTACTTATAAAATACAATCCAATGAAAGCTTCAAAATCTTCCTTGTTAATAAAACAGTTACTAAAATTGTTATTTGTAATTGTACAACCCATGAGTGTGTCTCTATAAAAAGGATTTCCCACAGTTGTTGCAGTATTGTATTAGGTTTTCTACTTTTGGCTCAGTAAGGTGGTTTTGTTTGTCCCTGTTTGATTTTTAACGAGCATTAGATTTGAATTCTGGTTCAGTTCTCCTTGAGGATATATTCAGTAATGGATTCAGAGTGACTCTCTTTTATTGCTAATCAAATTGGATATCTCTGCAATGGAAATGTGTTTAAAGTCACTTCAGGCAATGTACGCAGCTCCGAGGTTACTTCCAGAGTTTCCATTTAACTCTTGCTTTTTCAGTCAGAGCAGAAATATGACCCTTTGCTGGTTCAAACAACTGCGTGGTTATTTTGCATGCCTTTGATGAGCGTTGTTGTAACTAAACCTGATCTAAACCTCCGCCACAAGAGTATTCTCATGTTTTAACTTTACTGCCTCCTCCAGATACCACTTCGGAATAATTCAGTCTCGGATCTTGTGGTCAATCTTCCACAGTTGTGTAGTAGTAAGATTGGATTCATTGGTAAAGGATTGTTTAATGCAGGGCAGACCCCGTACAATGGCATACCCAGGCATTGGAATAGGACGGCAAGAGCCGAGGGACAAAAGAGCCAGAGACAAAAAAAGTCCTTTCTTCCATGGAGGCCATTTATTCCAAGCTTGAGTGCCTGGTTAACTATTTTTCAACGAACATGTTAGTGATTGGCACACTGAAGGTCGTATTGAGGGACACACATGTCCCAGTCTCAATAGCTGTCTTCAGTATATCATCACGGAGTAAATAAAATGCTCTGCTTGCATTTTTATAATGGTTTTCAGCGCTATCCCTCTCTCATAAAACACAAAAGCATTACCTTAAAAAAAAAAATACAAACGTTACATTTTATGTACTCGGTGGCAGTGAAAAGTGAAAATTTTAAATTGTGCTACTAAGGTGACTTTTTATTTTTTTAATAGGTTTTATTGATTTTCAATTTAGTTTACACAGTGCCAAGAAGAATGGGAGTTATACATAATATTATACAAAGACATATTACATTATAACAGCTGATGTGTTTGGTACAGTCATAGGATTAGTAACAATGTTGTAATAGTCTCCAGTGGTTCCACATAACACTATTAACAAAACTTAGAACATATTGAGCGTCTGTCGTGCATCAGAAGGAGTGCATTGATGTTCTAATAAGGTTGATCATACTAAGGTAACTTACCATTAGCTTTCAAATGTTTTCACTTTGCGGAAGCTCTTCCATTAAGCGTGAAAATGAAACGTGATTTATAATAGATGAAAGTGGTACTGGATGTGCTCGTGTTAATGTTTTGTTGTGTGTGCATGTGAGGGAGGAGTATGAGGGGTGCACATGGACATTCTCGGATAGGGCAGCAAAAACTCTAAGGCCGACCCTGGTTTAATGCACGTCCTATTTACCCATTTCCCATGTACAAGGCATGTATGAGGGGCCCATGATTTTTTACCCACTTTCTACTCACCCACTCGGAACCTCCGATCACACCATTTTTTAGTGGTAACCTCAGATTCCCCTAGTACAGGATTCTAGAAAACAGAATGTTTATATGTAAAGGCCTTAAGAATAGAACAAAGTCGCCTTGCTTCATGAAACACATGACAACCACTTTGTGCACATCGCCACCTGACAGTTAATTTGCATGCATATTTGATCTGGGTAAGACTAGAAGTTCGGACCTCCCATATCCACAGGCTCTGGCCCTCTATCCCTACCTTGCTGGCTGAACACCATTTTGAAGGGACTCTTTCTTACTTACACTGTCTCTCTCCCTCTGCTGTATCGGTCATCTTCATTTTAAGTGACCTGAAAGTGTTTTGTCTTAACAGATCAATTTCCGCCTTACAGAGTGATAAGACAGAGCGGTCATAAGTAGCCTGAGGCACACCATGAGGATGTTTGAGACTAGCCTGACATCCGTTGCTTTAACAATATCCGATACCTTGAACATTCTAAAAAATAATTGTGAAGTCTTGAGAAAACATTGAAGGTAAAAATTAAATGGAATAGAGAAGATGGTAACCGGTAGGGAGACCTTTTGAAGTAAATCGTACCTCTGCACAGCCAATGATCTAAATAGAAGTCTTTGAAATTCAACAAATTAATATTTGGGGATAGCAAAGGAAATATAGCTCTGTGGAAAATATAGACTGTTTTTTTGCAACATTAAGCTTTGTAAAAAAATAATTTCACATGGAGATAAAAAACTTTTTTTTTAAACAAATTTTTATTGCATTTTAACTATGAAAAGCAGTGTAGTTCGGGCCAAAGACTAAGTTATAATCACAAAAAATACGATTGTTGTACTTTTGCATCAGTTCGATCAAAGACAATACTTGTCAGAATTGAGAAATAAAAACCTACTTAACAACTTACAACGCAATACACCAAGAGGGGTTTGGGTCAGATGCTTGCGTATGACATCTAGAGGCATGCATGGCATGCCATTGTAAAGCACACGAAAAAGTTGTAAGCATGCATGACAGCCATGTGGGGGGAAAAGTATTGGTAAATAGTTGCTCCCACGTTTGAAAGGCCAGGCTTTGTGTCTTTGCAATGCTTGTTTACCTTTGTCTACCGGGTAAGGCTTTTTTCCGCAAGTTTTCTATGTCGCTGGACTACATAGAGGATTCTACGTGAGCAGAATGCCTGCTATGAGGAGAGATGTACAGTTGCTTTTGGACAATACATCATTAAATTCTAGTCAGTTATGCCGTGGAGACACTAGCTGCTGTCCACTTTGCTAAAAAGAATGCAAGTCATATTACGTTCAATCCTGTTCTCACAAAAAAGTAATAAATAAGAAAGGCATCTCCTGTTTAGCTCATTGCATGAAAGGAAATCAATACAGACATAGAGTGGGACGGTCTGCAAAGAGGGATTTTATCACTGTCGAAGGTCAATGCAGAGCCCCATCTTTTCAGCCATACTGAAGCCCACCCAAAACATCTGCACTGGTAAAAGCTGCTGCTCACGGCTTTTTTATTTAGCCACATTTCTGATGCACCCCGAGCCGGATTGACTATTTTGATGCCTTTTTCTTCGATTTCTACATTAAAACTGGCAAATTAAATTCAGTAAGGTACGATAACTAAGTGTAGACTACCTCACAGCATCCAAAGTAGCATGCGTGTTTGTTGAGTGGTATATGCAACTGCAAGATTTAAATTGGGCAGTGGGGGTGGAGTACACCTTAATAAAATGCTGGTCTTTGTTATGGCCCTTACAATGTGGATTATTTATACTGTGTTGATAATTTGTCTTCAAATGATCTGTCCACCACAACAGCTATGTTCTGTGTTTTGTTAAATAACACAGAACAAAAAATAGAGGATAGAAAGAGTCTGAAACATATTAAATTGTGTGTGTGTGTGTGTGTGTATATATGGCTGTGTAGAAAAGGCAGGAATTAAAATCTAAATAGTATCAGATAAAAAATAATCAGTCATCATATTATCCAACTTTGCCCAATACAGTAGGTTAATCCTTGTAGTGTATCCTTAATTAAATAGACTGCCGCCAGCATGTTTATAATATCTAATAGTTTATTAGCGGTTTCTTTGCTTTTAGACTTTTCACTGCGTTTGCTCTACTGTAAATGTATCATATAAATGTCCGTATAGACCACAATTACAACTGACTAGCGTTTTGCTTTCAATAGTCATAGTGCCGCTAAACTCTTACAAGCCATCTTTGCACCGCTCCTCATATAAAATGTTGATCTCGACTTCCTTTCTTAGTATAAACAACTCTAGGTCCTACGCAAAGTCATTAGAATTTGTAGTAAATGCACAACTAAAAACTAGATGGTCAGTGGCTTCTAGATTAGGATTCGTTCCTTCCTGAGGTACTGAAGTCATCCTAGTGAATATGACTCAAGAGTTGCTCACCCTGTGGGTCAATGTGCAATAGGAGTCTTTGATACTTCTAGACCTCTCAACTGTATTTGATATTGTTGATAAAATCTGTATCTTTCATCTGGTCATCTGTGCTGGTTTAAGGGATACTTCCCTTAAATGGATTACTTTCTTCTTTTCTAGTCAAATCCATCAAGCCAGATTCAGTCATCCTTTATCAAATTCAACAACCATAACATGTGGAGTCCCCAAAAGCTCTGTATTTGCTATGAATTATCAATGCATAATTAACCTCACTGGCGTTCATACTTGATGCCCACTAAATTGGTTACAACCTATGTACGGATGCCACACAGATCCATCTTAAACTTGAGAGCCAACTTTCTGAAGCAGGCCCAACACTTGATGCAATGAAATGGTCTTGAAAGAACAGTCAAATGGGAGACATTTTGGTGGTTTGTCCTCTGGACCTGTCATTGATTTTACTTAGTTGGCCTCCATCCATGGTTTCCTGACCTCCCTCCTCCAAACTTCAGTCATAAGGTGTGTAATTGGGGAGTATTCCTTAACAAAGATATGTTCTTTGTCCCTCATGTGATGCAGTCATCAAGTGAGCATTATCCCACCTGAGATGGCTTTATGTTGTCCCTCATTTCTATTCCAGTACAAAAATGCTTTAGTCCTAATGTGTTGTCTTCACGCTAGGACCAGTGAACCAGCTGCCTCCACTAAAAAACACTTTGCAGCTAGCAAAGGTCCAAAACCACATGCCTTATCTTATTTGTGGATTAAGGTGGAATGATGAAATCACATAAGTTTCTACTTAATTCGTTCACTTATCCCTAGAACAACGATTGATCTCACTTTAGTGTACATCGTCATCAAGTACCTCTATTGTTATGCTCTGGGCAATTTATATGAAGTCTTCCAGTCCTACCAAACAGGAAGGCACCTGACATCGCACATTGAAAAGTTGCTAACGTTCCACTGTTAAAGCTGAAAAGTTTGAGTGGCTCCCCTTTCTCCTTCTTCTGAGGCAGCAATATTCCAATTCATAGAGCTTTACATAAAACTCTTATAAATAATATCTAAGAATTACTGTAGAACATTCAAGTAGAGAAATGGAGTAATTGTGAATATCCTATAAACATCACCCATTCCCTACAATTTAAGAAGAAGGTTGAAAACTCTCACTTTCTATAATTATTCATTTGTTACCTAGCAGTTTTCCCAGCTCTAGGATACCCATAACTGGGTAATTGTCTTGGTTAATAAATATCATTTGTCATCATAATCATTAGTGTTGGCACATACAGTGCCATTAAGTAAGAGAGCCAAGATAAGAATCCAGATTGTGGAGACACTGTGAAATATCATGTATGTACATGGGAAATCAGATGCTTTTTTGCATGTGGTGGTCCTTAAAGTGCAAATATACCCTTATTAACAGGCTTAATGTGTTCTGTTTTCAGCACCTCCTTGTTCGATGTGGTATTATTTTATATGTGATTATCTTCTTGAGACATTCATTTTAAAATCTTTTTTTATAGGCAATAAGGAGCACTTAACGTAATCAGACAAAGCCCAAAGGTGTAATTGCCTAATTTTAGATAATGCTAAATTATAGCATTTTTTTCTCTTCCAGAGTCCCTCCAATTGTGGCAGCTAATGGTACTGAGGCACAGAGAAGCACATTGGTTTTCTCAAAACTAATGTATACAAGTCGAATGGCAGAAGTCAGAATTTAGAATCCAGGTCACCTCTGACTGCCGTCACTTCACACCCAGTCTCTTTTTGCTGATAATTTGCTGGGCCAGGCTAAAATAGATTGATGCCTGGGAAAGGCTGATTGTTGTCGGTAGAGCCCGATGGTTGCACAAAATGTGACTTACGGTGCCTAAGTACTATTTCTCTTGCCATGCGGTCCATGTCTTTTCCCAGACTGCCATTGGTATGATTTTGTATACAAATGATGTGACTTTTATACACTTTATTGTGAGGGAGATATACTCTTCATTACTTTGTGGTATGGATTCACAGGGTTTGTAGTGGATTTAGGCTACCACTGTGCCCTACATGGCCTCCTTTATGGTTTTGAGAAATGTTGCTTCACCCACTACTGCTGTGGTTTATCATTTCAAGGGTCTGGGTGAAGGAAAGGGTGGAGGAAAGTTCATAACCACGGGGACGGAATACTACTTGGTTATTTATGTAGCAATACATATCTAGAACTACCATTAATATCAGAAACACTCCCTTGTTCTGTGAGTCACACCTATATAAGTAATGGTTTTGAAGAATATTGTACATATACTTCAAGAGCCTGGAAATCATAGTTACAGGGATGTTTCTGTCGAGTTTACGTGTTAAATCCTCCTGTCTAAGTGTTGAAGTTTCTACTTGAGTGGTTTTGTAGCAATAAATGTCATTGACATAAATGTAATTACAGAAGACTGATAATGACTATTAGGGGCTGTCAGAATCCTGTTCAGAGGGCCACGGGGCAAACAGGGGTTACTAGGCCCAACTATGGAGCTTGAGGTATTCTACTTCTGGTGTCCCAGGGCCTGACCTACTATGGATTCTGTGCAACAGGGCCAAGTACCCCTTCAGCACTTGACTGTCAGAAATAGCATGGGTCAAGCAGTCCAAAGCTTCTCGGGTTGGAGGTGGATACAGGGAGTTAACGAAGTACACAACGCAAAATATGCAGAGCAGCAGCAATGAAGAACTGTCCAGTCAAATACTTACTTTTATGAAATAATAAGTATTTATTATGTTGCTACTAACATAAAGGGAAATAAAACATTTACAAACAATTTCCACAGTCCCCTGAGCTCATGGCTCTAGTGTTTCTTTACGTGGTTCCCTAAGTCCCATTCCCTCCTCGGTCTAGCAATAGTGGTTATTGCCCATTCACTATAGGCGACATTTAGGTGAAGCCCCATTAGTAGTCCGAGTCTCAGGAGTTCCACTCCAACTCTGTACTAAAGTCAAAAGTGTTCGAGCCCGGCAGCGTTATTGGGCAAGCAAGTTTTCCCTGGGGCTTACTGGCCTGAAATTAGTTGTACCTGGACCTGTAGGTTTGGAGTGACTGAGCACTGGAGCTGCAACAGCTGTCTCCAGTCGTTTCTCTGCACGCGGCCCAGGCAACTGCACTCGGTGGTCCTCAAGTTTCTCTAATGCATTATTGCAACCGCACCAACGAGGGGGTTCTTTGTGGCTCCTCCACTCATCCAAACTGGGTAAGTTCTTTTGGTCCTTCCCATGGCAAGGAGTGGGGAGATGTAGTATGAACATCCTGACGCTGACCTTCAGGCACGATGCAGGTCCGTAGGAGTCTCCATGGTGGCCTCCCAACTCCGGTGACGATCCTGACTAAGTCACACTTCTTGCTTGGTCCCGGTGGCCCGCTCTGGCATATGGGGTCACAATCTCCCTCCGCACGCAGGCTACGGCCCACTCAGCATGGCAATCTCTCCATGGCAGCCCCTCCTGTCATACAGGGTTGATGGCTTTCCACTGCACATGGTCTATGGCTCTCTGAGTATGGCAGTCTCTTCACAGTAGGCCCTCATGGCATACAGGGTTGCCAGTTCCTCACTGTACATGGGCGATGACCCGTTAGGCACGATGCCAATCAGGGCTCACTTCACTGTAGCCCTCTTCTGGCTTATGAGCGTGAACAATTTTTCCTGCACACGGTCAATGACCAGACCTGTGTGGCAGCCGTGTCCTCACACTTCGCTAAGGGAAGCCACTCAATAGGATTTCCCACTGGACCTCGCTCCCTCCAACGCTCTCCTCTTCCTCTCAGGACACACTGGTCTTGGCAAATCGGCAGGCGCAGGCGCAGGTGCTCCAGGCTCCAGGGCAGGTGTTCTTAGATTCCCTGGGTGATGTCCCCTGCTGGGAGGCTAGCAGGCCTTGGACCCCAGTCCTGGTCACTAGACAAAAGTCTTGCAGAGCTTTTCCTACTGATACAGCCTGACTGGATGCTTGACAGTTGAAAATCTTTGGGGTCTCAAACCCCCCTTCTTCTAGTATGTGATTTAGAGTCTGAGTCTTTGAAATTTATATTGGGGTCTGCTTCCTTTTGAAGTGCCCACTCCTCTGCCCCCTCTTCCTCCAGAAAGCAGTCCGTTACAAGCAGTAGTGACTCCAAAGCTGATAGCCCCACAACAAAGGCCATGGGAGAGACTAGACGTTGAAAACTGGATGACAGCCACAGTGATATGTGTATCAAAAGGTTAGCCCAGGGCCTCAGCCCTTCTCTTTATGATTCCCGTGTCAGCCCTATCTCCTTCCTGAGATGTGCCTAGGCCCCTTCTTGTGGCCTGCCTCCGAATCAAAGAGCACCCTTTGAAGTGTGGTAAGGAAGCCTGGCTCTCCTCTCCGGTGTGTCCCCCCAGCTTACAGGGAGGCAGCAATACACAAATCTGGGGGGATTCCTCTACCTCCTCTCCTCATGTTTCACCATGCAGCCCTGGGTCTTCCAAAATGGAACCCAGTCAGCCATATATTGTACCACTCACAGGCTCACATACACCCAACACATGCATGTAACATACACTCACTGCATAGCACAGCACTACATTCTTCATGTATTTTACCATTAACAGGCACACATGCACCCAGCACATGTACACAGCATACACACACTGCGCATCACTATATCTTTCATGTACTGTGCCACTCACAGGTACAAATATACCAAACACATGCATATGTCATACACACACCACACAGTACTGCAGTATTCCTGTATTGTATCATTCACAGGCACACATAAACCCAGCACATGCACATCACACATGCACAGTGCAGCACTACACACCAAACCAATTTAGGCCAATTGTGAGTGAAGCACACAGCAGCAGACCTTTAAATGAGTGTGCCTGTAGTCCCCACGCCAGTGACACAGGTAAAATGGACCTGTTCACTTCTACTGACCACTACACTGTATGCTGCCACCACAGTGCTTGTGCTGCGTAACTCTTGGTAAAGACAGTAGCCTTTCACCACTATGAGGGTAGTTGTTTGGGCGCCCCTCCCAGTGCAACGACCGCAATCCATGAGACAGGCCTATGTCATGGTGCACACGCAAGATGCCTGTTTGCCTATGATAACAAAAATCAGCATTAGGGATTTAGACAACAGTATAGTTGGGCCACTCGGGGCAGGGGAGCACATCCATTACCATGCAGAGGACTTTCCCTTCCCAACAGGGGCATCTTACCTAGAAGATATTAATGGAGAAGGCACAAAACATTATAGAGAGATTTCACTTTTAATTTAGCATTGCAGGGTTGAGTAGATTTTGTGCAATTTTATGTAGCACAAACCTGGCCTAAAGGCATTGGAGTGCTTTAGAAGAGAACCCCATTCTGTTAAACATTTTTAGGCATAGGGCGATTGCATCAACTCTATTTCCTATTCGTTCAGGGTGGCTGAAGTCCACCCAACATAGGTATATTAAGTTAGTTTACTTTGTCTTCATTGTATTTGTTTCTTTACAGGAGACAGTTGCAGCCACTGGATGCATTATTGTGATGCCATTAAAACCAGATGTGGCTGGACGAAAGAACTATTGGATGAGTTCAACTGTAATGTGGATATGTTAAAACAGGCTGTAAAAGATCACAAAGCAGGGTCACCAGCAAGATCTCCACCCCAAGGCTCTCCACAGCACACAACCACAGGTATGTATCCTCTAATAACTGAACAAATGTGCAAAAAGGCGATATTAAAATATTATCGTTTCATACTAGTTTGCATTAAAGTTCTAGAGATCGTGATAAATTGGAGAGTAGATTATATTTCATATTTTGCACATACGTGATTTAAAATGGATTCACAGTAGTTATACTCTTTACATATTATGGGTAGTATCATTGTAAAAAAGCTTAGGAATTTTCTTTTTAACTCTACTTTGTTCTAGTTCTATTTATCAACCCTGAAAATAGCAAATCTGTAAGGATGGGACTGCACTAACTAACTAACCTGAATAAATATTGTGTTGCTGAAGAGCGTTTACAAAAAAAAAAAATAATAACTTCAGCAGTAATAATAATTGTGATTAGGAGTCTCAGCCAACAAGCCCTGTGTGACATGTCCCTATAACCTAGGCTGCATATGTGCATGCACCAGGTTGCTGATAAAAAAAACAAATATGGATAAACTATGCCCTGATATGTGGTGCAAGAATAAAAGTGTACTGTATTTGTCACCATGTTTGAAAATCTTAAGAGATATTGTCATTTTCTTGGAAGCACTAAACTGAAAAGTCCAGGCCTCGGCTTGGGTCTCTCAACAGCAGCGTTAGATCTAACAGTGGTAGAATTGCTGTGCATTACTAAGTATTTTGTGGTGGGGGCTAGAATAATACATGAATTCTGTGGCTTTGGAATGTATGTATTTTGATGATGCAGCACATCAACAAAAAATATGGATGTGCACTTGCACAGTATTCAGACTACCACAGGCCCTAGTCAGTAATCCGCATCTCTCTGGTCCTTGAAGACAAAAGCATCTAAGTGGTGCTCTCTGTGTTATTTTGGAACATTACCTTCACTCTTCAGAGTACAAAGGATCTAGGGACTTATCATCATTATAGTTTAATAAAGTGCTTATTCCGCTCATTGAGGATCAAAGAGATTGCAACAAGACAAAGAGTGATCTGTACTTCCAGTGAACAGCCTAGAATCAAGGTGCAAGGAGGCTAAATGAGCTAAACAGTAATTTCTTCACAAACCAGAGTAATTTAGATGAAACTCATTGCATTTGACTAAGTACATGCAATGGAGTTGGGATTTGTCAACCTTAAAGTGTCTGAATCTTTGTTGACATGCTGCGTTGTGAGACTTCCTTATAGTACACTACTTTGCTATACCCACCTGTGGCTGATATCTAGGGCCTGCCTATTGCCCCTCTGTGCTTTCCATGCCTGACCCTGTAGGCCCTCAAGGCCACTTGATCTCCACATCCTTGTCCTATTTAACTCTATCTTTCCAGAGGATGTCCAGCCCAGACATCCAGGTTAAGAGTGTAAAGTTAAGAATGTGTTCCTGTGGTGTCTTTCCTGTTTCTGAATGTAAGGACCTGGAAAAAGGGAGAACCCTTTCTCCCCTCGGCCCTCTTGATGCAGGTTGGTCTCAATGTAGCACTTTGGTAGTTTAAAGCACCCCTAGTGGGTTGGTCCTCTGTCGCTCTTGAGTCTACTCAATATAACATTTGATGGCTTAACAGCCCCTTCATTACGTTGGTCCTCTGTTGCCCCTGGGTACACTCAACAGCTCTCCCTCGGTGAATTAACAGCCCTGACAATGGATGGGAGCTCTGTCACTTCTAGTGTAATAGTCTCTCCACTAAACTTGATGTATTATGCAACTGAGTGGACCAAACGTAAACACATCTACATATTTTTGCTGGTTTCAGCATTTAGTACTGTCGCACTAGAGTTGATATGTACCTGCATGTGCAACTGTATCGATTCTCGCGCTCTTTGGTACACCCTGTGACGCTGCAGAGTGACATTAGGCTCATCTTTGCTTCTACCACATCATTCAAACCATACCCCACCCAGCATGTCCCATGCAGCCCACACTACAAATAACACTCAACCAGGTACCCTGAAGTACGCTCAGAACCTAATACAATTTAGCATGCTTCACAACCTTGCCTGTGCTATGTAGCACTAAATAAATAATACATGTGGACCAACCAGCTAGATCTTTATGCCTTTTATAACACCAATACCATACAATATACCTTTAGTGGCTGATCAAAGTAGCAAGTACTTTAATGGATTGATCGGAACCTTAGTATCTATCGACTCTTACCAGTTCCATGTGACAAATAGAAAATTTCCAGACCCTCTGTTCACTGGACCTAGTTGCAGGTATTCTTTCCTGACACAGTGCACAGAAGCTCTCTTGCCTGAATGTGGTCAGACACAGGTAATTACAATGCTTTCAGAGTGTACAGCACAAAGCAGAGCATGTTTCACCACCCACATGCAGCTGATCTGAGGGGTTCACTGCAGTGTGCATGGCACAATGAGTCTTCCCTTGATTAGGGCAGACTGCAGGTTTTCATTTTGAGGCACAAGTTACAAAAAACCTACTTCATGGGTGCTGATTGTGTCAGTCGCTCACCAAAGTGCACAGTTGGATTTCTGTCATGGGTGCAGTGAATTATTTGCCTTTGGTGCTGAGCACTGTAAGAGGTCCATCTGTCATTGCACCCACCTCACATGGGCTTGTAACTTCCTTTAGGCACTAAGTTGAGATACCAGACATTGGTGAATGGCCTACAGGTGTGTTCTAGCTGCAGTGTATAGCCCCAGTCCTGAATTTAGCAATGTGACCTGGTTTTGACACCAACTCTGTGAAATTAAGAGATCTGGACATCTTAACTCTTGGATCTGTTTGCTGTAACTTTGCTTCTTGAGCACGACAAAGACTGGACAAATACAGTGGCTCACGTCACACACATCTGATCCTGTTCTATTCATATGTAGCCTCTCTGAGTACCCAGGTATACAAAGGTTGTCTGAGAAAGGACATCATCGTTTCTGTGGTTCGGGTGCAGAGGGGCCAGGCTGTGAGAGTTCCTCTATAAGGCTTCTGAGAACATTCTACAATCCCTGCCCTCTGTCTTGAAGTAAAATCTCCTGATGTCATACATACGTTCTTTAGATCTCTTCAGCTTCTCTGTGTTACTGTTGCATTTAAGTCAACTACTATCTTTTGTGCTACACAATGACTGTTTGCAGGTGCAGCACAATTTGAAACTTGGTCTTACAAAGCCGATAGATGCAACTGTCCAGTTTAGTTCTCAAGTAATGCTTCTAAACTACTTCATTCACATGGTTCATTACCCCTCTTATGTCTATATTTGAGTCCCACTTAGAAAAATGCTCTTCATACTAAAGTCTATTTTTGCTTTCTTTTACTTTATAATCACCCCATGTTTCCCAACTCCTTGCTTTAACAATCTCATACAAGGAACTTTAATCCCTTTTGCTCCATTCATTTATTACCTTCTTGTCTTGCTCATGATGCTTCACATTCCATTGCCCCAACCTTATTATTGATCATGTTGCCCTACTCCAAAATAAGAACACTGTTGCTTTCTCTCCGGGTAATATTATCTCCATTGTCCCTATATCTTGCAGGTGCAGCAGGAAGGAGCTATTATGCTTCACATATTCTAAAAATGAAGTTTAAAGACGACAGAGCTAATTACCTAAATCTGTTTATCATGCTGTGTATTGTAGTTCACATTTTGCTGTCACTATCTAAAAATATGAAACTCCACTCAAAAGAAATGTTCATTTTCTTAAGCCTTTTTTTACAGATTTGCCAGTATGATGGACTGCTCACGCGTTTTCTTACTTTACCTTGCTTTTGAAGCTTAACTGTCTTACAAATGCTGAACATGTAAACTGTCTGCACAGACCTGTGCCCCTGCTCTTATCCTATGCCATATCTGACACCTTTCTCCATTCTAGGCCCATTTTTACACACTTTGATATCCCATGGGCATGGCAAAGCATCCATTGCCCTGTATGGAACATCCAGTGTTTCTTCAGGCACTCCATCTGTCCTCCGTCTCTTCTCCATACCCCTCTGACTCCTTTGCGTTACCCATTCCTCACTGAGACATGACTATGCCATGCCTCCTCAAGCATCATACTGCTGACACCTGGGAGTACTAACCCTCTGCGACCCTTGCCACCTAGTCTGTAACAACCTTCCTCTGACACCCTATTACCATCTCTGCCTACTGAAGCCTCATCAGGCACATACCCCCTGTGGGTCCCTATCCAAGAACGCTCATATTTATATTATGGTCTGCAGTCTTGTGTTCTTTTTGAAAGAAATACCCTCACAGTGGCTAACCTTGGATGGTTAGTGTGGATTCCCAAGGACTTTTCTTTAAATTAATTGTTTAATTACATGCCCAGTGCTCCTTCATAATAATATAATTTCTCTTTCCATCAAATTCACAAATGTAAATATTTTTAGGAGAATGTAAATACTTTATTTTATTTGTATTTATTTGATTGTAAATAGCAGTCTTTCTGATAATACATTTTAATGAAATATATTTTTGAAACTAACTATATTCTTTTCCTTTGGTTTGTTAATGGTAGTATATGCTCCATTATCCACCCAGAAAGGTAGGATTCATCTATTTTTGTGCAATGTCACTTGGAAACATCTCAAGACCCGATTGCTCATGCGTCCTTGTTTGACATGTCAGCTGCTTCTTGAATTCTTACAAGATTATAGATTGCTGTTAGATCCAATTTGCAGAAGACACTAGCTCTCAATGCTTGATCTAACAGCTCTGTTACTGAGGGCAATGGGTAATGATATTTAAATGTCAGATTGTTACTTTGCCTGCAATTAATAGAGTGGTGAAAATCTGATTTTCTTCTCTTCAAGAATAAGAACGGAACTCACTTTTGTTCTTTAAGAGTAAACGTATACACCTTCTCCTATTCAGTGTCACATTATCCTTGACATATCACTAACTCAATCATTTACATACTGCAGAAGGTCTAAATACAGCTACATAATGTTGATAATCCTCTGAAATCACAGCCTCACCTAATCACATGGAATTACCACTTTGATATCTCTGGATTTGTTTCTCCCACTGCTTATTTTCTCTTCATCATGTTGTACACCTAGAACTTCTTCCTAGTAGAATTCTGCAAACATTATGTGTAATTATATGCACTAATTCTTTCATGTAATAGTTGGGTCTGGTGCCATTAGCAACAGAGTTTTCCATATCCTAGCAAAAACTGCTATGTCTAATTGAATCATCTCGATCTAATTTAATTAAATTACCTCTACTCTTATTTTCACGTATAACCAGAAGTGAGTCAATTCTGAATCATCTGTAGTTCTTACAAGTGATGGTCTTTTCTTATCTTCTAATTATACTTGGTGCTCTGGCACAGATCTGCCATGAATGAAATCCTACTGCTCCTGAACATACCAAGACAAAGATCTTCTTTTCGTCATGTCTGATGTCAATCATGAAAGAATTGTGTATGTCTTACAAGCTGTAACCATCATAACTTCATGGCTGAGCAATTTGGCCCTTCATAATGCAGAGCCATGTCATTTTGGGACAACCTGTTGGGGCACTGCATCAAAATGTTACTTTTTCTCACCGTATAAACCTAGTTGCTCTACTCACATATTTTCTTCTCTTCAAAAGAAGGAGGGCCTTTCATACTTCCAATTTGTCTAGGCTCTACGTCATCCACTTGACTCGCTTCCTTACCTATTTAATTTCCCACCTTGCCTGTATCTTTGTTACCCTTATAAATATCTTCCTGTGTGCAAGACATTGGTTTATAGCTAATTAAATCATCTTTTCAATTTGATAAGAAAACTTAAATTATCAACTGGCCACAGCACGTAACTTAAAATACTTCTGATGCAGTGTTCAAAAACTTCAGAGATTGCAGAAGAGCTGCAGAAAACAGCTCCAACCCGAAGACATTTCCCAGTCCACTGTACCGTGACAGGGGTATTGCACAACCTCTACTGACAGTCTTAATACTTACTACTCAAAGGTTTGTCGGGGCATCAACGGCGCGCACAATTTTCTTTTCTAGATTCTTACAGCCCAATGAGGTATCAGAGTTTGATCACAAAATTACAATTTCCCTGCCTTCAGTGCCTTGTTGCTTCAGGTGCCTGGTACCTGGATTGTAAAAGAGAACAGCAGCAGCCCCTCCGCACAGCACCTCCATGGAGTGTTAGCAGGCTATTTTCATGCTGGGAGTCTTGGCCTCAGGTGCAGCTCCTGTGGTAATTAGCGGTCTGTCTTGCAGCTTCATGGATCAGAGAGAGAAAGCATCTGGAAATTGTGAATTAGTTCATCTTTCAAAGGGTGCATTATCTAACTACCTGAAGTCCCCTGCATGTAGGACTTTCTTTTCTTCAATATCTCCCCTGTTTCCAGGAACCTTTAGTTGGGCAATTGCTCTTCTTAATTTTAGAAAGGATATCTAGATGCGCCTCTAACACACCGCCATGCTATATTATTGATATCTAAATGCATTTCAAAATCTTTTATCTAATATGTGTGCAAAACATATATTGTGTTGGTGTTTATGTACATTTTGAACATTAGAGTTTATTAAAGGCCCCAAGGTGGTTGCGATTGTGTGCAGAATTCCAGTAGTTTGAGTGCAGATGTGCAAAGTGAGTGCAACTGGAAACATTGTTTTTCTTGGGTTATCTGCATGATATCTGGCATGAGTAGACTTATATTGCCAGATAAGGTTACTAATTGTAAATGTAATCATTAAAATCATTGATCTTTAAAAGGTTTTTACACTTTATTTTTCACAGAAAAGATTTCTACAACAAGTTCTGGCTCTTTCCTTCCACCTCCTCCACCTCCTCCGCCGCCAAAGGCAAAATTAATGTCAAGTTCTGTTGTGGTTCAACTTGCGGATTTCACTATTTTTCAGGTAACTTCTTGATTGGTCACAAATGATTGATGGTATGAATGTATTCATTATCACATCCTTGTTCTGGCCTGCGTCACAACAGTTTTTGGGCTTAGAAAGCGAGGATCTTTTGAAGAACAAATTAAGTTATTATTTTGTGAGATCTTCAATAACAAGTGATTTGATTGGAAGAAAAACCTGATGTACAGTCATTTGATCTGTACTGCAGTACAATGTTTATTTAGTTGGCAGAGAACTTAACACTGGAGACGAGAAATTATAAAGGGTGAAGTGGTCTAAGTGTAGCTATTATTTTGATGGAAGAACATAACAAATGTGTATTTGTAAAGCGCACGTTTACCCGTGGGTATCTTGGCGCTGAATAACAGATGTTTATTGGAAGAGGCCATTAAATGTTGAGGGAACTGTACAGCGTGAACAGTGCTGAAAAGGCAAGTGGGTGAGGCAAACACACTCCTGAGTCTGGCCTATTGCCATGATATCAATACATACAAATACTTTACACATAATTTTTGCTAATAGTAGAGTGCATTGGTAGAGAAGATGACTTGAGGCATTAGGTAGCCAGCGTCCATTCTATTGTCCATGTCTGCTCATTAAACAGTTCTCAAGTTCTTAAAATTGTACTTCTTAAATAATCCCTGCAAAAATATTGTTTTTATTGTCAGTCAGTATGTTCACAAATGTTACCAAACACCACAGTGCTGTCCTTTTAGTGATGCACTGAACTATTAGTTATATTTCCTGTAAATTGTTGTGGTAATATATAGTTAAAGCAGTGGTGTGTATACTAATTTGATATTGGACCCTACACTTTTATTGTAGCCTGATAGTGAACATTAGTTTAAACCGAGATACGCACTAGGTTGTAACACATTGCTATTTTTTGGAACTTTTTAGCCTAACGCCATTTGAGCTGTTGAGGCCTGAAGAACTCATGGTAGATAAGTACCACACATTGATAATATCTACCCAGTCCTCAACACAAGGGGTTGGATATCAAAGTAGTAGAAAAGTTCCTGATGCCTAGAAGCCCAAGAAGTGAACCGAAAAAGGTGATGCCTGGAGCTAGGGGCAGTGCAGGGCTGATGTCTATGGCAGGAATGTGCTGGATTTAGCTAGTATTCCCCACTTCTCATTTAAAGTAACAATAAGAGCTTGTTTTAATGTAACATAACATAACATAACATAACATAACATGTGTATTTGTAAAGCGCACGTTCACCCAGAGGTCTCTTGGCGCTGAATAACAGATGTTCATTGTTACCCAACTCAATGGTACTCATTTTATCGACCTCAGATGGATGAAAGGCTGAGTGGACCCGCCAGGATTTGAACCTGTGACCATGAGGTCGAACACAGGCCCCTGCAATGGACGCATTAGTCCACTGAGCCAACAGACCCGGCTACTGTAATGTAGCAACTCATGCCACACTTCTGTTCGTCTCTTTACGCCATCTTGGTATCTCTTTACTTTTGATTTTATGTGTGTTTTGCTTTTATGTGTTTGATGCTTTCCTTAGTCTTCCCTGTTATTGCCCAGCCTCGGATTTTTCTGATAAAACATAGAAAAGAAACCCCAAAATCTGAGGCTGCTGTCTAAGAACTCTACTAAAACAAGCACTGGCAAAGCCAATAGGTTTCCCCTATACGAGACCTATTGGCATTGTCAATGTTTTTCAGCTATGTCTGCTGTGCAACATGGCTCAATGTAAATAAAAACAAAGCGCTATGGTGTGGCCTGCATTGGCTAGCGTTGTTTATGTATTTCATTCTCAAAAGTTACTTTTAGTTTGTGCTGATGTGCTGATGCCACCGTCGGCTCATGTTACACTAAAACTACAGCCTGTCTAGAGTGTGCAAACACAGAAGCCAAGTAATAGTGAAGGAATGCGGTGGCAGACTGCCCCTCTTCTGCTGATGCAGAGCGAAGAGACAGCTGCAAAGGAACACAAGTTGTTACACAAAGTATATCATATAAAAATACTCTATAAATAGCATGCTTGTTGACATGAACTGAAATGTAAGTTGTCAAACATCCTACACACAGTAATGGCATGTTGCAGAAGCCAATGGCTGCTTCATCTCAGAAGCCTTGCAAGCTGCAAACCAAAGGGGAGAGGATGTAGCCTTACGGCTAGAGCAGTCCACCTCGAAGCTGGGGAACCGGGTTCGAGTCTCGGCAACAACGCTCAACATCATGTGATTTTGGGCAAATCACTTAATTTCCCTGTGCCTAACAAAAATGAATGTGTCCTTCTGTAACGAAACTGGTGCTATGTAAAGCGCTCTGATACCCGATGTCTCGGTTCTAGTTCGCGCTATATAAAACTCAACAAAAAAAAAAGCAAGAAGCTACGTGCTCAAACCTTGCTCCATGGAACATTGAGTGAATAAAATGGTGTTGCCCATCTTTCTGAAGCACAAACTTGTTGTGGTCGAAGTTGGCTGTCTCTCCTGATTCAGTGGAATGTTTCCACCTCCACAGCCTCTCATAAAGCAGTAACAAATCTTTTATTTGTTAAACTGGTGACTTCATTGTAAACCTCTGGGACTCGGAGGATGGGAGAAGGGGAGGAAGTTGGCTTAAAAAAAAGAGTGAGAGAGGGGTAGAGGATTAAAAACAATACCAGAGGGGGCAGGAGGGCAGAGGGTGGGTTAAAAATAACAGAGGGTGGGATTGGCTTTAAAAACAACGGCTAGTGGAAAGAGCGGGGTGGGTTAAAAGTAACAGTGATCGACATGAGGGTGGGAGTGGCCTTACAAACATCTGAAAGTGGGAGGAGGACGGGGAGTGGGTTTTAAAAAAGAACAGACTGCGGGAGGGGGGTGGGTGCTGGGATAAAGGAGAGGGATGGCAGAAGTATGCACTCTTTAAAAGTGCATGCAAAAAAGTAAAAACATAGTACCTGCAGGAGCCTGCAGCCAGTGGAAGGAAACTGGGCACAGGAAGCCACACTTAGTCCATGCTCCACAGCAGGATGAAGACTCAAACCCCAGGAGGACGCTGGAGGCGAAGAGGCACTGACTAATAGTAAGCAAGGAAACAAGTGACCTGGGAGTCAACCAATGGTAAGTAAAGGTAAGTCATGGATGGGCTTTAAACCCCTTTTAAGATTTTTTAAAATTCTTTACAAGTGATTTCGCAAGCACACCGCAGTGTAGGGGAAACCTAAACATAAGGCACAACTGTCTTACACGTGTTAGTGGAACAGAATAGGTAAGTTGTTTGCCAGAGAGCATACTCCTATAATACCAGAAATATTTCTGTGTACTAGTTTGGGAGCTAGTAACACAATTTGGGATTAGTATATCACTTTTTTGTAGATAGAGAAGATAATTGAATTAAAGTGGAATTCTTTTTTTATTTGGGAAGTTGGATGGTACACACATTATTCTGGTTATAAAATGAAAGCTATGGTTGTGATGCATTATGGTAAGTAGCGGCATTAAGTTTTCCCTTGGAGAGTTATTAGTACATATTTTGTCAAGTAAATAGGCAATTAGATGTATCCCTAAAACATGTACTATAACATTTTAAAGAGAATTTATGACTAAATAGAAGATCGAGGAAACCAAAAAGAACTACACTGTAAAATGTGTTTCCTTTATAGGAGGCTTTATTGGAGGCTGTGAACAGTAGCGCAAAGGGCATAATCTAATGTTGGGAAAATGGATTTTAATTGACAATATAGTTGGACATAAAACTAGTACTTATATTTTGGCTGGTGCAGCATTTGGGGAAGGGTATTTTTAGACCAACCGAAAATTGCTGAAAATGTTTTAAGAATAGGTTACGATTTTCAAGTCCTCATCCCAACATTTGCTGTGAAACAGTTCCCTCGTAAAGCTTTCACACACATCAGGAGAATAATAGATGAATCAGATGAAGCCAATTGGACTTATCATGCATTGATAGCCCACCAAGATTTTTTCTATAATCGGCAAATGAAGTTTCTGCTTCGATTTAATCTTTTAGTAGAAGAATAGAGTTGGCTTTCAATGCAATACAAGGTTGCTCATTCATTTGCAAAGTTCTGTGAATTGAGATTGTTGCTAAACACACCAGGTTCTACATTTCAATGTGAAGACCTGTAAAAAAATGAGCTGTCTGTTTTTTATAGGACAGAGTTCAGGGGCCCTTGGATTATATTTCTATTTTTCCTGGTTGTGGAGGAGGACTTATTTGAGTCTTATTAGTATGTTTCTTTGGGTGCAGGTCAAAGTCTGAAGAGAACAGACACGTGCTACTTATGGGTCCCCAATGGACCAGCTAATGTGTTCACTGCCCGAGGGGTGTTCTTGTGACTCCCCCTCTGGGCGTTAGTCCCGATAGTCATGACTGTGACGTAGGGATGTAGTTGTTAAATAAACAGGCTCTGGGCGTTGCCGACCCAGTACAGTAGTAACCCACCAACTGTGTCTGCGTGCTTTATTTGTCCAGCTCAGTTTAAGGCCTACTTCATTAGTGTTTACTGTTGCGGCCGTAGCAAGGCCGGTGAGCACAACAAGTGGCGACGAGCAGGTGGACCCCACGACCTACCCGGGTGAGGTGCCCGCTGCCGGTGAAGCCGTGGCTGTCGGCGTCATTGTGCGCCCAACTGTTGGTTCCTGCCTGGCGTGTGGTGCTCCACATGGCGGTGCGGCAGGGGAAGCGAGTGTACCTCTGCTCGATCCCCGAGGTGCGGCCAGCGTCGGCGATTGGAGGTGTGATCCGGTGCAGCGGATCGCGCCCACCTCCTTCAGGGCCTGTGTGCCGAGTGCGGCACCTGGCCGTGGCGGCGAGATCCCGTTTCTTCCTGCCGGCCCCATTCCAATCCAGGGGGTGTGGCCTAGTCTCCCAGTTGCGGGGAGGAGAGCTGAATTCCAGCGGTAGGCCTAGGGAGAGAGAAACGACCGCCCAAGCACGTGTGAGGCTGCCTGACGCACGTTTGACGATGGTGAGTGCCCAGGGCAGCGGTTTTCCCTCATGAATAGGGGAGAAGGAGGAAAAAAAGAACACACACACACACACGCACACGCGCACACACACACACACTCACACTCACTCTCCCTCTCCCCCTCCCCCTCCCCCTCTCTCTCTCCAACAGCCAGGAAGAGTGGGCAGGACTCAGGCAGTGGGTACAGGTCCACAAAGGCAAGTGGATCACGGACAAGAAAAGGGGAAGAGTGCACGTTGGGTAGCATACACCCATGGTCACCTGAGGTGGACAAAGGACATTTGAGGCTCACAGCAGCCTGGGCGTGGAATATTGAGCATCTACTGATTTTGGCACCCCGACACCTGCGCCATGACTGACATTCCCCCTGTGGAACCATTTCTACTTGATGGCCCTCCCTCAGCTCAGGCAGCTAAGTGGAAGGACTGGGTGGAGCGCCTAGAAACTTACTTTGCAGCCATTGACCAGGATGACGAGAGAAGACATCCCATGTTGTTACACTTAGGGGGGCCAGCTATCCACAAGTTGAGGAAGTCAGTGGTTGAGGCGGGGCCACCACACACATATACCACGTTGAAATGAGCGCTTACAGCTCGTTTTGATCTGCTAGCAAACCCGGACTATGAGCGTTTTCTGCTGCGTCAAGCCAGGCAGTTACCAGAAGAGTCTGTCAACACGTTTTATGCGCGACTGAGGGACTTGGCTTACACATGCACTTTGCCAGATGCCGCCGATGATATCAGAGCACAATTTATTCAAGGCTGTTCGTCCACAAAGCTACGGGAAAATATTCCACAGGTCCCGGGCATGTCAATGGCCGACATGCTGACCATGGGCATATCGAAAGAACTATCCAAAGTAAGGGCAGCTCACATGGAGGCGGCGCTTCAACAAGTTGTAAAGGTGGAGCCGGTAAATGCTGTTACTACCAAGACCCCAGACAGAAGGAAACCGAGGAACAAAACATCCTCTGAATCTAGAACCTGCTACGGATGTGGCGGACCATATCCTCACAAGGGTCCGTGCATGGTATATGGAAAAAAAATGTTCAAATTGCAACAAGATGAATTATTTTGCGAAGTTCTGCCGCTCCACAGCGCCGCAAAGGAATCCTCGACCGAAGTCGATCAACCAGGTGTACACCAACGACAGTCCGGCCGAAGAAGGAGATATGGACGATGACAATGTGGAGGGAGCAGTTCACATTATCCATGCCTTGCAACCAGGTGGATATCTGCGAAAACACATTCCCAAGTGTAGCGTGCTGGTTGAGGGCCACCAGGTGCAAGCACTGATTGACACGGGAGCGTCTATCAATATCATGGCCCACTCGGTGATGCTCACGTTACCCCTCCCACCGGCCCTGAGACACACTACTACCAAAGTCTATGCCTATGGGTCCACCGATCCCCTCCCGCTGGCAGGAGTCTTCACCGCAGAAGTTGTGCATGGTTCTCGAACGACGAGGACCAAAATATACATCACAAAAGGGGGCCAAGGCATGCTGCTGAGTTACCGGACAGCGGAGCTTCTCCAGTTGGTTACATTCACGCTCAGCGTGCATCAAGAAAGTGTGGAGGACTTGATGGCCCAGTTTGCACTGCTATTTGAGGGCATAGGATGTTTGAAGGATCAGCTGATAAAGCTTCACATCGACGAGTCAATTCAGCCGGTGGTGTTACGACACCGAAGGGTGGCCTTCCACCTTCGGCCGAAGGTGGAGGAGGAGCTCGTCAAACTGGAACAGGCTGGCATCATTAAAAAAGTGGAGGGTCCGACACCCTGGGTGTCTCCAATTGTGGTTGCCCGCAAACCCAAGCAGCCGGGTGAGGTCCGGATCTGTGTAGATATGCGCCTGCCCAATCTCGCCATAAAGCGAGAACGACACCTCACCCCTACAGTGGATGACATCGTGGCTGAGGTCAGTGGGTCGAAATGGTTCTCGAAGATGGATCTACGCGCAGGGTACCACCAGCTGATGCTAGATCCAGCATCCCGTGTGATCACCACTTTTTCCACTCACGTGGGGTTAAGGAGGTACAGGTGCCTCAGTTTGGGGATTTCGAGTGCTGCGGAGGTTTCCCAGGACACCATCAGGGGAGTACTTTCCGGCCTCAACGGGGTGCTCAATGTTAGTGATGACATTTTGGTGCACGCCCCCACCCTTGAGGAGCACCTTCCCCGCCTAAAAGCTGTGTTCCAACGGTTAATGGAGAACGGACTCACCCTCCACAAAGAAAAGTGTGACTTTCTAAAAAAAGAATTTTCATTCTTTGCCTACCACTTCTTGCAAAAAGGGGTGTCACCAGACCCCCTCAAGGTCCAGGACATACAAACGGCTCCTGCCGCACCAATGTAGCCGGAGTAAGAAGTTTCATGGGAATGGTGAATTACTGTGGCCGATTTATCCGCAACCTGACTGACCTTACTGCTCCGCTGAGGGAGTTGGTCAAGTCCAACGTTGCCTGGAACTGGGAACAGGAGAGCGCTTTTCAGGCCACGAAGCAAGCCCTCTCAGCAGACACAACATTAATCTATTTCGATCCAGCAAAGGAGTCAGAGTTGTCCATGGATGCCAGTCCTACTGGACTTGGAGCGGTACTGTCTCAACGGCAGGGCAATGGGGAATGGGTCCCGGTGGCATATGCCAGCCGAGCGCTAACGGCGACTGAACAGAGGTATTCGCCCATTGAAAAGGAGGCCATTGCCATCCACTGGGGCTGCCGCCATTTTCATTTATACCTTTATGGACAGCCTTTCACAGTACATACTGATCACAAGCCTCTCATTCCATTGTTCATGGGGTCGCCATCAAAGCCCCCACCTCGAATTGAAAAATGGATTCTTCAGTTACAAGACCATCACTTCACCATGATCTTCTGTCCTGGAATGCAAAACCCTGCGGACTATCTCTCGAGGCGTGCCTGTCCTGCCACCCAGATCGAGGAGATGGATGTGAGGGAAGTAGAAGAATATGTTCGCCTGGTAGTGGAAAGGTCCAGGCTCCTTCCCATATCATTGGAGGAAATCCTGGAAGCCACAAAGAAGGATGAATGCCTCCAGCTCTGCGTTTCCGCTGTGAGATTCGGAAAATGGAGTACCCTGCTGGACAAAACTGTGTATCGCACCGAGGAGGCAAGGTCAACACTGTTGTCTCTTTATAATGTGAAGGGCAAGTTGATAATATCCCCAGAAGGGTACCTGATGAGAGGTCCGAGATTGGTGATCCCAGGATGTCTGCAACAGAGGGTGGTGGACTTGGCATACTTAGCTCATCAGGGGGTTGTCAAAACGAAATCCAGACTAAAGTGCAAGGTGTGGTTTCCCAGTCTGGATGCCCTTGTGGAACAAGCTGTGCCTAGGTGCTCACTTTGACAAGCGGCAGGGCCTGCTGACCCACCGGCACCCATCATAACTGAAGTGATTCCACCTTTTCCTTGGTATCGAGCAAGCGTCGATTTTGGAAACCTCCCCGATGGGGTCATATGCTGGTGGTCATTGACGATTTCTCTAAATATCCCGAAGTTGAGATTATGGAGTCCACCACGGCCAGCCAAACCATTCCTCATCTTGAGAAGATTATGGCAACCCATGGATTGCTTAAAGAACTGCGCACTGATATTGGCCTTCCCTTCTCAAGCCAAGATTTAGCAGAGTATTTAAGATCCAGGGGAATCCGTCACCGAAAAGTTACACCCCTTTGGCCTCAGGCCAACGAAGAGGCGGAGCGCTTCATGCGCGCTCTTAACAAGGCCATCAGAATTGCGGTAGCGAAAAGACAGGAGATGGATTGTGCTCTATATGGCTTCCTAAGAGAGTATCGGATGACCCCTCACTCTACCACCCTAGTGAGTCCCATGTCCTTGTGCATGAACCGGCCAGTGGGAGATGTGATTCCACACCCCGAAGTTGTGTCAGCCAAACAAGAGCTGGTGGCGGAAAGACTGCAGAAACGCAAGCTGAGAAATGAGAAGGTATCCCGGAAGCGTGGAGCGAGATCGAGCTACCTAAAAGAAGGGGATGCTGTTATGGTGAGGAATCGATACCACAAAGGAAAGTTTATTCTGCCTTTTGAACTTGAACCCTGGACAGTCCAGAAAGTGCAGGGGACGAAGATCACTGCATTGAAGGATTAAGCGACCATAACCAGGAATGTGTCCTTTTTCAAGGCCTACCGGGATCCTGGCAGCAGTCAAACAGGTGGTCTTGCGAGCCTGAGTGAGCCAGAACTGGGGACAGATGATGAGTCTGGAGCTGGTGGAGGATGTGACAGTCTTGAGTCTCCTGGTCTGAGGCTGTCGATGTCCGGAAGGGGAGATACCTGTCCGCTGGAGGAGTCATCACGTGGGACACCTGAGAGCGACCCGTCGCCCCGCCCAGAAGAATCCCAGGGGCCAGAGGTTGGTGTCGGACGAGGAGGTGCAGAGAGGTACCAGCTTCGACCCTGTCCAGCCAGGTCGTCTCGTTTGAAGAACTTTGTAACATATTGCACTAACTTTATGAATTGAACATGTATTTCTAGTTGCATATTTTTATTTGCACAAGCATTGTGGTATTTTTATGTTGGTTTTGTTTTTTTGTGCTGGTTTAGGAGGAGTGTTACATGGTCCCCGATGGACCGGCTAATGTGTTCACCCGCCCGAGGGGTGTTCTTGTGACTCCCCCTCTGGGCGTTAGTCCCGACTGTGACTTAGGGACGACGTTGTTAAATAAACAGGCTCTGGGCGTTGCCGAGCCAGTACAGTAGTAACCCACCAACCGTGTCTGCGTGCTTTATTTGTCCAGCTCAGTTTAAGGCCTACTTCATTAGTGTTCACTGTTACGGCCGTAGCAAGGCCGGTGAGCACAACAGGTATCACTTGCCAAACAAATGGTAATTTACTTTTATAGGTTGACTCCTATGTCTGGAATGATTTTTTGGAATTCTCATGATTACCCCTCAGAAGCTGCAATAGTTGCAGGTTTCTGGGCATAAACATATATACGAGCATTTATCCAGGAGTAAATGTAGCAAGTGTACATTTATGCATGTGTAAATAATTAGAAAAAGCCCAAAAGCACGTTTGTCTCTTCACAGGGATTTTACCCTATGACCCCCACCTAATTGGCAGTTCTTCCACCCCATTTTTATCCTGGGTAGGGAATCAGGGGCTTTTGCAGGATTTGGAAGACTTAATGCCAAGTCAGCAGAATAATGTACTCCACTGATCTGATGAAGTAGAACACACCAGATTTAGAGATCTCCACCAGATAGGTAGAGATCACTGTGACTTCACAGGAACTGCCGGCTCCACTGCATTTACTGACGTTTTACTGTGCAAGCATCATATTTATTGTGCCTCAACAACAAAGTTTTTAGATTTTCAAAAACAAACTCCCAAAGTGGAGTTTGTGATATATAGAGCCAAACAAATTTCCCTGATTCGCTGGGAGATTTCTCCGAGCATGTGGGATGCATTTCTTTATTTTCCTATTTGTGGCAGTACCAAACAAGAAAAAAATATGTTGGAATGTCCTCCATAGTAAATAGGTCAGTTGACCTCAATTACTTCGACTAACGGCCAATCTCTTGAGGCCATTGGTCAAAACCTGCTAGCTGAGTCAACATAAGCTTCACTGGAAATATGGGGATTCGCCACACTCTAAATAAAGCGGGGAGCTGCAAGTTTTGTGGACAGGGTATTCCGTCACATTTTGTGGTGGAGTACCCTGTATGCCAAACTCTAAATAATACTGCCTTTGTTAATGTCCAACCATGCCCATGGTGGAACTGTGCCATGGAAAATGATGTGAACACATGTTTTCACTTTGATGGTATAGTTTACCTGTAATTAAGACCATTTGTGTACATTCATGCTTAGGGAATGCCAAAGATTAATTTACCATTGAAAATCGGGCAATTCAAGTTTGGTCTGCACATGTATTTGTGAACCAAGCCAGAGTATTTGTCTAAATCCAGACAATTGGAGGGAGTAGCACTGTATGTGATAGTTGGGTTTGTTTCATTCTGCCTAATTTCAACTCAATGAGTGGCCCAGTGCACTTAGTTAATACCATAGACAAAGATTTTCTTTCATATGCTGGCAAGTCCTCAGGGGCCAATTTGGTTTTTAAGACAAAATTCTTCCATTATTTGAGCCAATCTAATGTAAAAAGGAACTGAGTCAAATTGCTTTTGGAAAAGTTTAAAACTACACTCAATCTGCTAAATGATACTACTTTTTGTTTGTCTTGAGCCATTCAGCAGTGAAATCTAAAGTTAAAACAATTTCAAAGAGAATTTACCTTTATTACAATATGTTTAATAATGGTTGGCTGCTAGTAGATTGAGTGTTTTTTTCAGTAGTTCCTGGAAGTGCTGGGGCATTTTAAGAGGAGTGAGTCTATACCAATGCTGTCCATGTCGGAAAGGGAGAGGACATTTTCCTTCATTTTTAGGCTGGTCCACCTCCGTTATTGTGAGAGCACTTTTTGAGTGTTCCCTTCGACATGTCTCATCTTTAGCTATCCCTCACTCTCCCATTTTGACTTTCTGTATGGGAAGAGGGAGGTTCCTACTACATTCTTCCTTGTGTTTGCTGTGAATACGCTGTTAAAATCAGAATATGAAAAGGTTGTAATATGTGGGAGCTGTGCTTGCTGCTCCTGTCTGAGTCGTTGGCTCTGCCTTTCTCTCTATATTTCCCTAGGTCTGGTCCATTGAGGTGTGCTGCTGAGCACAGCCCAGTGTGGGGACTGGAGGACCAACAATTTCCTCAAGAAAGTGACAACCTGAGCACTAGGCAGATATTGGGAAACTAAAGAAAGCACAACAGCCTGCCCCTAGTAAGTCCCCAGGAGGAATACAGGACTGAGGTCCCTTTGAAGGATTATTTGTAGGCCAGTGTTGACCAAAGACATAAAAACTCTTTAGCATGGCTGTCAAGAGAGGAAAGAGTGCTGATGGCATCTATGGGCTACCTTCACAAAACAATTGATGCTGTTGAATTGAAATTGACTGTAGTTCAGTCAAGGCAAGAGTCATGTGTTCAAGGGTCACACCCAAAAACCTTGCACTAAAACAATTGACTTGGATGGTTTTCTGACCCAGCAGAGTCTGATGCATAACAGGTCTTCAAGAGTCGAACGGTTAACAATAAAATTAATTGTTCATTAGGAGGACTCTAAAAGATAGGAAACACTAGGAGGGGCTCCAAATCGAACGCTGCTAGGTTGGCTTGTTCCCAGGGAAACTGAGATCCTGAAGGGATTGTTGGAAATTTTGGAATCTCAAAAGTGAATCCATCCAAAACAAAATTACCCATTAACTTGAAGAGAGGGTTGATCTGTCTACCAATGATGCAAAGGATGGTGTTGAGTCGGTCCTGGCTTTTCTTCATGTGCTCAACGCAGCACCATGGATGCTTCCCAGCAATATAACACTCACAGTTATAACACAACTCATCAGACATCCAACTCTCACAAAAACCACAGAGCAAAATAGCTGTACAGTTTTACCACTTAATTACCCATCCAATACAATCATACGAAACCATTCATAGCCCTCAGCTCATCAGTCATA
Source organism: Calotriton arnoldi (assembly GCA_963921515.1). Classification (NCBI taxonomy): domain Eukaryota; kingdom Metazoa; phylum Chordata; class Amphibia; order Caudata; family Salamandridae; genus Calotriton; species Calotriton arnoldi. Next base: position 2,317,526 of record CAWUFW010000281.1, read on the forward strand.
CACAAACAGTGGGACGACCACAAACTAAATCAATAGAAACAATTGCCAAAGACTTGACTTAATGTACACACCAGACACAGTTACATGACTACCTGGACTCCAGTATGAATGAAGGAATAAATGTGTTTATTATTCTTGATCAAGTCTTTTAAACAGTAATTAGTTAAAATCCATCATGTACAGCGTACAGGAAGACATTTATACAGTGCTTAAAATAAATCTCTGCTAAAAGTAAACATGAGTAAGACGATCAATTCAACTGCATGTGATATGGTACACAGTCGTTTATAAACATTAAAAATCTAGCTAAGGCACATGCTACATCTAAAAATTGCATTCTTAATAAAAAGCGAAGTGCAACCAATCTTGATGTAATGTTGTATTTTAAGAAAATAGGCTTTAAAAGTTCCTGTCGCAAAGTTAAAAAATATTGGCAGTCTAAAAGTACATGGGCCTTCGTACAATGTCTCCTGAGTCCGCATCCGCATAGACCATTTTTATTCTTAAAAGAACACATCCCATGAGGGTGCGCATAGAGTGGGTGTAATCCAATCTAAATTTAAAAAGGGTATGGCACATTTTAGAGTTTGGTAGACTATTAAGATAGGGCAAGGTTGCATTGTCTGCCCAGGTTTCAAAAAGTTCTTCAGCTTAAGGCTTTGCTCTTATATAACGAAGACTTCAGTAAGTGTGAAAGTACCTTGTAGAAATTCACCCTCCGAATTGCTAAGAGCTCAACAAGACCATAGTTTTCTCAGGTCCCAGCTGGGTATTTTGTCTGGAGTTTGGTATTAATGTCACATTAACTTCATCGTTGTCTGTCTTCTGCATTTCTAAAGAGGACCCGGTGACAGTTCTGATGTTATCTCAGTCTCTCCTCTTCTGGGAAGGCATAATCTTTTTTGAATTGCTTGAATGGGATGATCCCTTATTGATTGAAGAGGCATCCCATTCTTTTGCAAACTTGTTTCCACTATTTACAGAGTTCTTTTCCCTCAAAGACCGGTGTAAAATCAGGATTCTCCATAATTGGAGTGGAGGGGTGAAAAGAAGCATGCCATTTTCTTCCTCTCTCTGACTTTGTCCCACAGCCCTAGGGTGGCTTTGTTGACTGGGGAGGAGTAGAATCCCCAGTGCACTTTACCTATGCACCCACAAAAAAATAAGGACATAAAAATAAACAAGAAAAAAAAACAAAAAAAAAACATAGGTGTGCTCTCATTATGGATGTCCCATGAGCCTAGAATAACCTCTTAACTCCCATTGCCAGCATTTTCTCCTTGATGACCTTTATGCCAAGAACTCCCTTCAGTATGCCAGTGATAGAATTTTGTCATGGGTACCTCATATACCAAGAATCACCTACAGATGCCAGTGCCAGCATTTTGCCAAATGTGCCGCTTATGCCAAGAATTACATCCAATATGCCAGCACCAGCAGGGCCGGACTGGGAACCAAAACCGGCCCTGGCAAACTGCTCGGCTGGCCCCCCTTGGGGGGGGGGGGGGGGTTACGGCGGAGCTTTTTGCAGGGCCGGTTTCAGCCGATTTTGTTACAGCAGGCCGATATTGCCGGCCCCCTGTAACAAAAATAGCCCCCTAGGGGCCCAAAACCGGCCCCCACCCAGCCGGCCCACCGAGGAAACGCCCGGTGCCCACTATGGCCAGTCGGGCCCTGAGCACCAGCATTTTTCCATAGGTGCCTCCATAAACCAAGAATTACTTGCAATGTTCCAGGGTCAGTAGCAGACTCTCAAGTGTAACACACTCAAACTTTTGCTTACATTTACTCTCACACTCATTCTCTCTCACACTCGCCTACTTGCACTGCCTCACACTCATTCTCACTCATTTGTTCTCACTTATACACTCTGTCACTCACACTCAGTCTTAACTTGTCACTCTGTCTGAGCGTCTCACTTATTCTCAGTCACTCTGACTCTCTTATTCTCAATTTAGTTATTCTGACACTCACTATCACTTATTCTCACTACTGTCACTAACTCTGTCTTTCATACATGCACACGCTTACAGTTATACTATAACATGCTGACACATACATGTGCTGTCACACAAGTGTACACACACAAACACTCTTTCTATCTCGCTCTCATGCTTGCACACATTTGTAAGTCTTTTTTAATTTACTTTCCTTCAGCTGCATGAGCCGGTCACATTCAGCCCTTCAGTTGCTGGTGCTCTGATAGACCCTCTGGGCAGGCACACAGCTCCCTCCTGCCTTAAGCACTGAAGACCGAAAACTGAAACTTGTACAATGTAAACACCATGCCGATGCGCTGCATGGCTCTAGCTTTCAGACTTACTTTTTAACCCCACAATTCCCCACCTAGTGAATTATAGGCTAGTATTCTCTATTAGTATAATAAAAAATGGACAAAAAACAAGGAGGGGGTTTCCCGATGCCCATAAGAGCAAGCTGCCACAGTACATTTTTTCATTTACGAGATGCCTTGGCCTGTGGTCCCATTACAGAAGATTACACACCTTGTCTAAACTGAAATGATAACTGCTCTGGCTTCCTTTTTGGCATTTGTACTCCTTTAATGGATAGGGAGTAATACAGTCTGCAAGGAAATTAATAAAGTTGTCCTTCATTAGCTCCTGATAGACTCTTACAATTCTCTGATATGCACCCCTAATTTTTGTGGAGTATTTCTGAGATTTCCCTGATTGTTATCCTAATTCTTTTCACTGTGTAGGGATACCCAGACTTGTATCAGTTCTGTTTTAATAACATGCAACTTCTTAAACTAGCCATCGGTTTGGAATGGTAAAGTCCTATACGACTTTTTATTTTTCCATCCTGCAAGTAATGTATTGTTTCAAAAACCTAGTCTTGATGGTCCAGAGCCTAACTTTGTAGACCTGATTCCCCAGATTTCCCTCTCTGTTTAGTGGCTTTTAACCCTGCCTATCCATCCCCCTTGGCTTTAATCCATTTCCATCCCTGTGGCCTTAGTGGTAGTGGTATGACATTATAAAAAACACACATGGTGTGCTTAGCATTGACTAAGAAAAATCTCATGGGAGAAACATGGAGTCACTGAACTACCAAACAAACACTGCTTTCCCGTGGCCAAGTCATGCCCACCTCCCTGTCCTATTTGCCATATTTATCATGTACTAAAACAGACTTAGTACTTAGATTGCTATGCAGCTAACTAGCATTATGGTATTTCTGTTTTTTTCCTGTTATACTTTTTTTTAACTGTGTCATCCAATGATTTATGTTCTAAATATTTTATTGAAGTTTTCTTTATGAAAGCAGAGACCATACAAAAAACAGCACCGAACATGGTACTAACATAATTATCTTTAGCATGGACATTAATACAATCAATGTACCTATGCAGTTACAATAATAATATGATATACAAAAGAAAATTAATTAATAAGTGAGGGAAATAAATACATATATAGCTTCAATACGAATATTATTTTCAGGGCTACTTATTTAACAATAGCTTCTTTATATATTAAACAATAAATAGCATATTAGAGATACCTATTTATAAATATAGAGCTATATAATTATCAATCGGTTTCTAACATAAATGATTAGTAGAGTTATGTACAACACCTAAGAAAGACAAATTAGCACCTTTCCTAGTAAAGATTATCCAATACCACCATGGATGGAGTGATAATAAAAAAGCATCTTGCTATTTTGCAGTAATAGATTTTAAAGCAGCCGAAATTAAAAAATCAAGATGTTTGTAGTCCAAATCAGACAGGTTTGTGGAAAGAGCTACAGATTTACAAATTAGCATATTGTATGAAAGGGTATCAGAAATGTTTTATATTTTGTTACTGACATTCCATACCTCACTCCAAAACTTAGAGACTAAATTACATTCATAAAGCATATGCTTTAACGTACCTGGGACCAATTTACAATGCCAACAATTAGAGGAAGATAAAAGTTTTTCATTAAATAATTTAAAAGGGGTCCATAAATAAATTAAATAATAAGAACACATTTCTTTGATGCAAAGACACAGGTAGCCATCCTGATATACTATTTAACCACATTTTCTTCCAAAGATCCTGAGATAACGATAAAGATAATTCATTATTCCAAAACGTGGATAGAAAATTACTATTATCACTTTGAAATTTGTTTCAATTTTTTATAAATTAATGAAACCGCATAAGATGAAGTAGTTACCATTTGAAAATAGGTTTCTAAGTCAGAGGTGATAATTGAAGGAAAGGTATTTGGAAAGGAATCTTGCAGAGAGTTACATAGAATTTCATATTTGGTAAAATCAGAATGAGGCAAAAGAAAGTTTTGTTGTAATTCGTTAAACGTTAAAAAAAAATGTTATTATGATGTACATCTTTAAAATAAAAAATACCAGCTTTAATCCAGGATTGCCAAAATTTTGCATTTCGGGTAAGTTTTAGCAACGGATTATGCCATAAAGACATATTTAAGGTCTGTGAAATAGTAGACTGAAAAAATTAATCTAAATCATGTAGTACTAACTTTGTAGATTTTAAATAATTGATTTACTAAGTATCGATGAAGCATTAGACATAGTTCATAAAGCAGGTAAAAGAAATGGTGATATCAACTTTTTTTAAGAGAAGCCATGTAGGCATCTTATTAAGAGGATTATGATTAAACCAAATGTAACTTTGCTTTAATATAAAAGCTTTATGATAGTTGCAAAAATCTGGTAAACCAAAGATCCCATTAGATTTAGCAATTTTTAATTTTTATAAGATATCCGAGAGGGGTTTTATTATTCCAGATAAACTTAGATAAGAGTTTATCAACATTTCTCTAAAACTGAAGAGGGAATTGAATAGGAATCATAGCAAGAAGGTAAAATATTTTTGGAGCAGTAACCATTCTAATTGAATCCATTTCCCCCACCAAGATAGATGCAGAGGCAGCCCACTTGCAAAAATGTCTTTGATATCATTTATAATACTTTCACAATTTAAAGTGATCGATTTCTTTTTTATGGTGTGGGAAAATGAAATATCAAGATATTTCAGATTATCCTTTTGCCAAATTATTTCCTTTAAAGGTAACATATCAGGGGCAGTGAATATTTAAAGGAAGAAATTCTGTTTTAGTGATATTTAACGTTTAACCTGAAATCTGTGAGTGGGAGGAAAGTAACCTAAATAAAGGAGAAAGGGAAGAATGAGGGTCAGCATTATGTTATTTCTGATCTGAACCCCTTCTGTCGTATTAATTGGTGGAACATTGTATAATATTTCTTTCCTTTTCACGAAAAGCCTGGTTATCAACAGTTGTTCAATGAAAATAAGCTGCTGCTCAGGGAAGAGTATTAGGATTTCCATTTGTTTTTTGCTTTTTGGGTGGTGGGATTGGATGCTGCATTGCAGAGTGTGAACATCCCCTAAACATGTGCACTTGTCCTGCTCAAGTGCAGGGATGGATTGACGTGGTCCAGCAGCCATTTTGTGGTTAGTCTGAAATAATTTTCCTGAACTGCTCTCACAGGCAAATCCACACTTAGCTTGTAGATCTACTACAGAAAATGCATAGTAATGTGGCTGTGATAGTAGTAGCCCCTCTTTCTTTATTAATATCAGGAGATTTTTCCAATTTCTAGTGAAATTTGTATTTTTATCCAGCAAAATGTAAGTTCAGACCTTGAAACTGACATTGCTTCTTTGCATCACATTCCTGTCTTTACTGATTAGAATTCCTTAGAATGCCTCACTCTCTCTTCCTTATCCTGGCAAGCCCGACAGGCCAACCTAGGAAATAATGCAAATGTAAATTGGGGCATCCAAAACAAACAACTTAAAGGAAAAAATCTACTTCAGAAGAAAGTATGCAGACATGTATGAGTCTTCATAAAGATTTGTTATTCAGTGGCCAATAAACTATCCTTTAGGGGCAGAGTACTGCCAAATCTAATGTTTGCAAAGAATAGTGTTGTGTATTCTATATGCCATACAGTAAGAACTTTCGGCCACAAAATGGCAACTGAGAAGTGAAAGCTCAGGAGGTGCTCAGATTGCTGCCTGGAAGTGGCCAAATTACTACGTCATATAGCGACCCAGAGTCCAAAAAGTACTGCAGTTATGGCTAAAAGGGTTTTAGATGTGTTCTAAAAATAAAAATAACAATCCTGCAGTCAGATTCTTTGACAGAAAACGACGTTAGGATCACTGAGAACTACCAAGGTGTTAGCAGGTGTCTGGGTTGGTAAAATGGTGCACATGCTCTTACCACAGCTTTTCTGCGGTCACTCCACCTCTATCCTGAAGTTGGTGCTTGATGACCTATAGACAAAGACAAACATTCATTTCATTTAGAAATAACTACTGTACTATACATCTAATCAGAACGAAACTTGAGTACTCTGAAACCAAGTCATAGATTCTGCACTTTAGTTGGTTCGTGATCAACATTCAAATGAACTAATCACTCAGAGTATCCAGGACATCATAGTTAAAGTGCTACACAGAGAATGCTATTAGATACTTAGAATGTCACGCTTACTTTAAGTAGCCTGTAATTGGTGTGGGAGCTTTAACAGTTAAAGCTGAACTCAGAGAGGTGGATGAGTGGGAGCATTCAGTTTTATTTGTGTTTGAAGCACGTGGGATACTTATTTTGCAATCTCAAATCAGGCGAAGAGGGAGGGGCTCATACCGCGATCATTATTGAGTTATGTGCAGGGGGTCTAAGTAGGCCAAAACTGGTCTGGGGTTGCTTGTGTTCTCAAACGGGGGCTTACTGGTCGAAGTTTGTGACTGTGGCAAAGTTAATGTGAGCCCAGAAATAGGTCAACCAGGAGGCTTCTACACTGTTATCAATTTTAGTAATAACTAGGTCGTTGACTAAGACCTTTGGTTTGTGGAACTAAAACTGGAGGATGTTGTTGTGTACGTTCAACATATGAATCCTGGCAATCATAGCAGTGGTGTTTGCAAACCCTAAGTTTATTACTGGTAGTGAAAATGGCACTGAGATTTCTGGCTGAGGGGGGCTGCATTATGGTATCAGGAGAAAAAGACAGATTGAGGTAGCATTAGGTGTAGAGGATTTAGGTGATAATAATTGTTCATCTTTCACAGACATTCATCATAAGTGAGCCAGAATCATCCAGGACAGGATTGCCTTAAGACAGACAAAAATATTAGGCTTGAAATAGAGGAGAATAATGGTACAGAAAAATTGTGAAGTTCACCCACTAAGATTTTGTAGAAGAATCTAAATCCTAAGTTAATGTCATCCATGGAGGTGGTGTACATGGTGAATGGAATGGGACCAGGACTAAACCTAAAGGGTGCCCAACTGGCAGGGGCGTGGGCATGTCATACTAGAGGACCGAAATCGTGTTCAAACATAGGATGAAAACCAGTCAGGTGCTGAGTCGGAGAGAATGAGGGCAGAGGAAGCTGATTGGGATTGGCCGTGTTGTTTAAATTAGATACATGTCTTAGGGTGCTATTGGTGGAGGGAAGTACACAGAATCCACAAGATAGTGGTTCGGAAGGCTTCTGAGTAGTGATATAGACGTGGTGCCTATTTTTGTAAAAACAATATGAGCCAGGGCCCTCGTCAGGAGGCCACTACAGCATGCACCACACATTGCCCCTGCCGGTGTTGCCAATGACACTACCAACATAGCTAGTATCACACTCCTACAGGTGTGAGAATTCAGACTATTCCAGGCCCCCAAAGCTATAAGAATGGCTGGGGCAGCAGGTATTAGCCATTTTTACTGTATATTTAATTAATAAACAACTGTTGTTGTGCTTATCTTCAAATTAGCTAAACAGCGCCATGATGTGACAGACGGTAATAAGCGCCGGTGTTGACAAATAAGTGCCAGTGCCAGTACGGAGCACCAGAAACCACTGGCTCAAATTAGGCACTGGATAGATACTGTGCCGATTAAGCACAAAGCATTCCACTGCAGAAAGGCAATTGAGACGTGAGTGGTAGTACGCCATTGGTTGTAAAGCCTTGTGGGTAGGAACCCAGTGAGAGTCATTAAAGAGAGTTGTCAGTACAGAACTCTGAAGGTGGGAGCTCGCAGTTTGACAAATTGTGGGCTGAAAATGTCAGAAGGAGTACTGGAAAGGCCTGTGGACTAGAGTAAAGGGATGCATTCTTCTGAGATGTGACGAAGAAAGAAGCAGGTTAGGTAGGTTTGGTGACTGTCGGAATACTGCATGTGAAAGAGATGTGGGAGTGAGTAGAGTTGTGAGTCATTCTTATTGTGGAAATTATAGAGGTGCAGTAAGAAGCAAACTTTAAGGCAGCAATGATTTATATTGAATACGGGGTAGCAGTAATGAGTGAATAATATTGGCTTGTTGTGGTGGTTGTAAATGCAGAGATGTGATGAAAGCTTGAAAATTAGTCTGTTGACATCTAGCGATGTCATGAACATGCTGATAGCCTGGTTCTACTTCTTTGTACAGCATTTCCAGTTTTTGTCATCTGCTTAACAGTTTGCATAGGTGTAGCTTGACAGATCAAATTATTGGTGTGATCTATGGTTGGAATCTGGGTGCAGCTAAATGTATTGTTCAAAGATGGTAGTATGATTACAATACTGACTCCAGGGTGTTATTGAACAGGCCAAATGAGCAGGAGTTAAGTATTGGGGTTCGGCTGGTGTGGATTTAGCCTAGATGCATGGAGACTGATTTAGGTGTGGGCTTCCATCTCATACTTGGGGCCTTGATTGTTTGACGTGGGCGATGCTGTGTGCATCAAGGAGTTATTTACAGTTGTCTACAGTAGGTGAACAGTGACAATAGTTCAGATATGAAGATGATGGGTGTGAGCAGGGCTTTAAGTGGGCCGGGTCTCACCAGTGCTGAGCACCAGCAGTTTTTTAAAGGAGGCCTCGAAACGGGTCTCTATCGGGCTCTGTTTTGTGCCCTGGCACAGCCGGTCCGTTTTTTTCCGGACTGCAGTGACAGCAGGTACATCGATGTGCGCTGCTCACTTCTCACTAGTGGAGACGTTACGGCATGACGTCATGCCAGGCGAGCGTTGTAGGGGAAGGGGAATCCTCTAAAGAGAGCCTTTTTCTCTCTGGATTTCCCTTCTCTTTTTGAAACTCAGGAGCAGCAACATTGTCGTGGTGTCACCAGGGCTTTAAGTGGAACCTTTTTCAATATTATATACAAGTCATAGTTGCTGCTTATTTATCTTATGCAACTAACAACCACTGACAAAGCCAATAGTCGTGACTTGTTGTAGGTATGATGTTACTTGTTGTCATATATCTGGTTGCAATGACAGAAACAGCAAAATACATGTCGGGCGGCACACTATGCTAAGCACAGATTTTTAGCTTACATGTTTTTAAGCCACGCCCTTAATTACATTGGCCACGCCCCTTTGAGAGACCCCCCAGTTTTTTCATCCCACTTAAAGCCCTGGGTGTGTGTGGGAGGGAATGTGGTGTGTGTAGCAAGTGGCCTGACGAGATTTAGGGGAAGACTGTGAGCATTTAAAGCTAATTCAGTTTGAGTTTTAAGTCTCAAAGGATGGTGAAGTGTGGTGGCAGGGAGCACAGGCTGGCGTCAAGATCTTCCCGGAAGGAGCGTTCGGCTGCATCACTAGTTGAATAATTGTGAGTAGCAGGGAAAGAGTCCTCACTGTTCAGATCTTTAATGTTGTCTTTCTTGCAAATGGGACAGGTTAGGGATATGGGAGATTAATGTCATGTATTACAAGTTGTACTTTGCCAAATTTCTTCTTTAGGGTATAATAAATCACTGCTACAGGAGTGATTGCTATTATGTCTGTGAATGCGAAAATCAATATACCTCTGCTTGCTGCTACAACAACAGCTGTGGCTCCCAGAACTTTGCAAACACATTTATATAAATACCGTCAGCTTATCTTGTTCTAAAAAAAACAGAGGTGTAGACGAAGGTAAACATGCCACATTGTCTTGCATTGTATGTTCTCTCCGGAAGTGAATGTGTAAGAAGCTACACAAAGAGCCCCAGATGGAATTTCACGAGTGCAGTGTCACTTCCGGGTTTGAGGCACAGATCTTCTAAGACAAATAAGAAGGTAAATGAAATGAATAAGATATACAAACCATGATCAAAGGGACTGAGTACACACTCAAAGAGCGAACTGTGACTCAAGTTGTTCCTAAACTTTACGATTTCTCTCCTCAAAAGAGGTCAGGAAGGTGAGTGGAAAAGGGAGAGAGAGCTTTTTTTAGAGAGAGGCAGGCTGATGGTCTCTTAACAAATGGTCTACGTATTTTAAAACTCTTTTAACTGTTCTGAGGGAATTCACCTGCATGTTACTCGTTCTGAGTTATCACAGGCCACTATTCCCGGGTTTCTTTCCTTCTATATATATGTATTGACTCGAGTTTGGAAATGACACTCAACTGCTCATGCTTTTTTTTTTGCTTATGTGGGTATAAAATATCTGAAGGCGAGCATGTTAGCGACTTCTAACATAACAGTTTTGTGCGTTTTCCTGATGCATTCATAATGGTACATAACAGGGAGAAGGCAGAGGGGAAGAGTTATCCTAGATCTTCTTCGGGATGCTTGTGAGCATGAGGTCAGTGACATAGGCTGAGCTTTATATCTGCCTTCTTCCCATCCTCATCCTTACTGCAGCTGTGTCACTCTCTTTTTTGAAACAGCACTTTTGATGCTGATTTCTTCCGTTATAAACCACCACTTTTGTAACACGAGAATTACTTTAAAGTACCATTAAAATATCTTCTTCCCTTGTTCCCTCTTCCCTGTGATGCCGATTTCTACCCAACCCTACATTTATCTACATCCCTTGACTAGGAGTTGAACACCAGATAAGCCGACTCATGCATATTCATGAGGCGGCTAGATAAACTTCATCTAACTTGTCCTCTGCACAGATGCTGCCCTGTACACAGCCTTGTGCACTGCTAGTGCTGAGCATTTGGCAGACTCCTGGCAGCTCCACTAGGCCTGGTGGTGTCTCTGCACATGGCTGCCGCAGGGAAGACAAAGGTTACATCAGCACAACTGCAAGAAAGAACTGTCTGGAAACCGGCTAGCTGTGCTGCCAGACCCCGGAGCAAAGTCCACGGCTGCGAAGTGAGTTCGGTGTCACTACCCTCCCCGCCAACATAATTTTAAGCACGCAGTATAGGATTTGAGTCATTCCTCTTAGTCCATCGGTCCCGTCAGGTGGGAGGCAGTTGAGTGACTCAGTCTAGAATGAGTAGCTCTGATCTACTTCTGAAGTAGCAATATAAAAGGACACTGGCAAAGACATGAGATTCAAATGTTTACAGGCCGGGGCCAGACGGCCTGAAGAAAGGGACACCTGGCCAGCTCAGGTGGTGCATGGTGGGGCGGAAGGAGGCTTTTCTCCACCCAGTGATTAGGCTGTGGAATCAAAGAAGAACAAGCATTGGCAAAGCAAATAGGTATCGCCTATGCGAGATCTATTAGCTCTGTCAATGTTTTTTTAGCCATATTGTACAGCAGCGCTGGCTTCAGTGCAGCATGGGTGAAAGTAAAAAAAAAAAAAAAAGCGCTATGACGCGGTCATCGCGGGCTGTGGCATGCAGCTTTTTTTCTTTACTTTCAGACATGTTGCAACATGGCTAAGAAACATTGGCAGAGCCAACAGATCTCACATAGGCGTGACCTATTGGCTTTGCCAATGCTTGTTAAAGATAGGCAGTTTAGTGTTTCTGTGTGTTCAGAAGGGAGACAATTTCCTCTAGGGTGAATACACTTCAGTTCATGTCTGCAGCTCTAGACTTCCTCTTTCTGTTTTCACTAAAGTTGAACCTCTAGAGGACGTTGGTTCTTCACCTGGTTCAATGTGAGTGGTGGTAAAAAAAAAATTCTGTGAGGGAGATGTCTTTGTTTGGTGCTTAGCAGCGGCAGTTGGGAATTAAGTGATGACAGTGTTCTCTGAACTTCTCATGAGAAGTGTTTTGCTTCTGCTTCATGCCTGCTTCCATCTGGCGTTGCTGTAATCTATTTCTCGCTCTGCTCAAAGATTTCTGAAATAAAGTTTGGGAATAATGCTAATGGAGACACTTTTACTTTGTTGAACCTTGTTTGTAACCACTTTTTCTATCACTTGCTCTTTTTCCCCACCACCAAGCATCTTTGTCTTCTTTTGCCATCCTCATTCTGCCTGTTGTGCTTTCCATTATGGAGCACTGTAATCAGCATCTAGCACCTAAAAATGTCCTCGTGCCCACCAAACCTAATTGGTAGCGTACAGGGAATGCACTCGTCGGTTTTACTTCAGTATTTGCTATCGTTATGGTTAAGGGGAAGCACCATGACTGCTACCTCCTAATCAAGCTTTTGTTGTAATATTAAAAACAATACTTTGTTTATTCATAGAGCTTGCCGGGGTCTTCCAGCTTTAAGGCACTGCAAATAAAATGTGTTGCTGCTGCCAAGTTTAATAGTATATACATTTAATCAACCTCATAAGCATGAACTACTGAGTCAGCATGTTTTGATTCGAATCCGTGATGCAGTTTGAACATAGATTTCTTTAAGATATGGATTAGCCCCATTCAGAAGGTAGGATTAAACATGTACTCGCTTAGATTTACAGATGACTTCCCCCCAATTAATGCACACTACCATTTCACGCAACAATTTCAATTAATGTAGGCTGAAGCATGCTAATACAAACCCTTAGAGAGAATGTGCTATACAGTGCAAGAAACGTTTATTCAAATGAATCTGTTAGAAAACTGTATCTGTATAGGGTAATTCGATATATATTAATCAGTGAAGAATCTGGGAGGACAGAAGTCACATAGAGTGCAAAAAAAAAAAACACTTATCTCTCAGTGCCTAAAAAAAATAACCAGTTAACCGCATGTTACACGATGTGCTATTTAACGGTCATGTTACAGCCTCAAAAATAGAGCATAGATGGGGCACCAGTGGGCTCCATGCGGAGACTAACCTGCATTCCTCTTTCCTATCAATGCTCTCACTTTGAAGTCAGCCAAAAGCCCGAACTCTCTGGAAGACACAGCTTGACATTTGACCTCTGTCTTTGAATGTACAGCAAATGTTACAAGATAAGAACTTTACAGACCTGTTTACAGAAAGAGAGCTCTTGGAAGAATACAGGTAAATAAAGTTTTAGCATGGGAGGGAGGAAGTGAACCTTTAGAGCCTAAGCCAACGAATGAGAAGCAAGAAAACGTGAGTTACCAAGCCAATGGCAAACAATGGGCCGAATGTATCCCCAGGTCAACTTTCTGAAACTCCCCAAGATGTCTTTTGCATACCACACAGGTGTGCTGTCTGGTAGGCTGCAAACTAAAAAGACAGGGATCCACACACTTTTTTTAGGTCTCACCTAGGCAGCGCTTGCGCTGTCTCTTCGAGGCATGCTGTATTCAGGTATGGACTTGAAGCTCCGCCCATCTTTTTAATTGGCTGCTGTCACTGTCCTTTGTAAATGTTGGCTTTTTATTTGTTAATAAGCGTATTAGTCCCTCCTTAGTACCTCCCTCTTTTCTACTGTTTCCTCCTATGAGGACTGGCTCTTTTACATGTGTTGTTACTCAGTATGCTTTATTTACAGTCTGTCAGCACTATTTTCTTACATGACTTTTCCCTGCCTGCTCCTGCAGGCACGATACCTTTCCCCTGAGCCTAATGTTTCTTTTTCTTTTTTTTTTTTTTTGCAACTAAGCATGCTTGGACTTTAGTAATGGCGTGCGCGCGACTTTTGTTTTGTTGTGCACGGTCGCCCAACTCAATTTTTGCACCATTGTATTTTTTTTATTTTGCAGCACAGCACGCTTTAATAATAACATCCACACACCTTTCTTTTCATCTCTGTAAACAGCCAATGGCGGCGCATGCCTTTATTTTCAAAACGCACGCCGCGCCCCACTCCAGTAAAAGGGGCCTCGTCAAACTCTATTTTTTTAATATTTTATGCTTTTAGTAAGCAGCGCGGCACAGGCTAAAAGCATAAAATATTCAAAACATGGAAGCCGCGCCTTTCTTTTCTTCGGTGCTGCTCAAAAACTCTGTTGGGCATTCTGCAAGCCCCTAGAGTGAGGTGGAATCTGCGCCATGCGCGCTTTCACTTTAATTTTCCAAGCAGTAGTTCTATTTATCTGACAATGAAGCATTTCTACCAAAAAGGATGTACCTGAGTGGTAGAAGTGGTTTTATAGATTTGTTGTTAAACCAACCTTTCTTCAGTGTCTGTTTACTGCATAGCATGTTATTTACTCAGCCAAGTGAAGTATTTATTACTGTGCTCACATTGGTACAAATAAATTACTTTAGCATTTGTTAAAGTTTGAGCTGTTGGCGTTGAAAATGACAATGTTTTTCCTTTTGTTTTTTTATTTGCGGTGGAGTAATTATATTTCCATAGAGGTATTGCCATTGGTATACAAAAACAAAAAGAAAAAACATTATCATTTTCAATGCCAACAGCACTAACTTTAACAAATGCGAGACCTATTGCATTGCAAATGCTTGTTCTGAATGCAGGGCCAGAAGTCATTAATTGAATGTTGCCAAAATCTCGTCAGAAGGCTTGATGGAACAGACAATTTAGAGCGATTCAGGATTAGACCTACTTATAAGAACAAACACAAAGTCATGGAGAATGACTAGTCCAGCTCCAAACTTAAAAATAAGTTTGAGAAGCTCAGCAAAAAAATAATACACAAGAGAAAGTAAAAGGTAATGTTAGAGTAAAGGTTCAATGCCCTCATGAGGCAACAGAGTGGGATGAAGCAGGTGATAAAGAATACATATGTGTTGATGCAGAGAAACAGACCATTACCCCCACAGGGATGAGCTCTATCAAAAAAAATAATAATGGACGCAAACTGTCACCCTTCAGGATCATGTTGAAGTATCCGTGTTATAAAAGTGCAATATAGCTGATAAAGTCCCATGGAAGAATGCTGTGGAAGTTAGAGTAGTAAAAGTGATGTGCTAAAGGTTAAAGGGTAGGTCGTGGGCAGGTAATATCCTCATAATGAAC
Source organism: Calotriton arnoldi (assembly GCA_963921515.1). Classification (NCBI taxonomy): domain Eukaryota; kingdom Metazoa; phylum Chordata; class Amphibia; order Caudata; family Salamandridae; genus Calotriton; species Calotriton arnoldi. Next base: position 2,332,535 of record CAWUFW010000281.1, read on the forward strand.
ACTACAACAAAATAGTGGTTCAGAGATGGCCAAGCAAAGCAGAAAATCTTGATGATAGTGCCAATGGCTGTAGATTGTCTGAAGTATTGAGAGAGGACCTGTTACTAGAAACAACAATGATCTTCTGACAAGGATATACTACATGAGGCCAAACTGAGTGATAGTAGATGGGAAGGAATATATATTATAGGACCCAAAAAGGTTGTCAATCACCTCAAGCTAAACCTAGTCAAGACAGAAATAATGCTATGCAGTAACTGATCCCTGATAACCATTATCCTTCTCCTTCTCCAGCCCACAGAGTGCCAGCCACAAAATAAGGTCAGGATTCCTACAAATTAATTTAACGAGCTAACACCCCAAGTTCCTACTACAATCACCATTTGGCGTTTTCTCAGTCTACTCGCTCGGGAAACATGCCTTTTCTGAAACCCATGTCATAGCTATCTTTCGTTTACTAACCCTAAATGTAGGGAAATGTTGCAATCCTTCGACTCTGGATGTTTTGTCCTCGTAAGGTTTATAAGAAAATATGCAACGATAAGCCACTGTCACACCTCCCTCAGGTCCATGGGATCTGTGCGGGCTGCATATGCGATAGTCTGAGGGGTTCACAGACTTGATGTCAGGGCAAGGACATTTGCCTAGACAGGCTTGGTAAGAAACAATAAATTGAGTGTATGAGTATAAATGAAACTGAAGATTCTGTAAGTAGGATTAGGTAGGAATCCTATATTTAATAAATAACATAAGATTAAGATTATCTCCAATGGGTAGAAAAGGTGGAAGATTGTAGTGAAATATGACAACTTTGTGCTTAAAAAATGTAATTGTACTTTCTGTGCCTCAAGAGACCAAGCATTTGTTAGAGATAGTTACAGAATTGATATGGTTACAGTGCCTACTGTAGGGCGTAGGGTGGTGAGTTGCTCTGTTGTGTATGATATAAGATGAGGTTTGATTAATATTTGGACTTCATTTCAGGCCCTGAGTGTGGGATTGCTGTGTGTCAGCTGTGCTGATGTACTGATGCACTATGTCGCCAAAGATAACCCCCCCATTCCGGGTGGGCATGGTTTGAGAGAAATAACATGTTTGTGTTGTATAAAAACACAAGTAGGCAAATAAAAACACCAATCTGGAGCCTAGCCACTTCTATCACAGAATGAAGGCTCCCCTGCAACTGTGATGTCTAGGAGATAAAAAGTAACAATGAAGAGTGATAAAATACAACGCGTACGCAAGATGTGACTCTTAAAATATAACAGGGCTGCCATGAGCATGCTTGCACACTGTAGTAACAAAAGCGACTTCCATAGAATGCTCCGGTTTACGCTGCCCTACGTACCCTATGACAAGCAGCTACTCCCAAGACACAACATCTCTCTACAAACCAGACTCCTGACAACTGAAAACCCAGACCTACTCAGCAAAACAGGTGCAAGACATCCCAGAGTGCTATAAGAGGATTCTTAGAACCTTCTTTAGTTGATAATAGTAAAACTTCGAGTGCACTGATTTGAGAATTAGCATTGATATATGTACCAGAAAACCCTCAAAAACAGGTAGACACACGTCAGAAAAACATACATGTGCAATACTAGTAATATCTTGTGATTCTAAAAAATGTGAGATCTATTTACAGTGATGAAAATCTAATGACTTAGCAAGCAGGGAAATTGAGCCAAATTAAAAGGTATGGAGAGGGAAGGGTGATATCAAAGATAATGATGCATTACTAATTCACTGTTACATGTGTATCAATTATTTTGCAATTCAGAGGCACAATTAAATGGTGCATTGAGTCCTGTACATTTTACTCCCAAAGGTGATTACGCATTGTTCCTCCGGCGCAGATTTCAGATTTATCACCTCCAGCAGTCACTTGGATGATCCACAGTCCTGAATCTCCTGATGATGGCTGTTTCCGCCACTGTAAATTTGGCCACCCCTTCCTGGAATTCCTTCGCCTGACTGGTTGATGCAAGAAAGTGATCACCATCTCCAGATTTGCAAACTTTTACAAATGTCATGATTTAAATCTATTTAACTAGACCTAGTGGCTTCTCTGCCTTTCAGGTGTGGTGTACAACACTAAGATATCTTCACTCGATGATCATATGCTTTATAAAAAATATAACATTCTAGTAAAATGTTGAGAATTGAATGGTACAGCTTGTCTGCACTAATATATGTTGGGTAGTTTATTGGGTTTCCCCCCCACTGCTGATCATATTCTCATATTTGAGTGCACTTGGTGTGAAGTGGTCAATTTAAGTAGATGCAGAGAAAGTGAACCCCAAATTGTTTCAATTCTTGACAGATTTTACTCATTCTTGCAAGTAACAGGAAAACCTCAGGCTGTGGGTTCTGACAGCAGTGATCTTGATGGATATTCGGTATGATTTGTTGTTGTTTTACTGTTTATGTGGGGTGGGGAGTTGAGGATGTTGAAATGTCCCATACTCCTTCGCGATGTGGGTTGCGTGCTTTTTTTTCGCAGTGCGTATGAGGTACCAAGTACTTGCTTTTCATCAGCTGGGTTTTTTGAGGATGGTGGCCAGCTGGGGTGGGGGGCGCTGGGGCGAGGCCGGCCCCTCAGGGATGGAGTTGTAATGCTCAATGGCTGAATGTACGAATGTCTTAACGTGTAATGTCAGGGGTCTGAAAGGGTATTCTAAGCGGTACAGGGTGCACTTGTTCCTTTGGTGCCACAAGGTACCAATAGCCTGTTTGCAAGAAACTCATTTTATGGGTGTGGAATCTCATTAGCTAGGGAAGAAATGGAGGGGTCAATTATTTTCTGCTCTTACTCCACCTATGCTAGAGGGGTGGCCATCTGGATTGCTCCCGGGGTCTCAATTCGGCACACTTACAGCGAGGCAGACATAGAGGGCCATTGTCTCCTACTCCAGGTAACACTAGATGGTAAGGACAGTACAATCATAAACACTTATGCGCCTAATTTGGATGACAGACACTTCTGTGAGTGAATCCAAGACCTTCTGGAGGGCATTGTGGGGTCCCTTGTGATTTGGGCAGGGGACTACAATTGCATCCTCGATGGTGAGAGCGACCGCACCCACCAAAGCAGGATACTAAGCCCCTGACGACAACTTCCCTTGCTGCGGTTATGCAAAACATGTGGTTCCTTGATAGCTTGCGTGTACTAAATCTAGGGGGATCAAGAGTACACCTGTCATTCCCCAATTCATAATACCTATAGCCTCCTGGACCGCATACTGGAAACTGCGGTGGATCCTCTGAGGTTGGACACAGTGACACATTTGGGGCGGTTCCTCTCTGATCATGTGCCGGTGCTGCTTCCATTGAGGTGGGGGAATGCAATATTCTGGGTGTGCAGTTGATGCGTACCCTCTGAACTCCTGACGGTCACGGTTTGTTGAGATGCACTAGAGACATCCCTTACAGATTATCTTGCCCTAAACTGGAGGACTGAGACCTCCAGGGCCACTGACTGGGTGGCCCTTAAGGCGGTCATGAGAGGGGCATGTATAGGGACCACCTGTGGCATAAGGAGACAATTGGAGGTGGACCTTGGGGCACAGGAGCGATGCCTGGCATACCTGCATGGGTCGGAGGCGTATTTTGTGGAGGTATGTGCAGAGGTGTTGCAGGCTCAGCAGGAGGTGCAGAGAATTTGGGACACCCTAGACAAATGTACACTTCGGGCATACTGCCAGCGCTTGCAGATGGAGGGGGACAAATCCTGTCAGCTCCTAGCATGGATCCTACGGCAGAAATGGGTGCCTCCCCCTCCCCCACACTGCATATTCTGGCTCCTAGCAGCACTTTGGTACCCAGCTGGCAAAATAATCTAGGCGTTTTGTAGAACACTTCAAGGGGTTGTATCGCGCTGGTGCAGTGAGCCCCACAGGAATGATGAAAGGGTTTCTAGCAGGGGTGGCGTTGTCTAGCCTAGCACCAGACTGTGCGCCGGAGCTGGAGAAGGAGATTTCCCTGGAGGACATGGGTGAGTCCATCGGTGCCCTCCATAGGTCCAAGGCTTCTGGTGGAAATAGCTTCCCTGTGGAGTTTTATCAAGCTTATTCCACTGCACTTAAGGAGAAGCTGTTGGAAGTCCTCCGTGAGGCGCGAATGAAAAAGATACTCCCGCTCACCATGCGGTAAGGGATCATATGTCTTACGCTGAAGCCTGGGGGTGACCCTGCAGAACCTTCTTGTTATAGGCCCCTCGCTATGCTTAATTCGGATATAAAAATACTATATAAACTTTTGCAGACAAGGCTGGGGGGGGGTTAATCGTGGATTAGTGCATGTGGACCAATGCGGCTTTATGACAACCCGTAGCACGGCGTTTAATTTGCAAAGGCTCACGCATGTGCTGCATAAAACTATGGATGATGGGTGCAGTTACTGTATACTGACCCCCTGGTCCACATCAGGGTGGGGGGGTGACCTTTCAGAGGCATGGTCAGCCAGGAGGGGGACCAGACAGGGTTGTCCTCTCTCCCTACTCCTATCTGTGTTCACGATTGAGCCACTGGCCTTACTACTGCATAGGGAATTGGAGCCTTGGGGGATTCGAGTAGGTGGCTCTACACATGTAATTTCCTTATACGGTTTATGTCTGCTCCTCCAGCAGGCCAGTGCCGATTTTGATGGGGTTACTGGCTGAGTTTGGCAGGGTATCCTGTCTCCGGGTTAATGTATGAAAGTCGCTTTTATTCCGCCTTGGGGATTTGGTGAGGGCACTAGTTGAACAACTTCCCGTACTGGGCCTCCTCTGGGAGACAGAGGAATTCAGGTATCTGGGTACACAGATTGCGCACACTGAAGTAGTACATAAGCACTTGAAAGTGGACAGAGTTGTTTTATAAAGCGATCAGGGGACATGCTGAGTAACCCTTATGTAGCACGTTGGGCTTGGGAGACGATTCTGGAGGAGCCCAGTGTGGATGCAGTTTGGGGCACTCATGTGAACTGGTGAGGACCGTGTCCTGTAATCATAGATTTAAGTTACTACATTTTAATTTTCTACACCGCACATATGTGACTCTTGGTTAGCTGAATAGGATGGGGTCTTCTAGGGTGGCAAGATGCAAGCGATGCAGAGAGGTGGGGGCCACCTTTTTGCATTTGGCTTTGACCTGTACTGGAAAGAGGTGGTGCCTAAAATTATGAGGGCTACGGGCATTGCGATCCCTCTGACCCCAATAGCTTGCCTCTTGGGAGTAGTGGCAAGTCCCAGGGGGCAAAAGATTCCTTTAAGCTCCCCCTGCTTGTGTTTCCACTGGCTAAATGGTGAGTAGCCATTGGTTGGGCGACAAAGTGCAGCTGACGTCCTTATGGCTGCAGGATCTACTTGAATGGGGAGTAGCGGAGGAGAGCAAACACAAGGAGACGATGGACGGAGCGCTGAAACGTTTCAGACACTCCCGCCAGTCACAGATCTGGGTTGAATCCATCGTCGTTCTTTAGCTCACTTCGCCACCCCAGTTCAGACCCCGCTATATGCAAATCAGTCTTGACCCTGTGCCTCATGGGAACAGTCCAGCCCAAACTGCCAAGTCGGGTCTTCCCTGGACCGGAAACCAGCATCCTGGAACCGGTTTCGGGGTAACACCCGTCATCGGCCAAGCTAGCTTGAATCCAGGGGCAAAGTGTGCAAGGGGCCCACGTCTGCGCATACCCTGCCAACTTAGGGCAAACACAAGGAGACGATGGACGGAGCGTTGAAACTTTTCAGACGCTCACCCCCAGCCATAGATCTGGCTTTAATCCATCATCGTTCTTTAGCTCACTTCGCCACCCCAGTTCAGACCTAGCTATATGCAAATCAGTTTTGACCTTGTGCCTCATGGGAACAGTTCAGTCCGAACTGCAAAGCCAGGTCTTCCCTGGACAGGAAACAAGCATCCTGGGACCGGTTTCGGGGTAACACCCCTCATTGTTGAGCAATGTCCTGGGAGAGTTCTGTCTTTAACACTTGAGTCCTTTATGGGGGCTTGAATGTTGTAACCAACACTAATTTATTTTCTGAGGATAGGGGCCGGGTAGGGTTTGTATGCTGGCCCACAGCCACTGAATTTATAACTTGGTGTGTGAGCTCAGTATCTGTGGAGACCGCGTCCCCTTTTAGGGAGATTCCCTTTTTCATATCACCGCTTGAGGCTTCTGTGTTGGTGCATGAGGCCCCTTCCTGGGACAAGGAAGGGCAGCGATCATCCTCCTCTGATTGAGAAATGAGGTTTCCGCCAACATCTTCAAAGGTTTTAACATCTTGGCTGGCGTAGTGCCCATTGGTTGACGCAAGGTTCTGCAACAATTGCAGATTGTCCTCTGCATCTGATAACCTCCGGGGGGGCTAGAGCTCCCAGGGTCTGGAGTTTGAATCTTTTTTGTTTTATAATATTTCCTTATTCCTACAGGGGGATGCTTGATTCTCCATAATGTCTTTGAATCCTATGGAAGATGATCTCAAGAATGATGTTGCACTGCGAAGTTTGTGAGCAGGAAGTTCCCCTGTTTTCTTTTGCCAAAGGTTGCTTAAACCCCTGTTGCTCTTGATACTCTTGATACTTTTGTTGCGCAGCCTTTCAAAAGTGATGAGCTTCTTGTGTGCATGTAAGTTGCTGGATTATTTACACGCTAATGGCTGAGTAGCCTAAGCCTTCAGTATGAGGTGCAACACATGACATATATGAAAAAATATATCACAGAGGATTGTGTCGAATTGTGTTGTGTGGCACATCTGCTGCAGAGCCCGCATGTTGTGGCCCTTGTATCGGCATATAATCAGCAAATCTCTGTGTCACTTCGCACAGTAAATGTGACAATGGACATTTATACAGACCATATGCCTCCTCTCTTCTCAATGCCTCTTACTCTGCCCCAGCCCATAATTCGATATTACTTTTCCATCTACGGTATGTTGGATCGTTACTGGTCTTCCATGTAATTGTCACCATTTGCTTGGAAAATGCCAGTGCAAATCAATACGTCTATTACCCGCTTTTTTATTTTTGGACACAGGAACCTACACCGTAGACAAACCTCATGCTTACATTCAATCATTTGTCTAGAGACTGTCCTAAATGATGAGTTATTTGTGCCCATTATTCACTTAGTTGGGAGCCGCCCCAAACCAAGTGAAAAAAAATCAGCATTGAGCGACTTGCACCATCTACAAGGCCTAGGCTCCCCCATATATTTCACCCACTTTCATGGAGGAGAAATATGTCTGATATGGAAAATAAAATTAGGTGCATGTGTATCTCTAGACACGCCTGGCAGTGCGCTCCCTTCTCCTTTTGTGATTGGCTCCTTGCCGAATTGTTGGTATGACGAGCTCAAGGATGCACCTGCGACCTGGAAGTGGTACTAAACCTGAGAATAGTGTGAGCAACATTGCCAGCACCCCTAAATTTCACTTGTTACTCTCTTCTGAAGCAAGACAACAATCCTGAAAACGTGCGTCTAGAGATACACAACACTGGCTGCACCAGCAATGGTGAATACTAAAGACTTTCAACTGAAGTGAGTGATGCCATGCACTGCATTTACCACAATGCATCTCAGTGAACTGTGTGCCTGTATGAAAGGCAGTGTGCTCCCTCCTTCTTTTGTGATTGGCTCCTTGCTAAGTTTTTGGGCTGATGAGCTCTGGGATGCACATGCGCTCTGGAAGTTGTGCTAAACCTGAGAAGACTGTGAGCAGCATTGCCAGCACCCCCAAATATCACTTGTTACTCTATACTGAAGAAGGACAACAATCCTGAAATGTGTGTCTAGAGATGCACGTCACCGGCTGCACCAACAATAGTGAACACTAAAAACTGTAAACTGAAGTGAGTGTTATCATGCACTGCATTTACCTCAAAGCATCTGGGCTATTTGTGTACTTTTATGCCCGGCAGTGTGCTCCCTCCTCCTTTTGTGCTTGGATGTACCATCCCTTCAAGTGTCTTATAAGACCATGTAACCAGGTGCCTACCATTCCCCATTATCATTAGTAGTAAGAGTGGAGCATTTTCTGGGAGCTCAGCTGGTCTCGCCTCCCATAGTGCCTCAAATGTTCGTGTCATCACTCCATAATTCAGGATATGACAAGTATCCAGGCCGTATTTGTCCATAGAGATAATTTCCCCGTTTGAGTAGCAGTCTTCCACCGTGAGAGTTCCAGCCTCTCTCCAGTGTGTTAACACTTTAACATATACAGTCAGCATTGGGCCACCCCACTCCAAACAATTGGCATTCTGTGTTCGTTCTCTAGCCATTGGCTTGAGACATTATCAGTTATTTCTTAGACCGTCCCACTGGCAATTCGCCCTGTCACTGGGACATTTCTGTGTTTTTCTGCGTCTTATAGAGTTGTGGCATTGTGCTACATTATGAAGCATTTTGTCTATTGCTTCTCCCTGTGAAAGTGCTTACTGGTGCTTTGCCACCCCTTCTTGCCCCTCTTCTGTCTTTTCAAGCTTCTCGTTCTTGTCCCATTCACCTCAAGGTCTGCTGCCTGTTCCTTTCCCACTTCTGCTTTATGGTTTCTTTAAAAAAAAAAAAAAATGTGAGGCACACTGCTACCAGACACTTGATGCAATGAATTGATTGGCATGCTGTGCATACTTTGTCTTCCGCCACATTCGAAAAAATAGCTGCTGGCCAAATTGGAGGAGTAAATTAATAATAAGAGTATGATAAATCGAAGATGGCCACTGGTGTGTCAGCATGCATAAGAACACACAAGCAGCTTTTTCTTTCGATGAAAATGTATTCCAAGATCGCTACCCATGTGTGCGCGTTGTGTACTGATGCAATAGTGTTTTTTTTTGTAATACTTGATTATTAATTTACTGATGCAAATGTGCTATGCCAATACAAACAAGGATTGGCAAAACCAGTAGCTTTGTGTCTGGCTATTAAATGCACTACTGAGTCGGTTAGAAAGTGCTTATTAATGTTAAACCTACGAAATGGACGTAATCCGTTCCTCAGTGACTATATCTATATTTTTATTTCCCTAATGGGTCTTCTTCCCAACGACCTCAAGGTCTTAAAGAGAGTGCTCTGATGTGTGCAATAGAAGCACTGTTTGAGTGCGTAACAGTTTCTGTCATTGGGCTGAAATCATAATCAAATTCCTTTATATATTTTAGGCTTTCGGTTCTTTATTATATTTGTGTAATAAAACTGGCGTGCACAGCTCATGTTTCCTTGTTTTTTAAAGGTTTCTACAGCAGACAAGTGTCGGTCCTCCCCTAAAACAATGATTTCCTGCAATAAGAAGTCACTTTATCTTCCACAAGAAATGTCAGCAATTCACATAGAATTCACCGAGTACTACTTCCCGGATGGAAAAGATTATCCTAGTAAGAAGCTTGCTACGGCATTATTAAAGTTTTGACTGACCATGTTAAGCCATTTTATATTATATAAATTTACATGCATAGCTAGCTGTTTAAAGAAACAATAGGTTGTACTTCGAAAGACTCAGAAAAATCTTGTTGTGGATGCCTTAGCATAAATGTTGGAATAAAGGTTTAAATGTGTTAATATTATGTAACATCTTAAAAGTTGACATGTTGTGTAACTCTGTATTAGATGAGACGTGAAGGGTACACACAGAGTAAGTAAACAAAGTGGTGATATCCATCTTTCCTGCATCCAGAGCTGTTTCTCGATATCTAACAGTTCCTTTCATAGACTGTTCTGAACTGTTCTACCTTATCTTATATTATGTTCTATGAGGCATATTTTTACAACACTCATCTTGTAGCTTCACCGCTTTTTTGTACCTTCGTTCCCTGTTATCGAGGATTCCGAGACACACCAAAGACTGGTTAGGTCTGTGTGCTTTTAGAATGAATGTATGCAACATGGTAGCACTTGAACCAAAAAAACGGTAGAGCATCAAACATAGTAGAATTTACAAAATATGCGAGTCTTAAAAGCCCCGCTTAAAGTACTGTGATTAGAAATCTGCCAGAGAGAATTCAGCAGCAATTTCACATTGAGGGTCCAATATCAAGAAGGACAATCTATCAAACGTAACCATTTTTTATTTACAATATATGTGTTATGCTAATTGATAGGTTGACAGGTGATGAGGTTTAATGAATATTGGTTAAAGATCTTGGCAGTGTGTTTATTGGTAATTCAGTTTTAGGTTTTTTAGCTTGCCCATTGCCGTCATGTTATATGAGTGCATTAACTAGTTTTGGGGAGCCATGGTTTCCATCATTTCTCTTATCTGGTCTTTGTGGAATAGGTATAGTTCTGCTTAATGTGGTCTGTTGTTGACTTGTGAGTAGCATATTTGGTTAGGTGGATGCTGTTGTGAGCACTGTGACATCCAGCGATGCAGTTTATTTATGCTGATTTGGTTGTGTAGAAGGCCTTGTGCATAGTATAGCGTGCTTTAGAGTTTACCCTGTGTTCCACTGTCACTAGAGTGATTTCTTGGGAATTGTTAAATGTGCTTGTTTTCATATTAAATCAGGATTTTTTTATTTTGTTTCTTCCAGTAGAAATGTGATATACTGCAGAGAAACCTTCAATTTTTCTTAATTGTATTTCAAGCAGTCCTGCCAAGTATCACGCATCAGGCGTTAGACTAACGCATTTCAGTGAGGTGCTCCGCATCACCGCACTGAAATGCATTGTCACGCATATCTGCATATGGCAGCTGCCACTGTGAAGCCTGTGGATGGAACTAGAATGTGTGGCATAATCGGCAGCACGCGCCTGTGGCTGCGGCGTGGCGCGCTGTTTCTGCAGTCTTGGGGCGCTGCTGGCAGGCTCACAGTGCTACAATGTATCAGCATGTTTGATTCCGCGGCGCGGCTCTGAGTCAGACACCTGACTTCAGGGCGGGGCCCAGTCAGGTTGTTTGAATGGATTGGCCGGTGGCACCGCGGGGGTGACGTCATGTCCTGCTGCCAGAGCGCCACGGTAAGTTTGTGAGGAAGGCCGGCGCCGTGGGGGCTCACCTCAGTAGTTTGCGGGTGGCGCTCGGTTGTTTAAGGACTGCTGTCTGCTCGCAGAGGCCTGGCCGCCCATGCCGTGGGACTTCTGATGGCCGCCGCCCCGTGCCGATTTTAATATTGTAGGGAGAGCCAAGTCCAGTGGACGTCCCGTCGTCAGAGTCTTAGTTCATGCAGGGGCTGCCAGGACAGAAAAGGCTCACACCAGAGACTAAAGACCTGGACTAAAGTGGCCCGCGGCATTCCTAACCAAAATGATTGCCGCGGGGGCGTGGGTGCTCTGTCTGAGCCCAGCAGCCTGCTGCAGAGTCACCAACGCCAGTCACGGTGCCTCCCTGCCCTACCATATATATCTCTACTCTGTCTCTCACGTACTCACCGGGGATTGCCCCTCCCACCTCTAGTGACTAGCAGACAAGAGGCCTCAGAGTCCCAAGGAAACACTCATCTCCGGTCCCGCCCTGCGTGGCTAATGGATTGAAGGGAAAAAGGGACAAGTCTCTGTAAACAAGATGGGGCACATATGCGAAAAAGTGAGCCAAAAAGGTAGTAACCAAAAATATATACTGCCACGTAAATACCACGGATTGCTGATCAAGCAATCCAGAGCAACATTAGGAGTAAAAATGGTTGCAAAAGCCATACAGAATAACTGCCAATGACCGCGCAGCTGCTCGCAAGTTTGCCCAGTCCAGAGTGGACAGCACGGAGGAGAGGGGTGCTGCGCAAGGTACGAAACAACAGTCTGAGTAAGGGGCCCGACCATAGCGGATGTAATGGAGGCCATGCAGGGTGTCCGTTCGGCGCTCGAACACAAGATAGACACTGTAACAGCCGAGGTAACCCTCATGCATGCGGACCTACGAAACTTGGGAGAGAGGGTCAAAGCAACCGATGAGCCGGTCTCGACACTCCAAGCCTCTTCCAAGACTTTGGAAATGATCGTCAAGAGGCTACAGATGAAAACTACGGATTTGGAGGCAAAACTTGAGGACTACGAGGGGCGCTCGCAGAAATAATGTGCGCCTTTTGGGGGTCCCGGAGAGAGCGGAGGGGCAGGCGACAGACCTCTTTGTAGAAGACTTGATTCAGAACCATTTCCAGCCCCGATCTCTTTCTCAATACTTTTCAGTTGAACGCGCTCATAGAGTGCCTGGTGGACCCCCGAAGCCAGGCGCACCTCCACGTCCCATCTTGGCCAGAATATTTAATTATCGGGATAGAGACATTATCCTCCAAACGGCACGCACAGCACCCCCACTCAAGTTTGAAAATTCGACAATTACATTTTTCCCAGACTTTACGGTGAAGGTGCAAAAGATGCGGAGATCCTTCCTGGAGGTCAAACGAGCCCTCCGGGAAAAAAACTTTAAGTACGCAATGCTCTTTCCGGCCAAGCTACGAGTCCTGGCATAGGGGAAGTCCTGGTTCTTTCAATCCCCAGAGGAAACCTGGGAATGGTTAGATGGTTGGAGAACTCCCGGTGCTCACAAGTCTAATCCTCAAAGACGTTTGCAAGGAAACGAGAGTCAACAAGATAATTCCGACCTTCACGCGGCCATTGAAGGAAGTGTCTGGACAGCCCTGACCGAATGGTGGAAAGACATCGGTAGCTGAAGGCGTATGGAAGTGGTAAAGGCCTCACTGGATCTGGGTGTTGACAGCATTCTAGACGATGGCCATGTGGAGAACTGTCTAGTATGTAACTTGTTGGATCAGGCCTGATATGGCAGAGCAGCATGGTCCAGCCCTTTGCTCCGTAAGGGGAGGCGGGATAATAAATGGACGCACCACACTGGGTATGAGAGATAGACCAAGCTTACTGAATAGGTCACATTACGGGTTAAGATGATCCGGGATATGGGGGATCATTGTTTTCTTGTCGGAGAAGTTCCGGCAGTGTAGCGTTCTCCTTCACAAAGTTAAATGGGTAAGGGTACACAGGCACTCTGCAAAATTGGGGGGTGGGCAGTTTTAAGTCCATGTTGCAGGGGGGGGGGGTTCGGTGTGTTCCAAGTGGGTTTGTTTTAGAACGGTTTTGATTTCATTGTGCAGCATAGAACAAAGTGTTTCCAGTGCATGGGGGTACCACAGTCATGTAACAAGACGATTATCACGGGTCTGGTCCAAGATGTCGAGGGTGTGGTCACTAAGTAAGTGTCTGATGGTGAATCCTCGGTACTACTTCCATGTTATCCTCGGCCGTGAGTGGAACCTCTTATGTCAACCAGATGGGTGGCAACCCTGAATGAGCCCCATTACTGGGCCAACTCAAACTACTCTCCTGGAATGTAAATGGTCTGGGGGATCGAATTAAACGTGGAATTGTCCTGCAATATTTGAAGCGGCAAGCCCCAGATGTGGTACTATTGCAAGAAACTCACATACATGGGACCTCTTATTGTGCACTCAATAGATGGGGGTATAAATTGGTTGCTCATGCGGGCTATGCTAGGGGATCGAGAGGAGTAGGGGTCCTCCTGCGTAGTTCATTCCCCTTCCAGGTCCAGACGGTCACATGTGATGTGATGGGAAGGTTTGTGACGGTAACAGGCTTTTGGGAGGGCAGGTTGCTCAATATAACATTGCTCTATGTACCACCCAGATTGCACTCCACGACACTGGCTGCTCTTGGCTCACACATACTAAATTTACCCGAGGGCGATCTGCTGTTGGGAGGAGACTGTAATGCGGCCCTTAACGGAGACATAGATAGGAAACCGCCTAGACAGGGAGAAGCGTCCGGAAAGATGCTGAAGGACTTCCTGAGGGCTATGGGATTGAAAGATGTTTGGAGAGTTCGTAATCCCTCGTCTATGCAGTACACTTTTCTGTCTGGGGTACACGGGAGTCTGTCCCGGATTGACTACCTCTTCTGTAGCGCCGACCAGCTCCCCCTGTTTGGAGAGGTCACCCTTCTTCCTAGAGGCATCTCTGACCACTCACCGCTAGCAACAAGTTATGGTGGTGCCCCACTCCCCACACGCTACGAGATGGCTATTAACCCCTGGTACCTTAAAGTGCCGTCAATCAGGGCACAGCTCACAGAGGCGACTAATAACTACTTCACAGAAAATGACGGATCGGTAGATTCGGATATAGCGCTGTGGGAGGCATACAAGACGGTAGTGAGGGGCAGTGGGGTTTCATCGATCGTGGGTCATAGGAAGGAAAAAAGGAAGCAATTACAGGAGGTAGAGGCTGAGATTGTCCAACTTGAACGAAACCTGATAACGACAGACGCCCCAGACGCCAAGCATAGATTGCTCATGAAGCAAAGTGAATATAGGAATATCGCCGATGTCGCTGCCAAAGATCGTTACCGCGCCACTCAACATCACATATACGACATTGGTGACAAAGCTAGCAAACTGTTAGCCTGGTTAGACAAGCGAGACACAGCTAATAGATGGGTGGCTGAGATTGTGTGCCACGATGGCACGCGGGTGCGGGTGCGGGATAGATCTGGGATTGCGGAGGCGTTTGCTGACCACTTTAAACAAATCTATGCGTCCACCGGGACCTCCACATACACCGAGGAGAATTACTGGCCACCCTCAGGTTGCTGGTGCTGGAGGCCCATGAGGTCGAGGACTTAGAGACCTCCTCGTTTGTCAAGGCAGAGTCTAAGGCAATTGGGGCGTTACAATCCGGGAAGGCCATGGGTCCCAGAGGCCTTCCAATCGAACTCTATAAATCAAATGCATCCACAATCGCCCCATATCTTAGAAGAATGTACGAAGAAAGTGCGCTTAATGGCATCCTCCCTGAGGCGCAGAGACTGGCCAACATTGTAGTAATATACAAAAAAGGGAAACCCCCCGAGCACTGTGGCTCGTATAGACCCAGCTCCCTCCTCGACCCGGAAGTCAAAATACTGGCTAAAATTCTAGCATTGCGTTTGTCACCCCTGTTACATAAGCTGATCCTTCCGGATCAGTCCGGTTTCATGCCAGGCAGAAATACCGCGCTGAACCTACGGCGACTTCACGGTGTTATGGGCAGGGCAGCCACGATCAGAGAGGAGGCGGTTATTATGTCTCTGGACGCAAAGATGGCATTTGACATGATCGAATGGCCCTTTTTATTCGCCGCACTCGAAAGATTTGGGTTCGGTAAGAGATTTCTATCCTGGGTACGACTCCTCTATTCGGAACCACTGGCCCGAGTCACAGTCAATGGTGGGCGATCAACAACATTTACTTTGCAGGCAGGGCTGTCCTCTTTCCCCCTTAATCTTTGCCCTGGCCCTTGAGCCTCTGGCAATTTGGATCAGGGATGACCCCCTCATTAGAGGCCTCAACTGGACGGCGGAATGGGAAGATAGAATCTCCCTTTACGCCTATGATGTTTTGCTTTATCTGCCCAGAGCATATTCTTCTATACATCGAGCATTACACATATTCACTCTTTTTCAAAAGTACTCGGGTTATACCATCAATTGGGACAAGTCACTGGTGTATGTGCTATGCGGGGAGTGCCCCATCCTGCTTAGAGGCTGTGGGGCCAAAATAGTCTCTGATGGATTTCGATACCTGGGAATATATGTCACAACTAACCCAACAGCATTCTACAAACATTATTTGGCTCCTAACCTTGCGGCGATTTCAAGACGACGTACAGCATTGGAAGTCCTTGCCCCTTACATTATTAGGTAGGGCCGCCCTATATAAAATGATGGCTCTTCCCTGTTTTGTCTACGCTCTACAGAATACACCTTATCTTGTCTTTGCAAAGTACTTCCACGCAATTGAGTCAAGGGTGCGCACCCTGCTCTGGAATAATGGTCCTCCAAGAATAGCATTGGCCAGACTCATGAAAAGCTGGTATGACGGCAGTATAGTCCTGCCAGCAATTAAAAGCTACTACTGGGCCTCCCAGCTGGTGGTCACCAATCACTTGGTGCACCGGCCAGGAGCGGGCCCGGCCTATAGGATGGACAGACATAACATGTCCCCCGGTGATTACCCTAGAGCAATTTATGGAGGGGGAAAAATGCACCAAAATACACTCCAACATCCACCACAATCAATCTATGGCGCACGGCAACGACTGCTCTGGGGTGGAAAAACAAGATCACACAAGTCACCCCGCTGTTAGAAACAGACCTTCTAGGGGTGTTATCGAAATACCCAGGCTTCGATAAGTGGAACCTGATAGGTCTTTCCAGGGTGGGTGACATGTGGGCAGGGGGAAAGGTGACCCCTTTCGGTGATTTCCAACAAGACTATGAATTAAATATAGGGGAAACCTTCAAATCCGTAATGCACTGCAGAGGGCGATACCCAAAGGTACTGAGCTGCCTGTCTCCTCGCCCCTAGAGGATAGACTTCTAGATGACTACCTTCAGGAAAAAGCGATCTCACTGACATACAGAAAAATACTTAACAATACACTAGACGCAATGGATAGGACTTGCGCAAAATGGGTTGAGGATGTTGGGCATATTAGCGACGAGGACTGGCAGGAGGCATTGGCACCCCCCTGGGAGGTGACGATCCGATCCCGATTTAAATTTATCCAACTTAAACTCCTGCATAGAGCATATTATACCAGTTCGGTACTGGTTAAAGTTGGGGCCCTGAATTCCTCAGTGTGCCCTAGGGGTTGTGGCCACACAGGAACCTACCTACACCAGTGGTGGGATTGCCCGATTCTCCAGAAATATTGGGGGAGGGTCACATCGGCAATGTTTTCAATCTGTAACAAAACGATGGAGGTCTCGCCCCTTTGGTGCCTTCTCAATATATGGGAAGCAACCGGTCTATCGAGAGCCGAGAGAGAGTGGGTTTCCCTCAGATGTATGGTAGCGAAACGCAACATTGCAAGAACGTGGAAGGGGGTCACCAGGCCTAAACTCAGGGATTGGGAGACTGATATGGACTGGTGCATGCAAGCGGAGAGGGTGATATATGAGGGTAGAAGGTGCCCACAAAAATGGTCCAAAATCTGGGGTGCTTGGAACGAAGATAGAGGGATGATATGTACACCATTTAACGACACTTCCCCTCAGACTACGGATCACGTGGGAGATTAAAGTTCATTTTGTAAAGGAACAACTACAGCTATGAGGCTTCACTATGGGCCCAGTGTAACGTATTGACTGATATTGTACGAATGCACTGTGATTGTCGGAAGTTATTGAGACTGCACTGTATTTTGTTTTCTGACTTTGTTTTTGATCAATCAATAAAAAGATATTTTTTTTAAAAAACCCTGCCTTGTACCTTGCTCTGTGGTCCAGGCATCTAATATATCACCGCCCAAAATTATCCTTTCCAAAGGGCTCGTATAAAGCAGGGAGACCCTGCTTTATATATGACATACGTCCCTCTTTGTAGGTGGCATAGAGATTGTTTTAGCATTCCTACAATATCCCAGCCAGATTAACATCTTCTCTAAAATGTAATGCCTCATAAATCAAGACTATTCCCGGTTTAGGATTTTAAAGCTAGTTGGATTATTGTGATGACACATGTTAACTAAGAATGTATTCAAAATAATAAGTGTTCGGTCTTTATACTACCCAAACCCCTTTGGTTTTCAATATGTCTTCTAGGAAGTGAATTTGATGTCTTTCAGTAACTCCACATACTGATAGCTGATTTGATGTGTGGTAGATATTTGAATATTGAGAGACAAATGTCCTTGCGAGTAACTACATTGTGTATTTTTTTTTAAATTCAGAGTATGTGTTAGCATGAACTAAGAGACGGGGTAAAGGCAAGAAGAGACACAGAAAAATCAAGGTGTGCTTAGTATGTTTAACGGTGTTCTCAAAATCATGAAAGCTACCATAGCCTCAAAAGTTTACAGATCAACTTATTGATCATCAGGTATTTGTACGGGACAGAAGGGGTTGCCAGGCTGCAGATTATCATGCACTAAAGTAGCGCTGTCCAGATAACACTAGGGAAGAGGGAGTGGGTGGGCAATGGCCAGAAATTGCAAAACAAAGCTTGTTTTTCTTTCCTGATCTGGAGAAGGCAGGGGCTGATCAATCCAGAGATTAGGGATGCAATTTAAACGCGCTTGTTTCCAAGTAATTTCTTTACTGTTTTCTGGCTATTCACTTAGGAGATGGAAGAACTGCGTGTTGCCCTCCGACCCCCAGCTTTTTTTTCTTTCTGTGAGGTAATGAAGTTTGCCTGTATGAGAGACTTTGTAAATGATACAGTAGCATCGACCAAGTATTGAACTGGTACAAACTGGTATGGGGTGCAGTGCATGTCTTTTAGGAGTGTGTTGATTGGTAGAAGTTCACCTGACCCAATTGGCGGGTAGGCCATAGGAGGACTGAGCTGAGGTGGAAGTTTCATAGGTCATTCAACAGAGCATTTACTCTCTCACGACGGACAAGCACAAGAGTTTGCAGAGTATAGCAAATGTTGGGGTGAGTAGAGAAGACATTTATTTTTGTGGGAGTCTCAACCACTACTGTGCAGCTTGTGCTTTCTTGGTGACCTTATTCTTGAGTACAAGGTCAGAGCCAAGGGAACTGCAAAGTTGAGTCAAGCCCTGGACAGTTCTATGTGACAGGCAGATTTGGATTTGATGTTGGTGGTTTCATCCAAGCAATGACCTAATTCTGTTTTCAATAAGGTTCACTCGTGGTCTATAGCAGATACTCAGTTTGATGAGGCTAAGCAAGATCTAAGTTGCTGAATGTCAAGTGCAATGTATAGCTGAGTGTTTGCTTATTCATGGATGGTAATATCTATCAATATAAGTGAGTGAGCATTAATCTCCATTAGGGTTCCACGTATACTATGGATGGGAGAATGGATAAATATTTGGTTATTGATTAGTGATGCAACTCAAGGCTGTTTCACATTTGTTTCACATTTAGCCCGGACACTAATGCTCTTGATATTTCTCAAAAAGATCTTACCTTCAACATTCATTGAATCGGTCTGAAAAGTTTGACAGAGACATTCTGCGGCATATGTCAGGGTTGAGTTTGTCTTGAGTGTGGCGGGCGGCTCTGTGCCTGCTACATCTGTTATCAGGGGACTACATTACAGAAGGATTACCTACTCTACTCTACACTTCCCACCTAATGTTTGTTTGTGAGAGAAAAACAGTTTGGATGACGTGCTAACAGAGTCTCTTTGAGGATATATGTCAGTGCTTAATTTGAGCAGGTTGTTGCAGGTGGGGGCCGCCGGCGCTCTTTTTTGGGGGACCAGCACAAGAGAGAAAAATGCAAAAGGGGGAAAGGAGGAGGAAGGAAGAGAAAGGCGGAAAAAAGAGACAAAGGGGAAGGCAGAGGTGACAATCAACCAGCAACAGTGAGATAAAGAGGCATGGAGAGTCTAGTGGGGAAGTAAAGAAAAATGAGATGGAATCAAGGCTAAACCCAGTTCTGAAAATGACAAAGCATCACCATTTTGCAGTCTGTGGTGTCTAACGTAATACCGCACTGGATTTTTAAATTTAGAGTGTACTAGAAATGAATGTGGAATAAAAACAAAATGTGAAATGCAGTACTCACAGTATTATATGTTGTGTTCTTTAAAGTGATTTGGAGCATAGACGAATATATGCACATAACAGAAAACAAACCGAAATTAACTGAGTTTCTAGAAATTAAATTATATTGGCATTAAACACAAAATACAGTAGGCGCAGTACCGTCTGAGTTTTATAAAATTATGTGGGCCAAAAAAAACTAATACCAAGACATCCAGAATAATAACATTGAAACTTTTTTTTTTTAATTTTAAGAAGATAATATTGATCTTAAAACAATCTGATGCAAAATAGATACCGAAATTATATATAGGTGTAGAACAATGGCATGGGTCCTAAAAATAATATCGGTTGCAGAGGGTTATAGTCCAGAACACAAAACAGGCTAAAGAAAATGAACAGTAGCAATGGTAATTGACCAAAATTTAGTAAGGTATGGACCAGCCTTAGGATGGGGTTCATCTGTTCAGTGCACACATTCCATTTGTTGCAGAACCACTGCAGGGACAATTGTAGTGAAAAGGAGAGACCGCTATAGTGTAGGATCCAGGATGCAGAGCGTTATGGGGTAGTATGATTTGCCTAAAATCGAAAAGACATATTTTTCTATGACAAGAGATGATTAAATTTGATTCAAGAAACGCACCAGTGCACCACACAAGGCTTTGGAATGTTGTTGGAGAGCCATGGAAGCACCTCACTATGTATTTAGTCTGCAAAACAGGGATGATGACACACATACAAAGCCCTACACAACACAGGACCAGAATAACTGAAAAGCTGCATACACTTTCACCAACCCACCAGACACCTACGCTCTGCCTCACTCTCATTCACATACATTCCCCACATCCACAAAAGCAAAACTGGAGGTCGCTCATTCTACATCGCACCCAAGACATGGAACAACCTCCTTCAACACATCAGAGCCTCCCCTTCACTTCTTCGGTTCCACAAGAAGCTGAAGACCTGGCTCTTCGTATGAGCACCTTGGGCACCTCACACCTACACACATGCCCAAGCGCATGGATAGCCTCTGGGGTGATTAGTGCGCTATACAAATCAATATAACAAAACATACGGGTCCAATGAGGATAGGTCACAGAGGGACAGAGTAAGACTGGGAACGAGTCAGGGAGGTACTGTTTGCCTCACATGGATCACTGTGTGGTAATAAAGCAAGGGTCACAATGCTCTTTCTTCTAATACCAAACGTGTCTTTTAGTCTCTCGACTGTGTCTTCAAAAGAAGGCAATCCTTCTTTTGCCTTGTAGTGTCCTTACATAATAAGCAAAGGAATCCCAAATTAATTCTTTCAATCTCCGCCATCTGATTAGCGTGCTTCTGGATCATCTTTTGGAGGAGGCTTTAGTGGTCTATGCTCCCTGACCGCCCCTTGCCATAAGAGGGAGTGCTGAAATGCAGACAGGGACTACACATTTTATAAGGGTCAAGGGGTGCACATTGTGACACCACATCCATGAATCTGGGCCTGCACACACAGAACGTGCATATACACACCCAATCCTTTAAAGCAGTCCCTTATTGTGGATGCCCAGTCTGCTTCCTTGGAGGCCTTTATGTCCACACCCAATGGTCTGATGTGGATAGGAGCACACGCTTAATGGACTGCTGGTTACCTGCCACCTCGTGCTCCTTCTGGACATTTTATGTACATGTTGCAAACTTTGTATGTGCTTAGAACATGGCTGTGCGTGGATTGCTTTTGCTGTTCTCTTACTCTACTTGTCTACTTATGTTTGAGATGTGGACATCATTGTTTGAGCTACAAGTCATTAAGCTCTAAATTGTTGAAGAAAAGCAGAAACTAGACTCAAAGGGTTTGGGAAAAGCTTGACAGCCAAATGCCTACAGACAGCTTTAAAAGTGGATTTATTTCGAAACCCTAGTTTTACTACAGTTTTAAGAGATTCCCTAATATAAAATTAACATGCCCACACATACTTATTTTACCAGACTATAAGATCTATTCATGTATAATGACAACTGATTGGAAGGTTGTGTTGACGTACAAGTTAGTGTTTGTGTCTGCAAAATTGTTTTATTGGAAATTTTTAAAAGAATGTTCTTGAAATTACTACTTTTGTCATATTGCATTTACCATCTTGTTCCCCCTTCAGTTCCCTGCCCGAATTTGTATGCCCAGCTGAATGCTCTGCAGATAATTCTGGATCACAGAAGTATCCTTTGGCTCAACCAGTTTGTCTTGGATTTGAGACAGAGTCTTAGTCAATTCATGGCTATGTACAAACTAAATGACAGTTCCAAATCTGAAGAGCATATTGATGTCCGAATCGACGGGCTAATGTTAAAGGTAATATAAAAAGAGATTAGTCCTCTTTCATTTATATGCTGGAACGTTTTATACCATATTGTATGTTATGGTGCACTTTTACAATCATACTGATGAAAGAATGTATGTTTGCATTATTATTTGTGAAAGGGTAGATTTTTCCATTGTGTATTATACTGAGTACGAGTTTTCTGGTTTCCGATCTTTTATTTATCTTGTCTAGTTTCTTACTTGGCCAGAAGCAACATGTTCTGGGCTATGACTTTGTGAACTCAGACTTTAAAGTCCATCTTGTGTACTTGAGAAGGGCAGAAAATCTCTTAAGATAAAAAGACTTAGGGCCTGATTATTAGTTTGGTGGTCCGATGGACCGCCAAACCCACGGTGTCAGTGCGGCTACCGCTGCACTGGCGGTCCAACTGCTGTATTTCGAGTTGGGCAGTCGGACCGCCATTGGACCACTGCTACTGCCAGGGATCTGCGATCCCTGGCGGTCTTGCACCAGTCTGAGGTCTGCAATATGCTGGTGGTGCCGCTGCGGCACCGCCAAGCATATTGTGGTTGTGAGGAAACTAAGGGGGGCCCTACAGGGCCCCCTGTTGCCTCGGGGTCATGGGGTGCATGCAGGGGGGCACATGGTGTCCCCGGTCTGCCTCCAGCCTGGCTACATCATCGGAGCAGAGCTGTGTACCCCTGGCCTCAGAGACTGCCCCAAGAACATCCTGGCAAAAACCAGGAGACGAATGGACCACTCAAATGGAGTCTCACAAAACCCTGGTCCTGGATGCTACAGCAAAGACAACAGTTAATCGGCTGACTACATACCACACAATGATTGACAGGGCTCTCCCTATCGGGATCCGTTCCCAACCCCCCACCCCTCCAGCCAGATGAGAGTTCGCCCTTGTTCATTAGAAGTTAATTGGCATCTCTTCATACATTCCCCTTTTTCCCTCTACCACCTTTTTCTCTTCTCCCCTTTTTTACTTTATTCTCTTTTTGTTATGTGCTCATTAGCTATGGCAGTTGTTTACTTTGATATGGTAGATGGAGTGAGTGTTCTCTATTCGTAACCTCAGACCTTTTGGTCTTAGGAGTAAGGAGGACCATCGGAACTCCTGCATAGTGCAACAATAACTAGCTTTATAGAGTATATTTATAGTTTTTTGGGAGAAGTAGTGTTTCAGGTACCAGGAAACACAGTGATCGTTAGGATTCAACCTGATCACATTTAATGGACAGATACTCTTGCATAATATTTAGATATGTTTACCTAGGTTGGAGGGAGTAGGTTTCTGATAGAGTTTTCATGTTATACATGTGGTTTACTGTGCAGAATAATGTTGCAGCAAGTTCTGACTGGTTGGCACCACAATTACATTATGTGTAGCCTGGTGATTTCCTGTTGCAGTGGTTACGAAGTGGATCAGGCCCCTACGTTCTATCAAAAGACGCAAACATGGGCACACAATACAGGATACTAATGTGGAGTGTCAGCGAGTTGAATGCTTACATTAAAAGATATAGAGTACTGTCTTTTCTCAGAAGTCTCAAAGTAGACATTGCCTCTATACAGGAGACCCACCGCATTGACACAGAGGCCATTTCTATCTTTTCTCCAATGCAAGAGTGGTATCAAATCTGGGTGGCAGCAGACATGCTCTTTAAATTATGTTATTCTGAGGCAGACATGGAGGGGCAGTACCTCCTTTTGTATGACACGTTAGATGAGAGAGAGGTTTGCATTCTGAATGTCTGTGCTCCTAACAGTGATGATAAACTGTTTTATTACAAAATTCAAGACCCACTTGCTATGTACACTGATGTCTTGAACATATGAGCGGGTAATCTCAACTGCATAACAGACAGGACTCTTGATAGATCTCCATCTAAAACAAGGTACAAAGGCAGGAATAACACCAACACTGACTGAAGTTATGGGGATAACAGGGTGTACAGAAATCTGGAGAGTTTTTTTTATCCGGCCGCTAAAGAACATTCTTGTCACTCTTTGACCTATAATAATTATAGTCGGTTGGATCGCAACTTGGTTTCAGGGCTGGACAGTCTAGTGGTGTGCTCAGCTCGCAACCTGGTGTAGATTCCTGTTGGATCTCTCACCTCAACTAATATGCATTGGGCGGAGTGGTTGTGGCATAATTCTCATAGACACTCCCATCTGGGGCCCTCACAACCCTCTATGCCTAGAAGTCGTAGGTTCAAGAATTGTGATATACCTCCATTTAAGTTGGGGCACTAGTGACACTAGGGGGAATGAGTGGGAAGCACTAAAAGCAGTGTTGAGGGGGTAGTGTCTTGGACTGGTATATCGGGTCAAAGGGCAACTTCAAAAGTAATTGATAGTGCAAGAGGCATAACTGTCTGATATGCAGAAGAGATTGCCTACCTCTCCTGATTGCGCTGCTGCTGTGTGTCCGTTAGGAGGTCTCTGGGTGCCACCTTGGATAGGCTCCGAGGACCCTCCAGGAATGTGTCTCTCTCCCACTATGAGAGAAGGTATCATATGTATGAGGATAAAACATGGGCATGACTTGATGGATCCATCATCCTCTCGCCCCTTGAACATGATTTATTCAGACACTAAACACATTTTGCAGGGTACTGGCCACCAGATTGAGCAATGCAGTTGAGGATCTGATTCGTGAGGATCAGCGTGTCTCCATGCCTGCCCGTAACACGGCAATGAATATAAGCCAGCTGACACACGTAATGCACTCGGCTCAGGATAGAGAGGAGGAGATGGTATTGATGTCGGTTGACCTAGAGAAGGCTTTCAACACCCTTAATTTGGACTATTTAAAGGAAGTCCTTAAACTCATGGGATTTGGCCCAGTTTTTGTGGTTGGGTGAATTTATTATACACCTCACCCACAGCTAGGGTCCGTAATGGGAGAATTGTGTGCGACAGCTGGTGCAAAAGGCGAGAGACTCAGCAGGGATGTCCCCTTTCTCATCCGCTGTTCGTGCTGGCTCCTGAAATTCTGGCTATCCGGCTCCGAGTGGACCTGAGGGAATGGGGGATTACAGTCAGACGCTACTCACTTGGCCTCCCTCTCTTCTGACAATGCACTTTTATTTGTGGCAGCCCAGGGACTCTTTGGCAATGCTTTTGATATGTCTGGAATGTGGGGTGGTCTCCTGTCTGAAGATTAAGAAGCGCAAGTGTATTTTATTCCCGTTGGGGTTGATAGCTCGGTGTACAGTGGATGGACTGCCTAACTGTAGACTGTGTTGGGAGGTGGATAAGTTCAGATACCTGGTATTGTGGTGGCACAGACCCCTGAGAGACAATAAAAACTATAACATGGGGAGGATATTGGAGGGACCTGGGGCATCAATGAAATTGTGGAGCTCCCTTTCTCTTTCATCCATGGGCCGGATGTCAGTCGTAAAGATGGTCTTCCTTCAAAGATGGTCTTCCTTCAAAGATGGTCTTCCTTCAAAGATGGTCTTCCTTCCAAGATGCCTTTATGCTGTCCAGAAATCGCTCTGTCCACTCACAAACAATATGTTTAAGGCCTTAAACAGTTTATTGGTTTCCCTTGTGTGAGCAGGCAAAAATAGTAAGGTGACGCTGAAACTGGACCTGTAGGAAGGATGTTTCGTTCTTCCAGATATGGAATTATATTATTACGCATCACATATTCAGCATGCCGCTAGATGTTCTGTTGAGGAAGGTAATTAGGAGAAGGGTTTGCTTAAAGAGACATGTGGAAATCTTTCTCTCCTGGAATTACTCATGAGGGTAAGTTGTATCCCCTGGGTGTACCCTTACAGTGTACATCAGACTGGTAATATATGTGGGAAAAGGACACTAAATGAGTACTTAAGCACCTACCCTTTGCAAGGTAACTGGACATCTGGTCACTCTAGTTCTTTAAAAGCGTAGATGAGATCATGACAATGGCCAGCTACCAAGAAGGGGGCTGTAGTACCTTGGGAGCCTTGTACCCCAAATAGGTTTTTCTCACCTTTCAAGAGGCTCAGGCTGCGTTTGATGTGGGCCCTGGCCAGGGTGACCATGGAGATCTGGGCTGGTTTCCCCGCTGCCCCCGCCCCTACTAGTTCTGTTGAGGCTGGTTTGTAGCTGGGTTCTAGATTACATGTGGTGACACAGATGTGCAGGGCTATGAGCCCAGGCTAGTAGTTAAACATGAATGGCCTGGGAAACAGATGTGGAGGAAAAGATGGGGGGTGGCCTGTGGTCAGGTGAGGGTCTTGGGGGATGCAAGGTTCAAAATACTCGAGCTGAACTTTTTAAATCGCACTTACCTGATGCGTATTTTATTAAGCAGATTTACCTGGGGCGGCTGGTTTCATGCCCCAGAAGTAGTGCAGATGTGGTCTCTTACCTGCACCTGGAATGTTCATGCCCCCTGATCGCCGCCTTATGTGCAGAGGTATTGCAAAATTAATAGCAGTCACTGGGATACCTCCGGACCTTACTCCACAGCAGGCCCTATTGGGTATAGTTCCGAAAGCAAGAAGACAAAAATGTAACCTACATTTTTACAATTGGCACTAGTGCTGGTGCGCAGATGCATAGCGCTAATTTGCATGGGTATAAGAGGCCCGAGTACAGAGTTGTGGACCAGCGATGTCCTGGAGTGGGCATTAGGTGAAGAAGTGCCCATTAAATTATCTAGGAAAGGTGACACAGTGGATGAAGACTTTGAGATATGGGCAGAGGTGCCTTACTTTTGAGACCTCTCATGATTGTTCTCACTCATGTGTCTCCATTTGAAATTGGATATTCATATACCTGGTTGGCAGTCTTGCTGTCAGCTTTTGGTTTCCAATCTGCTGCTGAAATTTAGCGTTCATGAGCAGTTTCCCTGCAGCTTTAGATCGTGAATCACATTATCCTGCTTCTGTGATTATTGGAAGAGTATTTGTCACTTCATGCTGCTCTAAACTTATTGACTTCTCTGTTCGGGGGAATTTTTTTCTTGTTTATCAGTTTTTGTTTTGGAACATATACCTTACTTTAACTACAATAAGTTTTATCCATGCGCATTGGATTGAATATTTTCAGTTGGTGTAGGAAGTGTGCACTTAAATGAGGCATGGCTCACCATGCATGGTTTCTGGTAGTGATCATTATCTCAAAACTTTGGCAATGCAGTTGTGATGACCAGACATAATTCACAACTTTATACCGCCTCCTTTTTAAGCCAGGTCTTTGAACCTGTTTTAGCTGGGTTGCTAGACTGTTGAGATTAAAAAAAAAAAATTTGCACATAATATGCATACATGTATGACTTTTTGTCAGCAGGCTTCATCCATTTGTCTGTAAAAATGTAATTCTCATTTTCCTTCCACCTACCACAGCATACAGCATGGGGCAGCCCACTTCACCCATTGGCTCACTTCACTTTGAGTGACTCCACAAAGCTTGTGCACAATGCTCCCATCTCCCTAAAAATAGTGCTTTCCTCCTTGGTGGCAAAGCTGATTTAAAGTGCGTGTTTTGGTTAATTGTTTTATATTAACTTGAAAACTGAATGCTTATTTTACCTGCTCTTTGGTTGCCCAGTTATGTGGGGATTTACATTCTGATGTCTTTTTAAAGTTGCTATCATGGGGGGCGCTAGAGGGCGCCGGCAAGATGGCTGCACATTAAGTGCTGCTCCGCCCGGCTGATCTGCAATCCGCCCAGAATCTGCGGATAAATTGAGCAATCCAAGTGCCTGCTGCGTTGCTCTGGCTGCGGGGACGCTCCGGCTGCGGTAGGGTCTGTCTCGGAGGCTGAGGGGACCCGATATCTGCGGCGCTGGAGCTGGGACGGCCCTGAGCGACTCGTGTGCAAGATGGCGGCCGCCATGGCGGCGAGCGAGGTTTGAGCGCTCCTCGGAGCTCTGTGCCTGCAACGAGGACTCCTGCTCCCTCTGCCCTGTGCTGACGGCGGGGGCGGCGACTGCTGCGGACTACTGGCTGGGGCCCGGGCTCGCCCGGGGCTGCTGCACGTCTGGCGCCCCGCGCCGGGGGCCCGGGCGATCGCCGATGCGACCGGATCCCTGTGAGGCGTCTTGCCGATCCTGCGGGACGTGCCGACCGACCTGACCAGCGGCGGCGGAATATCGTCAGCGCCCGCCGGGCTGCGGTAGGTGGGGGGCGGTCCGGGCCTCGGCCTGCGACCACGGTGGTGGGAGCTGGCTGGGGTCTTGGGCTGTGGCCTGCCTGCTGTGGCTTGTGAGGGCGGCGAGCCTGCATCTGACTGCCTGCACGGTGATGCCTGAGATGCCGGTTTGGGGGGCAGAGACTGGCTGATGCTTTGCTGCTGTGGAGTGTATGGTCCCCTGCTGATGAGCATTCGCCTGGACGGGGCTGCGTGAGGCTACTATTATAGCGCTGCTGGTGGAGAGTCCCTGGTGTGGCCTACCTGCGGCCGAGGGAGCCCTGGTGCGAAGGTGCGGGGTGTGGGCCGGTTTATAGCGGCAACCCATGAAGTGATGGAGGCTGCCTGACCCCGAGACTCGCAGCATATCCCGGCTCCCCGCTGCCTGCTCCCCTTTTTGACCTGGCCTGGCTATCTTTGTGGGGGCCATCAGCTGCTGACTACAGAGAGTGTCGTGGAGGATCCTCCGGGTCACGTCGCTGGGTGCCATACACCCTCCCTCTGGGGCTGAGGAGGGTTTGCCTCTGCTGGGAGTCGAACTCTCTGGAACACATGTTGTACGGTTCAGAGTTCCCCCGTACGCGTACTACAGGCTTCTGAACATTGGGTCATCGCATTGCTGCTTGGGGTGTTCCAGGGCACCCGCTGTTACCACAGCTGAGTATGGGGAAGCCGGATAAATCGCAGCCCCGCCTCACTTTTGAGGCACGAAAATCAAGCAGGGCCCCTCAGAAGGCAGCTTCTGATTCGGAGGCGGACTGCCAGGGAGATGGCACTTCTAGTCTGGAGTCTACACTGCTGGCGATGCAGAAAAGTCTACAGGCCATTGAGGGCAGCATGTCTACTATCAATCACAGACTGGATCATATGTCCTCCCAATTAGAAAAGCAGTCTGCAAGAATGGGGGAGGTGGAACAGAGGGTGTCCACTGCGGAGGATGGACTCAGTGACGTTACTAGTAAGGCTCTCAATATGGAAAAGGTATTAGCCATAATACAGGCCAAGAACGAGGATTTGGAGGCCAGGTCTAGGAGGAACAACATCCGCCTTTTGGGCCTCCCTGAGTCCACAAACTCGGGTAAAATGGAACTATACATGGAGTCTCTCATTAAGGAGGTATTTGGAACTGAGCAGCTGTCTCCAATATTTGTGGTGGAGCGAGCCCACCGTTCCCTGGCGGCGCGTCCGGCCCCTGGGGCCCCTCCCCGGCCAATCATAGCCCGGCTATTGAACTATCGGGATCGGGACACCATCTTGCGACTGGCCAGGGAGAAAGGTAACATCTGTCACCAGGGGAACAATTTGTCCTTCTTCCCTGACTTCACTGCCGCGGTTCCAGGCGGCGCGGCGTGAGTATGGGGCCGTAAAAAAATTCCTTCACTCCGAGGACATACCGTATGCTATGCTGTATCCAGCTCGGCTCCGTGTGGGAGCGGAGGGGAGCTTTAAAATCCTCTCGACTCCAAAGGCAGCGATGGAGCATGCGAAGCACTTGAAGAGGCAGCGCCGAGAGCCTGAGACTGATAAGGGAGAGGGGAATTGACAATATCAGAGTACCCTATGATCGGAGCCCTTCCCTAAGGGGCCTTAACTGCACGGTTTATTAGATTTGTCTTACTTGTGGGCACTCGTTTTACCTATTTGGCTCCCATTTCTGCTCTCACGACGAGGGCTGCATTGCCATATGTAGTTTAGGCAGGATGCACTTGGTTCAGTATCAGCTTTAGGATTGTAACACAGGTACACGACCTGATCAGCCACCTCCTACCCAGTGGGAGGACAGTAGCACTCTGACGCCCCCCATATGGGAATTCCCCACACACTGTTATTTGTTTGTGATGTTGGATGGGAGTTAGATGGGTTTATCAGGGATGGCTTTGGCAAGTTGAGGGAGGCCAAAGTGGGTGGGGGGCAGGAGAGGGGGGGTGGAGCGGGGGGGGTCGCGAATGGCACTGTCTGAATAATTGCTCTCTAACGTCTGGCACGAGTATCGCAGAACTGAATCTTGTATTTTTGTACACCTGGAAGTTAATTTGCCTTGGGAGCTTTGGGGGAATGTACCTACTGTGGACTACCTGGGTATACTGCTGTCTCATGTTGCAACGCTCAGCGGGCTATCGATTTACTGGTCTTCTGCAATGTTGTTTATGTGTATGTCATTATCACCCCTCTTACAGTAATGCGAGGTAATTTCCGTTTCTTAACCTGGAACGTACGAGGCCTAAATAGCCCAAAAAAGATACGCACTGTGATGGCAACCTTAGATAGGCTCAATATTCAAGTGGCGATGCTGCAGGAGACTCATCTCACTGCACTGTCTGAACAAAAGGTGGGGTCCCGATGGGCGGGGGCGCGGATTATGTCTTCCTACTCATCCTACTCTCGGGGGGTGATGATCCTTGTCAAACGAGGGGTCCCATTTCAGGTTCATAGGACTGAGACCGATGACCAGGGCAGGCTAGCCATTGTGCATGGTACGCTTGGGGGTGCGAATGTGCTATTGGTAAATGTCTATGGTCCAAACGTGGATGATCACTCTTTCTATGCGGATGTGTGGCGTCGCGTCTCAGCGTTCCCCATTGCAGAAATTATATGGGGGGGGACTTCAACACCTGTTTAGATGTGCACGCCGACAGGGCTGGAATGGGAGCGGGACGGCAGAGACTAACGACCACGGCACTACTGGGCCTACTGGAAGCAGGGAATCTGCATGATGTCTGGCGTATTAGGCATCCGGGGGACTAGGGAGGGTACATTTATCTCCACGGTGCATGGCACATGGTCCAGGTTGGACTATTGGCTGGTATCGGAGGTTGCTTGCACCTGGGTCCTGGATGTGCAACACCTAGCAAAAACGCTATCTGACCTCTCCCCGGTTCTTCTTGAGTTGCGGGTCCCGGGTTATGAACGACCCCCATTCTCGTGGAGGTTACAGCCGTCCTCTCTGACTGATCAGGTCTTCAAACATACAGTGGGAGAGGCCATTAAAAAAAAATTCTGAGAAAATGAGGGAACAGTGGATAGCTAGGCGGTTCTTTGGGAGGCCTTTAAGGTTACGATTCAGGGGGTTTGTATTGGAGCGCAGGCAGGGGTCTTAAAAGATTTACGCCGCAGAATTCACAAACTTGCCGGGGAAATAGTCGCACTGGAACGGGCCTATGCCCACGACCCTGCACCGGAAACGCTCTCTAAAATCCGTGAGCTGGTAACGGAACACAATGAGACAGTAGATCAAGAAATGGCGCATAGGTCTCGGCGATGTATCGCCCGCCATTATGGAGAGGGGGGGCGCCCTAGCCGCACGCTGGCGCAGCGGCTGGCTGCCCCACGACACCAGGTCAATATAACCGGGCTGCTGGACGGGGAGGGAGGGCCGCATTATGGCACGGCTGAAATTAGCAACGTGGTGCTGGGTTATTACTCGGACTTATATGGGGACCGTGCGGTTCCCGCAGCTGAGGAACTTCATGCCTATCTGGATGATGTCGCACTGGGTTGGCTACCACCACACCACCGAGAGTACCTAATACATCCCTTTGATGTTGAAGATGTTAAACTAGCCATCATGTCTCTCCCGACCTGTAAGGCAGCTGGACTTGATGGGCTCCCCAGCGAATTTTATAAGGCATATTGCGGAGGACCTAGCGCCGCGCCTGCTGGAGGTATTCGCCGAAGCATATGAATCTGGAGCTTTGCCTCCCTCCCTTACGGAAGCCCTGTTAGTTATGCTGCTGAAACCGGATAAGGCGGCGAACCTATGCGACTCATACAGGCCCCTCTCCATTATAAATATTGATGCCAAGATATTGGCAAAAATGATCGCCACTCGGCTACAACCCTTGGTTCCCAAATTGGTCCTCCCAGATCAGTCAGGATTTGTTCCCTCTAGATCCACCATGCATAATCTCCGCACAATCTTCGCTACCCTGCACTACTTTGAGCGCGACTTCCAGGCGGTGGCCGTGCTGCTGGATGCGGCCAAGGCCTTTGATTCGCTACAATGGGAATTCATGTTTACGGTCTTGCAGCGCATGGGCATACCGCCGTTCTTCCTCAAATGGATACACCTCTTGTATACTGCGCCAGTGGCACGGATTCGGGTGAACGGTTGGATTTCAGATCTCTTTTTTATTAAACGGGGCACGCGGCAGGGCTGCCCCCTGTCGCCCATGCTATTTGCTCTGGCGCTTGAGCCTCTGGCGTGCAAGCTCCGTCAATTACATGCACAGGCCGCATTGAGGTTCCGGCAGAGGCCCTTGGTGGTCTCCTTGTATGCCGACGACATGCTGCTTTATGTCCGAGAACCGGCCATTTATTTACCAGCGTTACTGCGTGAGTATGTAAAATTTGAACGATTCTCGGGACTGGGTGTCAATTGGGCCAAGTCCACAGTTTTTCCGCTGACCGCTGGGACCACAGAGATGGAACTTGATTATTCTTTAAAATGGTCTGTTGACCCAGTAAAATACCTCGGTATATGGCTGCATAGGGACCCGGAGGTGGTGATCACGGCTAATTATGGCCGGGCTGTGGACGGGATCACGGATCGGGCAGCGCGGTGGGCAAGACTGCCCCTTTCACTTGCGGATCGTATAGCGGTCGTCAAAATGTCTTTCCTTCCCAAACTCCTTTATCTCTTTATCAATATCCCCATCCGATTGAATAAAGCGTTCTTCGCCGCATTGCAGACGATCCTGCTAACGTTTGTTTGGGGGGGCAAAAAACCCCGCTGTAGCTGGACTGTACTAACGTTACCCTTTGACCGAGGCGGTTTTGAGGCTCCTGACATGCATCTTTATTACCTGTGCGCCCAGGCGCAGTTTGCGCACTTCTGGTACTACCCGCAGAGATTTCAACCGCACACTGCAATTGAGGCGGACTCGATATTGCCGACGCCCCTAAGGGCGGCTGCGTTGATGGGGGGTAGTGGCGGCCCGCGAACAGAAATTAACCCAGTTCACTGCACGGCCTGGGCATGGAAAGCGCTTGCTAGCAGAGCACGGCTGGGATACTTATATACTCCCAAATTGCCGCTCGCGGCCCATCCTGATATTTCAGCCGCTAGGGAACCAGCAGCCCTGAAGGTATTGAATGCGGTGGGGATTGCGCAGCTAGGTGACCTATATGAGAATGGACGATTCCGGTCCTTGTCGGACCTGCAGGCGGGTCACGACACCGGATTTATGTTAGGGTTTACTTATGTGCGTGCGCGGCAAGCGATCCGGGACATCATCCCCGAGTTCCCTCATGAACCACGAACATTACAAGCCTTGCGGGCGGTGTTGGGCGGTGAGAATCGCGGTGGGTTGATCACCAGGCTGTATAATGCGTCACTTCAGGAGCAAGAACTCACTGCATCCCCCTCGTACACTAGATGGAATGACCTGCTATCTGATGAATTAACACTGGACGACTGGAAATTTTGTTGTGCGCTGACCGGGCGACTGACCGCGAATTGCAACCTCCGCATAATCCACTTTAAGTATTTACATCAGCTTTACTACACTCCGAGTCAATTATACAAGTTCGGCTTGCGTGACAGTACATGCTGTGTGCGCTGCGGTCAGGCGGATGCAGATTTTATGCACTTAGCTTGGTCATGTGCTGGCATTTTCAAATTCTGGGAACGAGTCACGCAGATATTGTCTGCAGTTATTGCTGAGCCTGTCGCGTGTATGCCTGTGGTGTGTCTGCTGGGGTGGGTGCAGAAACTGAAACCCGGCAATAGACGCTTGGTAGCCATAGCTACTCTCTTCGCAAAGAGAGCGGTGGCACAATCCTGGGGAGCAAGGGCCGTGCCTACGGCAGCTAGGTGGATCAGAGATTTGCTCTACTGCAGGGACCAGCTGGGAGTATACGCAGAAGAGCTGCCTGAAGCATCTAGACCCAAGGATTTCTGGGCTCCTCTCTCTGGGTATCTCCTTACTAATCCGGACTTGGTTTAACTCCCGGGTGTGGTGCACATTGCATGAGCTCCGGGACGTCTGGAATACTACTTTGGGAGATTCTGGGTGGTGCAATCTAATACTGCCAATATGCCATGACTGTATTCAAGAGTGCCAAGGTGGAGAGGGTGGGTAGTTGGGGGGCAGGGGCACTTCGAATTGGGGAGTTTGGTTTGAAGTTACAAAATCAGCTTGTAATGGACACTCTGGTACGAATAATAAGCTCATCCCACCTGCGAGTGGGCTTCTATGCATCACTATGTACTATCAAGCTGTCAATAAATACATTTAAAAAAAAAAAAAGTTGCTATCATAACGTTTTAAGTGACATTGCAACATTTTACTCACTGGAATTTGCATGCCTTGTTAGGTCGTGATTTTTTCTTGCCTCCTTCATCAACAACACTAATAAACAATGCATGACATAGATGAACAGTTTCTTATTTTAAAAGAAAAAGGTACAAGAGCCACAACAGAGAGTGTGTTTTAAATATAAAATATGTATTACAAGCATATGTTGGCCATGTTTACATGGTGGCATAGTTTCTTTTAGGTTTCGCCTGCACAGCGCTTGTGAAATCTATTGTTTTTAATATATACTTAAAAGGGGCTTACATCCCGCCCCCTCTCTTTCCTGGCTTTTCATTGGTTCCTGTGAGGGCCACTTACCTTTCCTCCATTTCTATTGGCTGTAGCATATTTTCCTGCATTTATCAATGCTTGTTCTTCGTCTGCTTCTCTTATCAGTTTCCCGTAGCCAAAATACTGTTAAAATCCACTTTGGTGGAACTATTTTTTCATAAAGTTTTGCCTCTTTTTGCTTTTTCGTCTTGCAGCAGATTTATATATCAACTTCTCACCTGGAGAGATTAAGTGATTTGCCCAGGATCACAGGATGTTGCACTGCCAAAACTCGAACCGGGATTTCCAGCTCTTAAGACAGCAGCTGTGCCCGCTGCGCCACATCCTCTCCACTCCGGTGTTACTTGTCATGGAGCTCTTTCCTTCGTCCCGTACGATGATTGATAATAAACAGCTTTTTATTCATCACATAGGCGAAACCGATGCATTACAAATGCTTGTTATTTTTGTGACATATGCTTGCAGTAATAAATAACCATTGCACCAACTAGCCAAGGCCAGGCCAATGCTTATTGGATATGAAATTAGCCTAAACCTTTTGTTTTTGCTAAATAAATCTAAAACATTCGTACATTCACAGAAGGATTTTCACTCTCCATTCTTCATCCATTGGTTTTTAGGTCTCGCCCTGAGCCAGCGCTTGCGCTGGTCTGGGCGAGACATTTAGTCAGTGGGCTTTCAGAAATGCGACCACAGCTTTTTGTGTGGCATTCTGCGCGCGGTTACGCGCACAGGCACGAGCGCCATCGGGCTTTCCTCTCGCTCTCCCGCGCGCGCCTTGCTCTGCCTCTCTGTCTTGCTCGCCCCTCCCCCACCAGAGCTGCCATCTGGCTTTTTCTGCACGCACCACTCGCATGCTTGTTTTCTTTCACTTTCGCGGCCCCGCGGCCGCGTCACTTTCGCCGCCGCGCGGCCATTGCTTGTTTTAACCCTGGGGGGTGTGCTGATGCTGCCTCCTTCCTCAAACCACCCCCTCCCTCGGACCCTACACACGGCGCTGTTCCTCGGTCCACCCCCTGCGGCTCCATCTCTAAGACTTTCTGGCCAGTCCATTAGGGCTGTCTGTTGCCCCCTTCACCCCCACCCCCGCCGTCTCTTACGCCTTTCGCACCGGGAGTTCGCTGAGTCCGTACCTAATGACTCTTAATGGCCACATTAGGCAAAAAAGACAAGACGCCGGGCTTTTATCTAAAAAAAGACACTGCATGAAAAACAGCTTTTTTAATTTCTAAAATCAGGTAAAGAGGGCACGGAGTGCAGGGGGTGGGCTCGTCTGCTGGGGGGTGGCGGGAGGTGGAGGGGGGGCTGCGAGGCGCAGCAGTGGGGGTTGGCGCGTTGCTTCCGACCGGACCTGAGTCCTACAGAGAAGTAATATTGCCTCTTTGACTTAATTCGTTCCGGCAGTGAACATGCTGAGAAGCGTCATCCTCTCCCGAAGCTACAGAGGGGCGCTGGAAGAGGCGGGGGGGACGATAAAGAGCATGCTTCCCTCCTTCCTGTCCCCTGGATTGTAAGCTGTCCTCTTTCGTGCCCTACTTCCGCGCAGCGCCCTGAAGCCACCTAGGAGCGCTATGCAAACGCTGTGGAATGCAGAGGCTGAGCACTGAGTAGGTCCCGTGCTTCCCACGGACACAAGAGTCTGGGTCCTATTACTGCGGTCTGCGGAGGAAGACCAGACTCCCGGGTCTCCTCGACCCTTCATTACTTAAACAGCTCCAACTAGTCCCTATGGTGAGGGTGACAACTGTAGGGATGTGCGAAATTGGTAACTTGCTTTTGTGTTATTATTACTCCAACGTCTGCAAAAATTACACAAAATTCGACAAAAAGCAAAACCTTTATTTGGCTCTCTAGTTTAGCACGAAATGCGTCCCTGCACCCATTTTGGATGCAAGGGTGCATTTTGCACACAAGAAATAGTGCAAAACACACAAACGCTGCAAACAACTGCTGCTTACAGTCTGGTCGTTCGTGTTGCTCCAATGCAATAACAATCCCCAGCACATGTTAAATTTAGACAAGAAAATGACAGCAGTAGCAATTGTAAGTCAAACCGAATGTACAACAGAAATCACAATAGGTTCTTCGTTTCTTTATTTCTTTTCATCTGGTTCCTTTTAAACAGATCTTAGCCAGCCAACACGTGTTTCCTCGCCACAGTTGTTATACACCGCAACTTTTTCAAGGCTAAGTGGAAATACAGAATCAAGTCACTTCTGAATTTGTCTTTGTTACTAAATGTTACAATCACATTTCTACAATACCTCCACCGTGTCTCCTTCTAAAGGTGCCGATTAGTTAATACAAAACCAATTCTGATCTTGCACCATGTGACCAACATCCGGTCTATAAACACCACATAAGTGACTGCGAACACAAGAAAGTCTGATGGTCAGATAACTGTACAATACCACATGTCATACAAAAGATGTGCTATGTGCAAAAATATATCTTTATACGAGCCTATCTCACCATTATTCCTCATTTCCAGTGCATACATCCGACTGGTCGGTGCCATAGCATGCTATATAGTGATGAACCCTCTTTATATTTGTGAGCAAATATCTGCTCATGTCAAATTAAGATTACAACTCGACCTGTCACACTCTTAAGTGCAAAGCAAAATGAACAAGCATTGGCATAGCCAATAGGTCTCGCTTTTGGGACCTTATAAGTATTTAGTTTTGCAGCACAATATCCTTGGTGCAACAACATCAGCTGTTGCATGGTTAAACTCTTGTACCTTATAAGTGTTTAGCCATGCAACAGTTGATGTTGTTGCACCAAGGATATTGTGCTGAAGTTATCCAGCACAATATCCTTGGTGCAACAACATCAAGTGTTGCATGGCTAAACACTTATAAGGTCCCAAAGGCGAGACCTATTGGCTATGCCAATGCTTGTTATCATTCACATTTGGTTCCACTCACCACAGCATACAGCATAGAGCAGTGCATCAGCCCCATCAGCAATTCTGTCCCCTCCCTCTGAGTGATGGCATTTTCTCTGTGCACAGTGTACACATGCACCAGAAAAGTAGACCCCTTTAGTGCCAGAGACGGGTGGGATAATGTGTCCTTTTTTGAAAAACATTTTCGCTTTAGTAAACTTTTATCTTTTTTTTTTTTTTTTTTTTGCGAGGCTCACGCTTTTCCCAAACACTGCTGCCAGACCCTCTCTGCCGCTTGCATTGCACCACGTCCCGTGTGGACACCGCAAGCAGTATCTTTTGTTAAGTGGGCTTGAAAACCATTCCCAAATAGCCGCCCATGCATGCGTGGCCACCTTAGAATGATTTTTGACAACGTGTAAGAAAAAACATTGAAAGATGGACCAAAGGAAACAAGCATTGGTCAAAGACCGACTCATTGCCTTTCCCAAAGCTTGTTAGTGAATGGTACTGTATACCTATGTAAGGAGAGCAGGAAGGAAGAAACCAAATTGTAGAAGTTTGTTCTTGACTGAAGTAGCCATGAAGAGCTAATTCTCTTTCTTCGCAGGAGTTAAAAAGCATTCTGGAAAGCATTGATTGTCATTGCAACTTTTGTTTTTTTATTTTTATAAATGGCGTTTGTAACTTGCTTAAATCTTGGGGGTTTGAAGTATTATGCCTGGCAATTGTTTTGTATGATGCACATATTTATACTTGTTTAAAATATGTGTTTGTTCTTTCAGTGTATTGTGCCATCAGAAAAGAAGCTGAACTGCCATCCTGATCAACCCCAGGCGATTTCCATTCAAACATCTGAAATGATTGCTACCAATACAAGGCAATCACCAAACTGCAGACGTTCAGACCTGGAATCCCTGTTCCAAGACTTTAAAAATATAACTTTTTTAATAAATCTTTCACTGACTTTCCACGATGCTCTGATAGTTTTGATATTCTTCACCCTATATTCCAAAGACATGCTTTTGAACAAGACACTAAGATGCACGATGTTTACAAAGGATATGTTACTCCAAAATTGAATGTACATGCACTGAAGGCCTCTGCTGCTAAAGATATCTGGGCAATACACTTTTCCCAGTTTTGGGTGGACTATGAAGGAATGAAAAGTGGAAAAGGTCGACCGATTAACTTTGTGGATTCGTTTCCTCTTTCTGTTTGGATTTGCCAGCCAGTGAAATATGCACAATCACAGAAGGAGTTCACTTCGGATGGTCACAATACTTTTAATATTCCAAAAAGCGATTCATTGGACATAGCCAGTCGCTTACAACGCAAAAAGCTCTTAAAGGAATATTACAGCACTGAATCGGGACTAACCTGTGATGTACAAAAATCAAACTCATCACCTAACATTTCGACAGTAGCATCTCCATGCTGTCCCGCCAGTGCTGATATTCATGTCCTCGTTCATTGTCAGAAACATGTGAGTATGCAAATAAACCACTACCAATTCATTTTCTTACTCCTACTTCAAAGGCACATGGAGCAGGTATTGGAAAATGTCAAGAACGATGGAGAGGCAGTCACAGGCAAACCAGCTAAAGAAACAAATGTATGTGTTGGTACTCTTCTTAAGAGTGCTGAAGTTGCCTTATTGCTTCATCCTCTTCCTCAAGACAATTCTTGCAAATCTCCTATGTGTGATGATGGAGATGGTCCCGCTGAAGTACTAGAGAGCAAGTTAAACAGCAAAAATGTGGATGAGACTTGCAGGATAGTGGGTGATAGTAATTCCATTAACACCGACCTCAACAAGATCCCCGTGTCAGATCCCCTCCTCTGCAAGTCAGCAAGTGTTCCAGATCTTCACAACAGTGTGTTTCCTGACAGTCTTGCAAATCATGCCATGGACTTAGAGATAGAAAAACATGGTGAAGTTCTAAATAGAGGCAGTTCGGATAATGAATGCTTGCCAGTAAATGATAAAATAAGTACATTGTATCCTTTGGATTCAGAGAAGGAGGTTAGCAATTGTAAAGAGGAAACCAACACGCAAATCATATATAAACATGGAGCCGAAGATGATTTGTCAACTCTTTCATTGGTCCAGGACATGGCACATACAGAACCTTTGATGAAAGACCATGATTTTAAACCAGAAATTTTTAATTCTCAAGATATTGAAATAAGCAAAGGGACACTGTCAGCATGTTCATTGGATTCCGCTCCATTAAACTTAAGGTATAAGAAAAGTTTATTCTGATTTTCTCTTTCAATATATTTCTTTGGATGTGTGGCAAGTATAGTACTATACTTTTATAAAACTGTCTAATCTACACCTTGATAGAACCATTTCACACATGCCGGTTTGTGTTAGGTTAGGGATAAAGAAAATAATCTATATAATTTACAGCGCACAATAGCAATAGAAGATACCACACTGTATCAGTTCCTCATCTTGGACCTGTATGGATGGACGGGCCTCTCGCCACCTGAAAAAGATTTTCCTGGAAAATCACAAATCGTAGCACTTATGGTCTCTGCCGCTCTGTAGCAAATCAGCTGAGAGTTAGATGAGAGCTAGGGCCAAAAGCTCTCGTGTATATTGTTAGATTGCATGTTTTAGTCACAGTAGGAATGTTAGGCCCTTCTGCCATGTGAAAAATTTGCTTTGTTCTTGAATGGATGGTAAAAACTGTTTTGCGCTGATTTTGACTTTGAAAGTTATCTCTAATAGTACAAGCTTTTTAAAATTATTTTCTCACAATAGAGAGCATTCTGAAGCTCTGCTGGTAAAGGGAAATCAAACTGAGTCTATTCCCACGTACCTCTACAACTGCCTGTGGATAATGGCAGGCCCAGTGCAAGGTTTTCTGGTACCCTAGGGAGAGAGATGTTTAGGTAGCTTCTTCCCATAGCAATGATGGAATTTAAGCTTCTAGAAACAATCTGGCACACCCTAGCACATGGTGCCATAGGCAGAAGTCTAGTACAGCATTCCCAATGCCTAGGCCCTGGGAATGGTGTTTCCACATCACAGTGTAACTACTTTGTTTTAGTTACTCATATTTATATTTATTTATATTTTACTTGTATTTTTATTTATTTTTTTGCTAGTTTTGTAAAACACTGTGTGTTGCCTGTTGGTTATGTCTAATTGTTGGCACAGGGAAAATATCTATTGCATAGCAATTGAAAAAGGGGAATTAGGGCCCGGAGATCTGGGTTAATTCCATTGTTCTTTTGCTCAGGTGATGAGGGGTGATACTCCGACCGGTCCCAGGATGCTTGTTTCCAGTCCAGGGAGGATCTGGCCTGGCAGTTCAGGCTGGACTGTTCCCATGGGGAGTAGAGTCAAGACTAATTTGCATATGGCTAGGTCCAAACTCGGGTGGGCTAGTGAGCAAAAGAAGGATGGATTCAACCCAGATCTATTGACAGGGGGTGAGTGGTTGAAAAGTGTCAGCACTCCGTCCATCATCTTTTGTGTTTGCTATGTTTATTTCAGATGACTGGTTGACTGATAATTGTG
The DNA here is from genome assembly GCA_963921515.1 of Calotriton arnoldi. Lineage (NCBI taxonomy): Eukaryota > Metazoa > Chordata > Amphibia > Caudata > Salamandridae > Calotriton > Calotriton arnoldi. The sequence continues at coordinate 2,373,439 of CAWUFW010000281.1, forward strand.
CGCCAGTGCTTTCAACCTTAATTGTAGATGGTTTGTTTTTCTATCGAGAACTTCCATAAGACTATTAAAAAAGGGCAGGGACTGGTATCTTCATTGAGGACTTTTGCGTCTTGCCCCCTGGGTTTCAAATTGCGGTACTGCACATACTGGGGAATTTCTTCCTCTGATTACTAAGCATAACAATGAGGGATGAAATAGTAGAATACCTACTCTCTGTCTTTTGGAATGTCACTAGTCACTTGCCAGGTGACAGGGTGAGGTGTTTTGCATGCAGTAAACTATATTTTTAAGCACTGAGAGCAAGAAATAATTGAGAAGAAATAAAAGAAACTTCTCCATGAACTTCTTAGAGCACAGAGCATTATAGGTTGTACACTGCCACTCTATATTTTCTAATCAGGTCCTAAATCAAGACTGATTGTACAGTTGAATATCAGGTGCAAGAAAATCATGGCACACTAATATTGTGGACAAGATTGTGGAACAGAATATGAGAGGTAAGTGCACAGAGGAAAGTATAGATTTACTATTCTGAACTCCACATTTGTGTACCATGAAAATATATATATATATATATCAAGGTACATATATGTGGAGTTAGGTATAGAAAAACCTTTCAATGTTCTATCCCTCTATATTTTCTCCATGATATTCTTCTCCCACAATAGCTTGCACCCAGTATTCAGGAGCCACGGTCATGGCTGGAGTACCAATCATCTAGAGAACTTTTTTAACATCTTTACTTACTACAAAGGTGCTTTATTTAATTTTAACAACATATAGAAATATGCTAACACTAATCAACACATTTAATAGTAGAACAGATTTTGATTTCAACTAGGCATTTCCCTCTATCCCCCACCCCCTTCGACCTGGGATCAGCCATGTAAGCAGTAAACACAATGCAACCCTTGGTTCCCTTCAAGGAACCAATTTGGTATCAAATTTTATGCCTTACACCATCACTCATTTTACTTTCTTTAAATTACATCCATATAAGCGTTAATAACATCAACACTTGTGGATATGCTAAAACTGCTGAGCCCCCTGACAAAAAAACAATGGTTTCCATGTTTTTCAAATTCCTCCCCCCCTTCACCCCCTTCTTCTCTTATGATCCTACAGGTCCCAGGCAAGGTTGTCCATTTCCAGCAGCAACCACAATTTACATTACCACTTCTGAACACTCAGTATGGCTTTGGATTTCCTTTTTGGACTATCAGCTGTGTGGCTGCCATTATTTTGATCTGAGAACCTGAAATTATTATGATTCGCTACTCCTATATTGATTAGCAAATCATTATTGTATGTATATGTAAGGAAATGCCTCTTTTTGCATGATCACGCCCAAAGTTTTGGACTGATGCTGCTGGTTTTTCGACTCCGAGAGTGCTCTGAGGCCTCCTAACCAGATCTCAGTGCCAGTAATCTAACCACTTACAAACTGTATGCTGAATTGGCTACCCCCAATTGGCTTAAACTGGCTTACTTTTAAGTACCTAGTTTATGATACCAACGGGTACCCAGGGCATGTAAGACAGTGTCCACCCAAGGCTGCAACACCGGGTGTGCCACCTTGTGCATGACAAAGTACAAAATGGCTCCCAGCCTGCCACTGCAGCCTGGAAGTGTAGTTTTAAACTGCTAGTTCAAGTTTGCTATTTAAACCAATAGCAAAGCCTCTACTTCCCTTTACAATATATTTGTAACTCTCCCCCAGAGAAGGCCTATGGAGCCCTAAGGCAACAAGCTGTATATGATTAGGGAGTACATATGCTTTTAATATGTCCTATCAGCAAGTAGTCCCATTGACTAACACAGAATTACCGGCTGATCTCTCAGCCTGGCTAACTTCTGAATGGAACTACTAAAATGGGTACTTCAGCGTACCAAATGAACTGTGGTATTAAACCCGACTTGATGCCCAAGTCGAATTTAATGTCATTTTTAAGGAAAGGCAACTTTCAGAAAGTTGCCACTGTGTTGCCCAGTTTGCTCAGTGGCCTCGCACAGTTGCTGTCCTCCAGACAGCCTTCTGCCCTCCTGGGGAGTACTGTGAAAGACTACCAGGCTCAGGAACAATAGAAGCCTACTACAGGCAGAGGTGCTACCTTCACCTTGCAGGAAGCCACTCAGGGTGTTGGCCCAAAAGGCAAGCTTCAAAGGTGAAGCTACCTTAGGTGGGCAAATGGCGATAACACTCATAAAGAGTTGTCCCTTTGTTCAGGTAGACAAGCTGGGGGCAGGAATAGAGAGGGGAGACCAGTGCCCAAACTGGTTTCCCATGGGCCTGTATCCCACAGGTAGCCACTCTTCTAAGGTGGGCTACCAAGCTCCTTACTAGGTGCCACACATAGCCAGGATTCATCACAGAGCTGGAGGGATCCTGGTAGCCCATTGGCTAGTGACAACATCATCCTCCCAGGGCATTTTCTGGGGATAAATATGGCAGACCTAGCACCCTGAACCTCAGATCATGACAGAACTGGGGAAAGAACTGAAGAAAGACTACCCTGCTGACCCTTGAACCTGGCAAGAGAGACTGCACCGAATGCTGGACTGCACCTGCCACAACGACTGTGGCTCCTGGCTCATGGAAAAGTCACGGTCGAACCCCAGACCAAAGAAGTGACTTCAAGGGTCAGTCAGTTGACTCCCTGGATCCAGCACCAGGGCCATCAAAGTTGAAGAAGCCTATTCCGACATGTCTGTCGCTGGGCGACCCAAGAGACCGATCCTCGATGTTCAAAAGTTGCACCTGAGTCTGCTCAACCCGGGAGTGTTGTCTGACATCAGATTGGTGTCCAAAGAGGGACACCAGCCCTCAGCAAAGGATACCACTGGACCCCCCACGTGTGCGGAGATCGGTAGTCCGGCCAAAGCTGGCCTTCTACTGGTTCAAAGAGGAATGAGGGGGATACTGACATCTGTCGCCAAAGTTGGCCCACCTTAACCGTGGATGGAGCAATAACCGCAAGGACTCCTCCATCAACGCACAGCACCCATAGCATCTTTCAGCATCCTGCATCAAGACCATTCTATTGAAGTCTATGGCGTACTTGAGGTAAAGTGTGGTACTGGACTTGAGGCTGCTCTGGTAACCAGGTAACTATCTAGATATTCCTTACTGGCCCCCCTGACCTTCTCCCTGCCAGATTTGGTTGCCCCACTCGGGCTGGAGTAGCCAAACACAACTCTTTCAAACTTTTCAAAAGTTTCTAAATTTTACAATTACCAATGTTGTTTGCACTTGGGACTAAAATGCTGAGATTTACATTTTACTTAAAAAGCTACATCTCCGGATACCTCCAGTGGGTTTTGCTCATCTTGGTGTCTAAAAATTCATAAAATTATAATCTATTTTTATCAATTGGTTTCAGATTTTTTTCGTGTTGTGACTTTATTTCGTTGCTTGGTGCTTTACGCTAGTTTCTTTCTTTAAGCCTTGCTGCTCGAAGCCACAGCTACCCAGGGTTGAGCTAAAGGTTTTCCAAATGAGCCTGACTAGGCCCAAGACAGTTTTTGCGAGGGTATTACACTGTAAGGCCACACAACCATACCATATAATACATCACAATCCTCATAGTATAATATTCTTACTTATAGGGGCTTTCAACCAACCCACTTAATCCATTTTTCTGTTATTTTGCCATTCACATTCTTCTTCCACCCACTACAGTGTACAGCATGGGGCCATGGATCACATCCACCCACACAGTAGTTACCTTAAGTGCAGGGACTACTATCCAAACGGATGCTTTTTGTGAGGAAAACATATATTTTTGCTTTTAGCCAATTATTTTTTCTTTAGATTGATGAGAGCCCAGCACTTTTCCCAACATTAAAGTCTTGCAAAAACCAAGACCAAGCAAAACAATCACTGACAAAGTGAAAAGCTTGGTGGGAAACTTCAGACCTATTGGCTTTGCCAATGCTTGTTTCAGATTGATATCTGCTGCGGAGTCCCTCAAACTGACCTGTTTGAAATTGCAGTGTATATTCAATATAGGTATTTCTGGAAAGTTATGGTTAAGAATTTACCAGTTACATTTAGCAGCAAGTCACCGCTTAGATTCAGAATTGTGCAGTTTTCTTGTTATTTATTTTTTCTGAATCTCAAAAATCACTGTTGTTAGACATCCAAAGTAAAGACAGGTTCACTTCGGTGCAGGTAATTGTTTATTGCCTCTTTTTATTATTTCCATAGTATTCGCAGGTTGCCCTAAATTTTGTTCATACTTGGTTTGAACAGCCAACATGTGTTTCACCCCTTACAGAGCCTGCATGGCTGAGGCTTTCTCATGATTGAAAATCCAATAAAGGAAACATTACTTTAGGACATAATATGTGTGTGTGTGTGTGTGTGTATACATATATATATCCAACCACAAAGAAGTAAAGCGCGCTCTCAGGCGGAAGATGTAAATGCAGACAACGGTTTATTAATTCAACAACTTATTAAGTCAACAACTACTACGTATTTATGAATTAATAAACCGTTGTCTGCATTTACATCTTCCGCCTGAGAGCGCGCTTTACTTCTTTTTTTTTTTTTGTCCTCATTCTGCCGACATTCTTGTTGGGGTATACTCTGATCCCACTAGGTCTTCCCAGGGGAGCTTGTCCGATGACCCATGAGGCAAACAGACGTAATGACCCACAAGTATACTGCTGTGTCCACTTCCATCTCCTTAACACACTGATACCGCCTGAAGGAGAGACCGTAGCCGACAGCAAAATTGGCTTAATCATAGGACTCACGTTGTCTTTTCTCTCCACCTTACCAACGCAGCCCAAATTTTCTTTTCACTTGTCGGATCGCATGCCATATCCGCCTCACTAGTATATATAACATTTCTAAGGCACTCGGAAAAACGTGGTGGACTTTCCGATTTCCATAGTTTACAAATCTCGCGTCTAGCCAAAAGAATAACATAAAACAAAAACTTTGCGTTGCTCACTGAGAGCTGCACTTCTTCTTCCGAATTTAACCCAAAAAAAATTAAGCGAGGGCTTACTAAAATCCGTGTCCCGATTGTTTCCCCGATAAAATCACAAACAGAATTCCAATATGATAATATTCTTGGACAAAGCATGAATAAATGCATATCATCTGCCGCTATCAACTCGCATCTTGGACAATTATATACATTGCTGGTGATCTTCGATAACTTCGCGGGTGTCCAATACACTCTATAGGTGGTGAATAAGTGATTACGTTTAAGTGATGTGGGTTTAACAACTGTTCGTAAAATACCATAGGAATCACACCACATTCGCTTCACATCACCCTCTCCAAACTCCTGACCCCATAATTTAGTAATATCAGTTTCAAGATCTGTATCCGCTTCCAGAAAAGCCCAGTACCAAAACGAAATTTCTTTTTTCCACTGGTCATTTCTCGACACCTGACTAAATTTTGTCTCCTCTTCCTCCACCCAGTCTTGTGTCGCCCACCAGGAATTCAGTTGGTAGTATTTAAACCTCGTTAGCTGTCCCTTAGACAAATTATTCATAGCCTCCCAGCTCATCATATTTGCACCCTCCTTGAGATCCGCCCAATAGAAGATTCCCCCCGCTTTCAAGGGCTGACTGAGTAGATCTTTCAAACACTCCGGGTACCCGGGAATCCCAAATTGGAGCATAAGACGAGAAGTATGGAACTCTAAGTGATTTCCTCACATACATCCACGTATTCAGTGCAGCCTTCAGGACCTTCAAACGGACTTTCTTGAAAAACTTAGGGTCTCCGAATTTGAAAAGAAAATGCCTTTGACCTTGCGGGATGTCCTCCAGCATAGCCACAAAGAGTGCGCCGATAGATGACTTATCTATCTTATTTGCCAACATACGCACATTTTTAAAATGAAATGCGTAACAGTATGCAAGCAGGTCTGGAAGTGCCAATCCTCCCACCTCCAATCTTCTCCTCAGTTTCTTCCAGGATATCCTGGGTCCTTTTGATGCCCAAATAAAACTCCCTATTCTCCCCTGGAGTTTGGCAATGTCATCTTTCTTAAAAGTTAACGGAATAGAATTGAAGAGGAAAGTAATTTTCGGAAGAATGATCATTTTTATTAAATTTACCCTACCATAGATGTTTAAAGGGAGGTTCGCCCATTTTACCATTAGTCCTATGACATCCTTACTAGTTTTCTTCCAATTAGTTTTTACAATGTCTTCTAATTTCTGTGTGATTAAAATCCCTAGGTATCGTATTTGTGTTTTTACCCCGTGAGTCTGTGAGTCCTGATTCCACTCCATTATCTCCGTTTTATCTATATTTACTTTGTACCCAGAGACCTGACCAAATAATTCTGCTTTCCTCATCAAGTTAGGAATTGCTTCCACCGGGTTTCTTGTGTACAACATCATGTCTTCAGCATATAATGCCAATTTGACTTCAAAGTTGTTAGATCTAAAAGGGGAAATAGCTGTGTCTATTCTTATCAAGTTTGCCAATGGCTCTATATAGATATTAAAAAGTAGCGGGGACAAAGGACAACCCTGCCTTGTCCCCCTAAAGATATCGAACCAGTCAGACAACTCCCCATTGACCAACACCCTAGCCCTCGGGCCATAGTACAAATTTTGCACCGCCGTAACCATATTCTGTGGAAATCCGAAACTACGTAAGGACTCCCATAGATACTTCCAGTGTACCTGGTCAAAAGCTTTAGCTGCATCGACCGCTACTATGGTAAGAGGAATATTCCAAACCTCAGCTATGTCAACCACCCCTATCAGCTGGAATGTTAATTCATTAAGTTGCCTCCCAGGTATAAAACCTCTTTGATTGGGGTGAATAACCTGTTTTATTACCTTGGCTACCCGAGCTGCTATGATACCAGTGAAAATCTTGTAGTCTATGTTTAGGAGAGATATCGGTCTATAGGAGTCAACTCTCCGTGGGTCTTTATTAGGTTTTAAAATCAAAATAACTATAGCCTCTGACCACGACCTAGGAGCATATTCCCCACTCATATATATGTCATTAAACAGAACTTTTAGAACTGGAATCAGGACATCAATAATACATAGGAAAACCTCCACAGGGAGACCATCTGGCCCAGCAGCTTTCCCCTTTGCCATTTTCTTACACTGGGCTCTGATCTCTTCGTCCCTAATCTCTCCTTCTAAGTCTTTCTGTTGTTTATTAGTTAGCTGCGGGAGAGTCGTTAAGCTTACCCACTCAGCAATAGCCTCCTTATCTGGATGGATATCTTCCATATATAAATGGCTCATAAAACTACAAGCCTCTCCACATATGTCGACATTCCTATACAATGCTTCCCCTGTGGTCCTACTGGTTAGCTCTCGAATTGTATTTCTGGCTCTGTCCGCCTTGGCCTTCCAGGCTAGTAAGGAGCTACACTTCTCTCCATAAGCGAAATGTTGGAGCTTACTAGTTTTCCATCTATCTAGTACTTTCTTATCAATCCGCCCTTGGAAGGCTGCCTGTAACCCCTCTAGCTCTTTACTCAGGACTTGCACTCTATCTGTATCTTCCATTGAGGCCCTCTGAAGTTCCCTTTCTTTTACCTTGATCTCTTCACTTTTATACTCCTCCTCTCGTTTCTCCACCCTTCTTTTTCCTACCATTATAGATCTCAAGACCCCCCTTAAATAGGCCTTATAAGCATCCCAAACTATTTGGTTTGTCGCCGAGCCTTTGTTTACATGGAAATATAACTCAGATATTTCTCTTAAGTCTCGGACAACCTCCCCATCCAATAAAATGGTCCTGTCTAATGTCCATCTTCTCTGCCCCTCCTTTTGCTGCACCGTCAAAGCCAGGAGAACTGCAGAATGATCTGACACTATCGCGGGAATATGTGTTACCCCAATTACTTCTCCACCTAGATCTTGATCTAATAAAAATGATCAATACGAGAGTGATGTCCGTACTTTTTACTATAAAAAGTAAACTCTCTAACCTCCTTCATCTTGGTGTGCCAAATAGCAATTAAATTAAACTCCTTCATCAGACTTTTCAATCTGGAAAATGATCTTGGTGGGTTGATATACTTAACTTTTGAAGTCCTGTCTAACCCTTTATCCATGACTAGATTAAAATCTCCTCCCAACACAATAGGTGCCGATGTTTCTAAAAGACAGGTTTCCAACTTGATTAAAGCCTCCGGGTTATCATTATTTGGCCCATAGTAAACTGCACAAATCAGAGGCCTATTTTGAATAACGAGAGTTGCCACTAACCATCTGCCTGAACAATCCGTTTCATATTTGACTAATCTAATTCCATTATTACTCTTAATTATGACGGCAACTCCTCTAGTACTCCCCTCTGATTGGAGCTTATTACCTCTTGGACCCATCTGCATTTGTCGAAACATTGCCTACATTCGATTCTTTCTAGATGTGTTTCCTGTAATAATATAATTTGAACTGCGCTTTTCTTGAGAGTTTCCAAAACCCGAAACACTTTCCTCCTGGACCTCAACCCATTAACATTCCATGTTAAAAAATTAACTACTTTTAACGTATCCATGCTAGGAGACTATAATACCAATTGTTATCCAATACACCTTGATTCCGACTCATGGCCATTTCTGATCTTATCTCCACCCCTTCAAGAAATAAGCTAGTGAGGACTATTTTTTTGTTTTTCTCCCATTGCTCCCAACACCCAGTGCCCCCAATTCCCCCCTCCCCCCGGGAAACCCCCTCTCTATACCTTGGGCGATGCGTTCCGCCCTTTGCGATCTCCCCCAACTCGCCGAGAGAAGAGAGACCTAAAAGAATGATAATATTAGAAGTAAAGAAAACAGCCACACTATACCCATATCTTAATGCAAATGCAACTAAATTGAAGACTCAAACCTTTTTAGCACAGGCATATCCTATGTCTTATCATGTCATCTGTGATATGAATATATCCACTTCCTCTGGGTCACTTATACTATGCATTTTATTTCGCCACATTATTTTTAGCATGGCTGGAAATTTTAACTGGACCTGGGCTCCCTTACTTCTCAACTCATTCATTCTGGAACCCAGTTCCCACTGTCTCTGAGCTGTCCTCTTACCAAGGTCTGACCTGATTTGATAAGAAAACCCATCATGGCTCAAGGATCCCCCTTTAGGGCCCGTTCCAACACTAACTCTTTCACAGCGAAAGTCAAAAAGTTAATCAAGATTTTCCTAGGGGTCTTCCAATCCGGGTTCAACCTAAAGGGGTCCCTATGAGCCCTCTGAATCTCCTTCTCCCAATCAATTTCTGGCCTCTCCTTCAAAACTTCCTCCCTCAACAGACCACATATAAAAGCCTTGACATCTCCTTTCTCAACCCCCTCCGGAATTTTGAGAAATCTCAAATTATTGCGTCGAGATTGAGTATCCAGCCTCTCTAAGTCATCCTGCAACATTCTATTCTGTTTTCTGAGTAGCTCGATATCCTTAGAGTTGCCTGTTGCTACTACTGACAGAGCTTTAACCTCCTCTTCTAGAGTTCCAGTACGCGTCGCGAGGTCGTCAAGCTTCTCCTCAAGTATCTCACATTTGTCTCGTATCCCCTTTTGGTTAATCTCAGATATCTCAAATTTTGTGAGGATATCTTGTCGTAGACTTAGAAACATCTTTTCCATAACATTTTGACCTCCATCGGCACATACGCTACTGTCACTATGATTGGTGTTCTCCACCCCTCTCAAGCTCATACTTCCTTGGAATAACTCAGTAGTGCTAGTTATGGCAAGGCTAGAACGCAAATCCGGGCTGAGAGTAGGGGTTGTCTCTAGACTTACATTTTCAGTTTGTATCTCTTCACCCTGTGTAAGTCCTACTAACGGAGTAAATCGATTCACCAAAAGAAGCGAGGCATTCTGAGACTTGTTCCCCTTTTCCTGCAAGATTTCGACCTGTTCCATGATTTTAAAATACGATCTTAACGACGGCGTAGGTTTGGCAGGCACACGCTCCGCTTTTGGGCCGCAACGTCTCAGCTTCCCTCCTGTCTTAGGCGCCTTCTTTTTAGGGGAGATTGCTACTACAACCTCTTTGACTACCTGCTCCCGGGCTCCGCCTCCCCTACCTCCTTTTCCCCTATTTTTATCCTCTGGGAGCGACCGAAGCTGATATCGACTTCTTACTCGGTTGTCACTTGTGCTCTTAGGTGGTTTTTCAGCTCCAACCTCCACAATGACCGACTCAATTAAGGGTATAATGGGGGGGGGGTTTACCCCTACACTCATGCTCGCCCTATCTCCACTCCCTCCACTGCCCTCTGTTGTCTCTTGAAAAGATAATGTTGGAGGCTCTTTTTCCATCAGTCTCGGCCCCCCCTTAACCCTCTGTACCTGCAATCCGCCGGTCTTCTCTTTCTTCCTACCTCCAGGCACGACGCCTGTCTGCCCCTCAACTTGCGTGTTCCAGTGCATAAACTTTGTGCCTCTCGCCTGAAAATCCGCGTTGTTGTTGTCGACGCCTTTCTGGAGTCCTCTCTTCCCCAGCAATCTGCGTACTGTACTGCCTCTCTCGACCCGGAAGCCTGCTACCGCCAGCGCCGCACGGGTCTTCCGAAAAAGACACGCCGCGTGGTGCCAGATCCCCTGCTGCAACTTCACATCCACATCCGGAGCCATAAACTGCGTCCCCTCGGGTAAGCCCGTCTTTTTTTTCAAGTCAAAATCCAAACCAGTGATACCGTAACTGCTCCTGTACTATACGAAAACCGCATAGATAACATTTCATAAAGAAAAACGGCTGTTCTCCACAATGTTACTGCATTCTCTCCTCTCTCGGCTCTGGAGCTCGCGCGACCGGCGTCAGCCCGCCGCCATGTTTCCCGCTGTAATTCCTGTTTCAGCGCGCTTTACTTCTATGTGGTTGAATTGAATCACCGGCTGGCCAAGGTTCGGAAGGAGCGCAATTGATTTGTGTGTGTATATATATATATATATATATGTGTGTCCAGGCATTTTAAGGAAATACACAACAGCAGTCTTAAACATTTTAACTACTTTGTTTTAGATGCAATACCGCCGCACAAAAGAGGAGACAACAGGGAGGCAAAGCTCAGATGCCTAGAGACTAGATATATACTGGAGTTATACACAAAGCAACCAGGGGGACTCAATACGAGCGAAGACATGTACACATATTTATAGATCCTCACATTGTTTTATTAACATCATATAACAACATCTCAAATTTGTTTATAAACCTTTTTCTATTCTTTTATGAAAATTGTTTTTCAAATCATGGTTTTATTCACTAGGTTTTAGTCAATTTTATCTAATTTTATACAGTTGGAATGAATTTATATAATATATTTATATCTTATGTTTATATATTTATATCCTCATTTGTGGGAATCAACTGCGCAGAATAGATAAACATCGAGACCTAATGCTTTTGGTATTCTACGATACGGTTAGGGAAAAAATGGATTAACCTAAGTATACTTTTTATTCGATATTGGTCTGCATTAGCACGGCACATGCTATACTGTATTTTATCCTTAACAAATTTAGGGTAGTTGGAATATAAATAACATGGCTGTATTCTAACATGATATATACATGCAAATATATCTGATTGTGCGGAAACCAATTAAAGTAAAGCAAACAGGAATAATGAGATGATAAATCCCAAGCCCCGTATTAAGAAATTCACAGAAATTGTCATTAAGGATTTATCCATGAATAACATTGTTACATTAGAGTAACTTTAAACAGTTTCTTGCTTCTAACCAAGATATATTCTATATTGCACATAGTTTTTGCACTATGCACCTTTTCATAGACTTGCACTTTTAGTGGGAACTTAGGCACTGTTCACTTTAATTTTACAATAGCAGTACATATATGAACAATTGCTACAATACCAGTCCATGTGGTATTAACTTGTTAGAATTCTGTATTTAAACAAATAATCTTTTTGAAAAACAGGTTTTAAATATTGTGGACTGTGTATTGTTTTATCAACGGTTTTTATCAATGTATTTAAACTTGATATTGTTGTAGCATTCAGGCTTACATTGTGATATACAGGATAGTATATCTTCTATGTTTATTATTACTGCTATTGAGCACTGTCACTTTAAAAGGGGAGATCCTACCCCCTGGCGTTGTCATGTGATCAAGGCCGGCAACGGCCGAAACGCGTTATGGCTGTATGGTTGTGTGCTGACCAAACACTGTTACGCACAGAATTGGGTCCACTCTCGTTTTTCTCTACGGAGGGAGCAGCAGACGAGCGTTCCTGAGAATATATATATATATAGATAGATAGATAGATAGATAGATAGATAGATAGATAGATAGATATGTGTGTGTACATTTCACCCTTATGAGCTGTAATTTTAAGGGTGAAATGTACATATATATAATATGTTTCCTTTATTGGAGTTTCAGCCTTGAGAAAGCCACAGCCATACAGGCTCTGTAAGGGCTGAAACATGTGTTGGCTGTTCAAATCAAGTATGAATAAAATGCAGGACTACCTGCAAATACTATGGATATAATAAAAGGTCACAATATACAATTTCCTGCACAGAATTGAACTTGTCTTCATTTTGGATGCCTACCAACAGTGATTTCTAAGATTAAAAAACTAAAATTAACAGGAAAACAGCACACTCATCACAATTCAGATTTACCCATAAGGTGGAGTTGGCCCAGCCCCTAAGGAATGTCAAGAAGTTTTCCAACAAAAATTGGATACAAATATTCAAAGGCATCTTGGGTAAGAAGGGAGAAGGTCGGGCCTATAAGTGCTTGCACTAATCTCACCACTTAGATTCAGAACTGTGGGTACCACATATGGAAATGTATAGCAAGGGGTATTTTACCTAATTACGTAATATCTAAGAATATTTAAGTTGAAACAGCTAATTACTACACTTGAGTTCATAATTACAAAATTACAATTGGTTGTTGCCTTTACCTTATATGAACAAAATCACTGAATAAAAAGTTAAATCTGTTTAATGTCCATCTTACTCAGATCCTCCAGTATTTATTATCAAAGTATTATCATACTTAACAGTATTTAAGGGAGCGTGTCAAATAAGCAGCTAAATAAATGGGCTGTGGATATGAAGATTCTTAAGGTGCATTTTGCACCTTTCACTGATATTGGACACTGTGGGGCCGATTCCGATCTCGGCCGGTAGTGCACCGAATCGGATTCGGATTCACCGGATCTGATTCGGAGCCCTGTTTCCCGACCGAATCGTACGCGGGTCCGGCCGAGCGAGTACGATGCAAGCACCCGCGAAATCGCCGACCGACTCGAACGCGGCTTCAACACGCTCCGACCGACTCGCATGGACACGACTCGCACCGCGCTATGGAGACGTTTCCCGGCCGGGTAAGTACGATGGCGCGCCGCGAGCAGTCCGATCGACTCGCGCCCGTCCGGCTCGAAAAAGCTGTCGGAGCCGGACTTTGGGGGTCTGCGTCGGACCCCCTGTACGCGTAGGCGCGCGAGTCGCACACAGGGGGACCCATGGGCCCCCCTACCTGTGCATGTACGCCGCGATGCGCATGGACGCGTACACGCTGTAGGGGGCGCCCTTGTCCGCCTCGCACCCATTGAGTCAATGGGAGCCCGCGTACGTGTTGTACGACAGGCTCCCATTGACTTCAATGGGAGTCCGACCGATCGAGTCCGATTGCATGCGTGCGCATCGTACTCGTTCGGTCGGACTGCTAGGTCCACTCGGTCGGAATTCTCTCCGGGTCCGGCTCGGTCGGAGAGAATTCCGGCCCGAATCGGAATCGGCCCCTGTATGTCCCACCCTGTTGGGGCTATGAAATCAATTGTTATTGTTTTTAATATTCTTTTTGTGTTAAATGAATACTAAGTAATCTGTAGGTATTTATTCCTGATGAATTGCCATTGTTGGTAAATTACTGCACCACTGAAAATACCTGGTAATCTCAGCATTATCGGCATGTTCTATTACTGCTCCCAAAATACATAATCTGATTTTTGACAGCTAAAAAATACAGCAGCAGGTAAAGTTTTATTATCCATCATAAAAGAATATCACCTGCCAAAAATACAAATGCAAAATTAAGTGACATTGCCAGGGATCCTACATAAAAAGTATTCCTCAGGTTTGACCTAGAACTGCAGTACCCTTATTCCACTTCAGGTAGGTCAATCAGTCATGAAGTGCTTTATTGGATTGCTCCTTATAGCTCACATAAAATATAAGCAATGATAAAAACATTCAGTAAAAAGACTATAATCCTAGTCACAATGGATGATTCACTATTAGAAAATTTGTTGCACCCCCAAATTAAAAAAAAGTTGTTGTGCCTGCAAGCATGCCAACAGATAACTCTTCTAATAGACGTAAAAATTTGATTCTTTAGTGTCCATTTCTTTCTCTCTGACTGATGGTTCCAGTTAATTAAGTGACTGGCAAAGAGGACAAACCAACATAACATTAAACAATAATTCTACTGGCTAACACTATTGTTAAAATTGTTTAATGAATATTGTCATATTGAAAGTCGTAATTCATTGCAAACAAATTTACCGAAATAAAATGTTGGTCATTTATGCATATTCATAGATTACATTATCTGTAGACTTGCCTATTTTTACACTAATTACAAGGAGTCTGCTATAACTGATAGGCCCTACGTAATAGAACCGTTCTGCAATGTATTGTCCTTGTACATTCAATCCCATTTTAATAGTAAAGTCAAATTGTGGGGTTAGAACACTTTTTTGTGGGCACATTTGCAGTAGCAGAATAAATAAACTGACCCCATTGCAAAACATTGCTCATAGTCATCATTTATCATGTCCGTGAATTTTCATAAAAAGGGGCCACCACTGTGCCATCAAATAATCACTGGATGTGCTTCTAGTGTGATTTAGCATAGTGTTTCAGCAAGTGGATTTTCTCATGGGATTCAGATGTTTTTAGAGCTGATGATTTTGGAAAAGTCATTTTTAAATCCAGGTACTCCTGGAAAGAGTTTAGAGAGAAGCACTGTAATGTGGTTTTCAAGTTTCTCATCCAAGAGGAAATATAATCTGCAAACAAATGTATCTTGTTTTAGTCTTTGCTTTTTAACCCTTTTATGCTAGAGTTTTGCCAAGTTCTTTGACATGGCAAGTATAAAGTAGGTGAGACACAGCCCTGTCTTGATCCTTTACTTAGTTTAATTTCCTCAGAAAAATGGTTGTTAGCTAAAACCTGGTTTCAAGGTCTAACATAACTTGCAGATCAGGCTTTGAGGTAATTCCAATCTATGTGGTCAAATTCATAAAGTATGTCCTGTGCCTAATGCCGTGTTAAGAATGAAACAAACCGTTCCAGTTTTAGCCTTCATTGAAATACATAGTTCCCTTTCCAGGAATGAGGTGTCTACGAGAAAATGGTTTCCATTTTTTTTACTGCTTTATCCCAGGTTCACCATTGCTGTTTGTTGGTCTATTTAAGGTGTTGGTAAAATCTACTTTTTTGGACAGTTCTATTTCCTGTTATGGGCATGGTGGTTGTAATGAATGTATTATCTAAAGCAGTGCTTCAAAAAAGTTATCGAACCACAACCCATTTTTTGGAACAACAAACGTTTGTGACACACCTAGCTTTAATGGATACGAGGCGGGCGACTTTTTAAATGTAGCTAAAACAGTCAGCCCAGTTTCCATTGAAATGCCAACTGAATTTGCACAGACATGCTGTTTTACTGATAAAACTATATCGTAGACAAATTATAATGTGTGGAAATCGGGTTTCAATTAATATTGATCATTTGTGCATTTCCCAATAATGTCTTGATTTGTTTTGATCCTATTAAATCTTTGTTTACATCACACTTCAGAATAACAAAGAAAGTGCTTCAATTTTGCTTTCCTAACTGCTGAATGTGTACAGTTCTTTTACAGATATTTACATTTTGTTGTGTGTTTCAAAAATGACATCTTCTAGCCTTTCCTTTCACAGTCTCTGCACTCCAGCAAGATTGTCACATAATTCACTTTACTTTATTTCTGACTGCAAAGTGAGAGGAGTTTGTAAACACCAATCCCCATGGTTTTTTTTTATTGTATTTTTGCAGTGCTTGGGATACAGCTTAAACTTTCTTCATTTTATACAGTCTATTTAAAACAGATATTTTACATTACAGCGAGAAAAGAAAAACAAATATTCATAGATCTCATCACATTTCCCATAAAGTGCTGGTGCAAACAGATATGCCAAGATCCAATAAACCCTATACGCCCTAGGCAACGTTTCATATAGAACACATATAAAAAAAATGCAGTTACAGTGCCCCACAATACATTCTTTAAAGTGCAAGTACAAGCTTAGTCTTTCTAAGCCGTGTCCTACAATAGCAAATTTTAAAACCTTTCATATACAGTTATAAAGTGACAAATGCTTATTTTACTGCCTACTCCTATATAGACTACCAAAGTGACAGTGCTGGTTAAAGGTCATATTTTCCTGATCATTTTCCTAAAAAGGAAAAATCAAAAATGCATATGCCTTCTACTGTTAAAGTGCTCAATAGTCAGTTTCTTCCCAGGGGGGTACCTTTAGCTGAAAAATCACCCCATATTTTCCTATAACACAGCAGTTAATTGACCCAGGCATTAAACCAGTACTCTTTCACAGTAACTTTTCTCATCTTACTGAGCTATTCCCCCAGGTTTGATCTGACTGGTGATTTCCATAGGTTCGTAATAATTGAGCAAGTCACAACTACAGAAATATAGATAAATTGTGAGCTCTTATTCCTAAACTGAGAGGGAGTGGCAAAACCTAACAGGGCAATAGACTATGAAGGCTTGATCGTATGTCCTACTCTTAACGAAATCTGCACAAAAATCTGTACCCATTATTTAGTCACTGCCTTGCACAGCCAGAATACGTGTTGCCAATCTCCTGATCCTTCGCATCTGGGGCATTTTTTTAAATTTATTGTTCCAAACATTGTATTAAGCCTTTCTTGGGGATAATAAAGCTATTAGCCATTAAAAAACACAATTCTATGGAAATTCGCCCCCCTTAATAGTGAAAACCCATTGTCAAAATACCTTTGCCAGATATCGCCATCTATCTTAATACCCGTACACCGCCGCAATTTTTTACCATATTCTCAATGAAAGAGTTATCCTGGTGAAGTTCTCTGTACCAATAGCTTAAGGAGTCGTTTACTTATCCACCTAGAGTAGTTTCTTAACTAACACTGACAATTGATATACTTCCAATAAAGATAGGGTATTAAGAACAGAGACAATATGCCTGTAAGAAAAGCTATAAAAGTCACCATACTGGGAATCACTAGAACATATCTCTACCTCAGATTTGATTCTGTTCACATCTAAAAAAAACTCTACTTTATTAATGTTGATGTTTTACATCTAATAATGCCAGCGGATGAAAGACTGGCAGATTG
This sequence comes from Calotriton arnoldi, assembly GCA_963921515.1. Classification (NCBI taxonomy): domain Eukaryota; kingdom Metazoa; phylum Chordata; class Amphibia; order Caudata; family Salamandridae; genus Calotriton; species Calotriton arnoldi. The sequence continues at coordinate 2,390,832 of CAWUFW010000281.1, forward strand.
ATGCATACAGTACTCCAGGAGCATCTCAGCATGTATAGCAGGAATTTCATATTTTCGATAAACTGTTGTCAACCATCCCAAATGGTCTATAGAGTTTTATATCGCACTTTTTGGGGTATTTTGGTTCCTTCATAGCCCTGGCCAAGCTGGTAATGCCATAACTGCGAAGCATACCTAATATAATAAAATTATCAAATTGGAGACCCGCATCGAGAATCTTCGGCTCTACAGCGCAATAGACGCCAAATGATATAACATAAAGTTAGGAAATGCTAGCCCACTATCGGATTTTTGGTAACTGTAGAATCTTTAGGCTAGCCTGGAGGATTTATTCCTTCTTATAAATTACAACAGACTACTATCCAATTTAGCAGAAAAGCCAGCCTCAAATTTACAAGGAACATTTGAAAAGAGAAATAAGAGAGGCAAAATGGACATTTTAATTAGACAAATCCGACCTATCAAAAAAGGGGAAGAGAGTTCCGAACAGCATGAAGAGAATGGATTTTGGATAGTAATGGGACAAAATTCAAACGATAAGTATCAAAAACTGAGCCAGAGTAAAATGCCCCTAAATACATTTTTGGGGTTTGATTATAGTTAACGATTATTCGGTGAGGTAACATTTCTGGGATGGTGTTAAAGAGAAGAGAATTGGGTTTTAGGTTAATAGACTTTATATCCCCACAGCTTATCTCTGTATCTCTTGCAAAGCTGTCTCAATATTATCTCTAAAAGGGAATAAAATCTGCATATAATTTTTTTATTTTTTTATTTTGGCAACATCCGTCAACAGAGGGCTAATTCCCTCATGGGAGGAGAAATATTGGGCTAAAGGCTCTATTAATAAAGAAAACAAAATAGGTGATAAAGGGCAGCCTTGATGCATGCCTCTACTAGGGAATACAGTACCCGCACATTGATTGTTTATTACAGCTTGAGCCAATGTCTTTTCATAGAGCCTGGTTATAGACCTCGTGCGCAATGGTGGACACTTGAAGTTTTCCAAGATCCTAAATGGAAAACCCCAGCTCATCAGGTCAAACACCTTTTCTGCATCTAGCAGCACAATGGCTGTGGGAATATATCTGACATACCAAGACTGATAAGCTCAGCCAAATAGTGTTAGCCCTCAAACTTTGTCCCCTAGTAAAACCATTTTGATCAAGGTGGTTCAAATTATTAATAACAATGTTAACAGAAATAGTTAAACTTTTGTGAAATTCTTATAATCCGTATTAAGAAGTGTTATGGGTCGATAAGAGGATGGTTCAAATTCATCTTTCCTTATTTAAAAATATATATATATTGATTAATACACCTTTAAAAAAGGGTAGGGTGAGATGGGTCCACCAAGTAAAATGGAATTAAACAGCTTTGTTAAAAGATCCACTATTCAAGAATTAAAACACTTATAAAATTCTGCCCCGAAGCCATCTTACCCTGGGGCTTTGGACCCTGGCGGGTCCTTTAGCATTACAAACCTCTCCGTTGTTAACTGGACTTATTAAAAGGTTAACAGCCTCACCCTTTAGCTCTGTTATCTGCACTTCACACGGAAGTTGTTCTACCATTGCCAGCTCTAAAATCTCTGCTTCCCCTTATACAATGAGGCATATTAATCCATCAAGATTGTCCCAATTTCTGCACTTTCTATTCTTTTCGTACAAGGATCTCTGACCCCAGTAATAAGGTTTCGAATTATGTTTTCTTTGCACATCCAGGACAAGAAGTGCCCCATCTTCTCACCCTCTTCGTACACCTGTCAATCATAAATACGGCTATTAAGAACCTCTTTTTTTAAGAAAAAATCTTTTAGGGCTTCCTTTATGTCCTGCCATTTGTGAAGCCTGATCTGATTGTTCTGCCGGAGCCTTGTCATAAGCTTCATCTACAGCATTTGTAAATTATCTTGCTCTTCTATATCCTTTTTCCTTTGAAAAGCAGAAATTAATATATACCACTGGATTGTGGCCTTGAATCCCCTTGTTAAAATAATCAGCAGTTTATCAGGAGACATAGCCTGACATTTGGTCTCTCTGTCTTTGAAAGGCAGCAAATGTGACAAATATAGAATTTAAAGACAACTGTATTTATTGCTTGGACTTTCACAACCCACCAAAAATCGGCTCTCTACCCACAGTTTGGGAATCACTGACCTAAAGTAATTTCACCTCCAGCGTTAAAGCAGCAGAGTGGTTTTTATTGGCAATCGGTATTTGTCCACTTTGCATGCAGCAGTAACTTACTACAGATCATGTTTGCCATTTATGAGAGGAGGTAACATTGCCATCATTTTCAAAATCATGGCCATTGAGGTAGTTGCATATTTTTTGGACTACGTGCACAATATACCTGAATAAATATAAAGTAATAATTCTATAACTTAGATGTTTTAATTATGTTTAAAAGTATTCTTTAGTTTTGCATAGCATGTATGTGTTTTGTGTGATTGATTGGCTCATTAGATCTATTATTCATGGGTCAAACTTTTGATTTATTTTCATGGTTGAATAATATTGGCCTATTATATTTATGTATTGAAAAGTGAAACGGACGATGAGAGTTGCCCATCTGATCTACCAGCCCTCTCAGTTTCGTACAAGAAAATGCACAGAACTTCATCACAAGTTTCCTTGGACACCATTTCATTTGACAGTATTTTGGAAGAAAATCTTCTAGACAATGATGATGGCATACTGATCGAAAAAGGTAAGCAGAAACCCTAAATACGTTGGAAATCTACAGAAGGTTTTTCTAACTGTATAATACACTTGAGCATGGGAGTTTTTTTGGTTTTTTCCCCCGTAGTTTTATTTAGCGCGAACTTGACCCGAAGGTATCAGGTATCAGAGCGCTTTACTTGAACACCAGTTGCGTTACACAAGGACACATTCATTTTTTGTAGGCACAGGAAGATTAAGTGATTTGCCCAGAATCACAGGATGTTGAGCGTTATTGCCAAGACTCGAACTCGGTTCCCCAGATTAGAGATCGCCCGCCCTAGCCATTAGGCTACATCCTCTCCCCGGTTGAGTAGAAAGGAAAACATGTTACTCTAAAATGTAGATAGGTTAAGAGACAAATGGGGAATTTTATCCCAATGTCTGCTTTTTTAAATATATTTCATTGTCTCACATTTATATGACTATTTACTTTCCATGTTTACATTCCCAAAAGTTATAAAGTGTTCTTGCACTTTATTATGTTTACATTGGGTGAATTTAGTATAAAGCATTGGTCCATCACTATATCACTGCACTTTCCTCTAAAAGAGATTTAGTCAATTAGGTTGGATTCCACATATAAACAACTGTAAAAGTCAATCTGTGCCCTCATTCATGCATATTTCTGCCTTTATGTCTTTAAATCTCTAACAGATAGTTTTTTTAAAACATACAGGAAGATTCTCTACCCCACTCCTATCTAGGCATGGCACTCCAAGCCCCTCTACACCACTCCACTTAACTCTATGCTACTCCACTCTACTCTACTCCTCAGCACTCTCTACCACTGTATGCCACTCTACACAACTCCCCTCTATGCCACTGTGGTCTAAGCCACGCCACTCTACGCCATGCCTCTCTAATCCACGCCACTCTACGCCATTCCACGCAATTCAACTCTAAGCCACTCTACTCTTCTCTATCCCACTCCACTTTTCACTACATCATGCCACTCTGTCACTCCTCTCTACACCACCCTATGCCACTCTATTCCACTGTATGCCACTCTTCTCTACTCTAAGCCACTTCACACAATGTCAACTCTACAGCACTTCACGCCACTCTACTATACACCACTCTACTCTATTTTATGCTACTCCATGTCCCTCTACTTTACTCCACTCTATGCCACTCCACTCCACTGTACAGTATGCTATTCTACTCTTTGCCACTCTACACCACTCTGCACCACTCCACTGTACCCTAGGTCACTCCAATCTATGCCACTCCACGCCACTCCACTTCACTCTACGCCACTCCACACTACGACCCTCCACTCTATGCTGCACCACTCTAAGCTACTCCACTCTGCCACTCTATTCTATGCCACTCTACTCTACCCCACTCCACGCCTCTGTACTCTATGCCGCTTCACTCTACGACACTCCACTCTACCCCGATCTACCTTACTACACTCCACTCTATGCTACTCTATACCACTCTACTCTATGCCACTCCACACTACGCCAACCCACACCACTCAACTCTAGGCCACTCTACTTTATGTCACTTTGATTTTTGCCGCTCCACTTCACTCTGCTCTGCTCAAGTCTACCTAACTCCACTCAACTCTATGCTACTTCACTCTATGCCACTGCAGTCTATGCCACTCCACACCAGTCTACCCCACTCTACTCTATGCCATGCCACTCTACTCCATACCACTTGACAATTTCCACTACTCGAGTCCTCTCTGTACCATGCCTTTCTACTCTATTCCACACCAATCAGGGGAGAGGATGTGGTCTAAAGGCTAGACCTGTCAACTTCAAAGCTGGGTACCAGGTTTGAGTCTCAGCAGGGACGCTCAACATCCTGTGATTCTGGGCAAATCACTTAATCTCCCGGTGCCTAACAAAATGAACGTGCCCTTCTGTAACGCAACTGGTGCTCATGTAAAGCGCTCTGATACCTTCGGGTCGAGTTTGCGCTATATAAAACTCAAAACAAAAATCTCCTCTAAGTCACTCTACACCATGCCACTCTACTCTACGCCAGTCCTCTCTACACCACTCCACTCTAGGTCACTGTATGCCACTCCACTCTACTCTACCCCACTAGACTCCACTCTTCTCTATGCCACTCTCCTTTATGCCACTCTCCTCTACGCTACTAACTTATAGCCATGCTGAACAGCAGCCACGCTGCTGTACAACATGATTAAAAGACATTGGCAAAGCCAAAAGCTCTCACATAAGGGAGACCTATTTGCTTTGGCAATGCTTGTTTACACTTGTTGACATTCTGTTCTAAATTATTTATTTTTAAACATTCAAATGGTTTATTATGTGACAAAAGACCTACATACTTTCTAAAAGGAAAGAAATGAAATTGCTGTTATGAAAAAAACACTTTTTTGCAGCAAGTGTTGTTCGCTTAAATGGACAATTATAATAACAGTAACCCTTGCTCTCTTTTGCTAATAAAACCTTTTATGAAATAGGATTCAACATTTGTTCTAAAAAAATTGTGACAAACTGTTTTTCTCCATTGTTACTGCTTCAGCTATTGTGTTCACATATAGACAATTAGCGAGGGCTGAGCTCCGTAGAGAATACTGCTATAGCATAGAGCCTTCCTTCAGCTGTAATTCGCGTTGACTTATTCGATTCCAGAGGATTGCGAAAATCGACATTTCGACCAGGCAGATTTTCACTCCCTGACACTGAAACACTGAGGTTTTGATCCTCTGTGTAGAATCAGAATTCCCACAGCTGTTTTACTGTCCCTGCTGCTCGTTGTCATCAGAACACGTCGTTGACTTCATGTGTTGGTGGTCCATTAGAGAATACCCCCAGACGTCCCATGCCTACTTTAGTCCTCTTTAGGGCACCCCTTACCACTTCATGTCTTCAGCGCATTTCAATTCTCTGACCTTTTTTTCATTTTTGTGGGGTTTGCCACCACCCTTTTGGCCATCCTCTGGTGTGGCCTATGCACAGATTTTGTGAAGCTTAGTTTCATACGTTGATAGTGGGGCATGGAGATTATGGGTGCCATTTTATTGCTAAATCTATTAAGAAGTGCTCATCTCATTTTGACTCCTAATGGGACATTTTTAACAAATTATTTTACTTTCTTTTGGATTATCTGTAGGCATTGATTACAGTTAGATGACAATGGGGCTCTTTAAACCTTGTGTCTTCTTTCATACATATACATTAGGCAATTTTGGTCACTCATAAGGGATTGCTGTTAATGTCTATCTCCAGGCTTTTTATTGTAGCTCCTATAATCTATTTCCCAACCCTATTGTATTTTTACTTTTGGGTATCAGCTATCTGCCTTAATTTATATTTATCGGAAGTTCATTGTTTTCTATTCACCCTTTATTGTTTTGGCTATTCTCTATTGCATTTATTTTTCTGCCTTTTCCAATATTTTTCCAAATTTACCAGCAAATGAAATAGATTCCATTCTATCAGTCATTTACAAATATGTCATAATACTAGTGATGATAGTGACTCCAAGGTACTTGTTGTGCAAGTTAACTTCCCATGTTGTGGTTTAAACTGTTTGGCCATTTCACAATATTCTTATCGAAGCCACTATTATCCAATATTCTAATCACTTTGAATTTCCATGCTAAAATGCTTCACGTAAGAAGGGAGGGTAGCTCTATCGCCTTTGTGCAGCGTACTGTCATATTCCCACTCTCTTCATTTCGATTTGTTTCACACAGTTACATTTTCCCAGACCTGCTGCATTTAAGGTTTGACTTCACATTAACTATGATTTTTGTTTATATTGCAGTTCTTGGAAATACTTCAGCAAACACTTATCAAGGCTCAACAGACAATGCAAACGGAGCAATAAGAAATGAAAATTTCAATGGATCATCTCCAGACACAATAAGCGCGGCTTCAGAAAGTGTACAAGAAAACAGTCAAGAAATGGTAATTCTTATTCTGCATTGAAATATTCATGAATAAAAATGTTGTTTTGTGTTCAAGGGAAATAAAGCTTTGGGTTTTATAAGTAGTGCAGCTTACCTAACAATATATAGTTCTTAAAAATTTGCAAACTTATTGCTAGCTGTTTCGTCCCTCCTCTTGGCAATTGTTTTTATTTACTTTCATGTTAGTATTTGTGTGGAATGTTGCAAGTTCTAGTGACAAAATGTTAAATATTGTTAGAAGCAGCTTTATATTACATCAAGAAAGAAGCATACTAGATCAAATAAATGCATTTCTGAAAATACTACACAAACACTTGAGATTTACAACAACACAGTTTTGTTTAGATAAGTTTGTTGAAACTAAGATGTGTGAATTGGAACTAATGCTTCCTGGACAACTGATGGCCAGTGGTAAAACAATGGTAGGGCAGTGCTAATTGTTCAGGCATCATTACGTGTAGTGTAGTCTTCAAATAGGAAGGTAAGCTGCCAAGAGATAAAAAGATTTTGAGCAAGCCAGAGTGCTGACATTGAAGGGCTCAGTTCATTTTATTGCTACCTTGACCATCACCATTTCGAGAAAAGGTTAACGGTGGGTCTCCATTTTTCCCTTGTTTTCCATTTGTTAGCGCCATGTTTCTTGAGCACAATGTCGCTCAGGGTCTTAATCTCTTTTTTGTACTCAATTAATAAACATTTTGCTACATTAGCAACGAAGACCGGTATTTGCAGTAGCATAGAAATTAATTTGTTTTTGATTGCTTCCTCCATTGAACTTGTTAGATGTATATATGCATATTAGATCAACACAATGCATGACACTATGCTGTTGCTGCAATACATTGTTAACCCCCAAACCTCATTTATGTTAATGCAGTGTAAAAGGAAACAATAGGGGTAGGGCAAATACAGGCTTAAATGAATGCAAATTGTGTTTTAATGTAAGTGTCAGTCATGTTAGAAATAACAAACAATAGATTTAAAGCAAATAATCCGATACAATGCTATAGCTTAATATTAATTCCATTGTTCTTTACACCTCTTGCACATGATCAGTGCTTCTTTTCATGCACATGGCCTTTCCTGTTCTTGCTAGGGGTGGGCAGAATGGGGAGGCTCCAGAAATGCGAGCTGGGGAACGAGATGTTGGCATCCCCAAGCGTGAATTTCTAACCCAGGCGGTCACTGGCGGTTGAGGTCAGAGGGTTGCTTCTCTAGTAGATTTGCTGCAGCTTGAGTACATTTTCTACTTGAGCGGTTGAAAAATCAACTCGAATGGCTGCACGCTGTACGCACCACATGGTGCTATACCCTCTTTTTTTTCAGTACTTTTCGCGCTGCCGGCACTAAATTACAACACAAGCAGCACGACCTGCATATTTTCTGCCCGTTGCCAGAACTATGTGGAATCTCAGAGTTTTTCTGTAACTCTGCAGAATTCTTCGGGGTCAGATTCCGTAAGTTCCGCTTACTTATTGCTGCCTCTTCTCCATGTGAGCAAAGGCAGGAGACTGAAATAAAAACTAAAATGAGTGTGATGTAATGTGGAGTGAAGCATCATAACAGGCTCTCCTGTGCTCACTCATTGGCATCTGATAGAGACATCTAACCGCAGATTCCTTACCTGCGAATTTCCAAGCGTCAGGCTGTATCCGAAAGATTTTTGATAGCAGTACCCCTGTGTACCGGTAGATGGCATCAGTCGACTCCGCGTGACGTCGTCGGCGTCGTGTTTGTTGTTGTTGTAACCTCCGCGTCATTAATATAACCGCCACTCTGGCGCGCTGACGTCAGTTCTTTTCTTTCTGTGCCAGCCAGCGCAGATCCGTCGAAGAGAGCTACCCCCTGTCATTTTTTGACAGACTTTTTTTGACTTTTTGTTGACTACCTTTGGTGTGTTAGGGATGTCTAGCAATAAGACCTCGGGGTTCAAGCCATGCAGCGCCTGTCACCGCGACATGTCTGTCACGGACCCCCATCTTGTAGGTCTCTGGTGCATTGAGCACGACCACAACACGAACTCCGATTGCCGGGCCATGGCCCTGAAGGCTTTGAGGGAGTGGTCCCTAAAGCTTATTGCGGCCCGGCATCCGGCACCACGGAGGTCGCCTCGTCGATCTTGCTCCCGGTCTTGGTCGAGAGGAAGGTCCGAGCACCGCTCCAGAGGGTCGAAGTCCTCTTCCTTGAAGTCGTCGTGGTCAGGTAAGAGGCACCACAAGAAGTCAAAGCGTGCTTCGACTTCGCCCTGTCCATCACATGATGAGACAGAGGAACCTCAGCATTCAAGGCCCCGCTCCGCGAAGCGGGTGCCTGGGTCAGCTCCACGTTTCCCTCCCTTTCCGAGGCCGGCAGTGACCCCTGCCCAACTATAAGAATTTTATGATGCCATGTGCACCATATTTGGACAGCCTGACCCTGCAGGCTCAGATGAAGGAGTCCCCATGGATTCTGTGCCTTCGGCTCCGGCCCCGGCACCACGGCCTCCTACCTTACCCGTTCCTGAGTCCGGACCAGCACCAGTCGTACCTCAGCGACATTCCCCGACGCCACGTCCGGTGCCGAGGTCCTCGGTGTCGCCGGCGCCCACCTGGGGTGCCTCCCCAATTGTTGTTCCGGATGACACGGAGCAGGTCGGGCGTCCACCGACGCCGAGCCCGGTTGAATGGCATGGAGCCGTACTGCTCCATCCAGTACGGCTCCATGCCATTCAACCTGCTGTATTCTGAAGGGTTAGGAATGGATGAGGAGGATTGGGAGGGGCAGCAGGATCCCTTGGAAACCCCACAACCTCAAGATATGGACTGGTATGAGGAACTGGGTGATGCAGGCAGCCTGGACACCACCCCAGATTCTGCCATGCTGTCTTCCCCTAACCTGGCTACGAGGAGGGGGTGTCATTTGCAATGGTGGTGTGTAGGGCTGCGGAGGTCTTGGACCTGCAGTTGCCTATGGTGGCAGTCAAGACTAACGTCTTGACAGAGGTCTTGCAACCTGGTGTCTCCACCTCGGAACCCTTGCTGCCTTTCAACGAGGCCTTAACCGACGTTCTTTTGAGCACCTGGTCCAAGCCCAGCACAGGGGCTCCTGTGAACAAAACCATTGCCCGCCGCCATCGCCCTGCACCCGGCGACCCAGCTTTATCACCACCCACCTCACCCTACAGAGCTTGGTGGTCCAAGCTTCCACTTCCCATGGCGCATTCCCATCCACACTTCCGAACAGGTAATCCAAAAGACTGGAAAGCTTTGGGAAGAAAATGTTCTCCTCCGCCAGTCTAACATTGTGGTCGGTGAACACCGCATATCTTTTGGGCCAGTATTCCCATTCGATATGAGATACGGTTGCGCAGGTACTGCCCAGAGTCTCTGAGGAGGACCGGATTCTGCTCTCCCAAGCTATTTCAGATGGTAGAGATGCAGCGAAGTTCACCATCCGCTGTGGCTTGGACACAACAGACTCACTAGGTAGAGCGATTTCCTCGACAGTGGTCATACGGCGCCATGCCTGACTAAGGACGTCTGGATTTTCAGGGGTTGTCCAGGCAAATCTTATGGACATGCCCTTTGATTGCTCCCATCTCTTTGGAGACAAAGCAGATGCAGCGCTTGAGTTTTTTAAGTCATCGCGGGCTACGGCCAAGTCTTTATTCCTCACCACAACATCCTGGTCTGTGTCTGCTTTTCGCTCCTTTCGTGGCTACGGAAGGGGCTTCCACCTGCACCAACCCTACTACAGCCAGAGAATCCCGCAGGTTCAGCAACCTCTGCTGGGCCGTGGACGTAGTTCACCCCGACCCCGAGGTTCGGGCGGCCAGAAGTCGAGCCAAGCCACAATCCCCTCGTCCACTGCAAAATCTTCCTAGTCCAACCCCCCCGAATCATACACGTCCAGTTGGTGGCAGGATACGCCATCACCTCTACCACTGGCGGGACATCACCTCAGACAGGTGGGTGTTGCAAATAGTCCGAAGGGGCTACTCCCTCCCCTTCGAGACAACCCCTCCATCCATGCCTCCAGCTTATGATCGGCTGACGGAGGATCACCTTGCCCTACTCTGCAATGAAGTCAAGACTGTCTTGGCTAAGGGAGCTATAGAGAGGGTTTCCGAGCCAGAAATAGGCTGTGGTTATTATTCCCGCTATTTTCTGGTTCCAAAGAAGGCCGGAGCCTTCATCCTGTCCTCGACCTCAGGGCCCTTAACTACTTCCTCATGAAGGAGAAGTTCAAGATGCTCACCTGTGCTCAGGTCCTGTCTGCTCTGGACTCGACAGACTGGATGGTAGCATTAGACTTGCCAGATGCCCATTTCCATATTTCTGTCCTGCCTGCCCATCATCACTATCTGCGGTTTACTGTGGGCCACAAGCACTTTCAGTTTGCTGTGCTCCCTTTTGGCCTCACCAGTGCCCCATGGGTGTTCACAAAGGTGATGACGGTGGTTGCAGCCCATCTGCGAAGATCAGGGGTTCCGGTCTTCACCTATCGCGACTGGTTGCTGAAGGCAGGCTTGTCCAAAGCAGTCGTCTCCCACCTCCAGACTACGGCAAACCTCCTGCACTCGCTGGGGTTCACTATCAACATGCCGATGTCACACCTGACTCCGTCTCAGATGCGCCCTTTAATCGGAGCAATTCTGGACACGGTGCAGTTTCGGGCTTATCCTCCCGAGCGGCGAGTCCAGGAAATTCAGGCTATGAAACTGATGTTTCAGCCTCTATCCTGGATTTTGGTGAGAATGACTCTGAGGCAGTTGGGCCTCATGGCCTCCTACATCCTGCTTGTGAACCATGCCAGATGGCACATGCGGGCTCTTCAGTGGGACCTGAAGTTCCAATGGGCACAGCATCGGGGAAATCTCACCGACCTGGTTCAGATATGGGAGGGTACTGTGAAAGACCTGCAGTGGTGGCTAACAAACTGCGATTGTGTCAGAGGCAAACCCCTCTTCCTTCCCCACCCAGATCTCACAGTAGTGACGGATGCGTCTCTTCTGGGATGGGGCGCCCATCTGAGGTAGGTGGAGATCAGAGGACTCCATATAAACCTGTTGGACTTTACAGCGATCCGATTGGCACTGAAAGCCTTTTTACCATCCATCAAGGGAAGGCTAGTTCAGGTGTTCACAAACAACAATACCGCCATGTGGTAATGCAACAAACAGGGCGGTGTGGGGTCGTGGACCCTCTGTCACGAGGCCCTTCATCTCTGGACTTGGCTGGAATAACAGGCCATGTGGTAATGCAACAAACAGGGCGGTGTGGGGTCGTGGACCCTCTGTCACAAGGCCCTTCATCTCTGGACTTGGCTGGAATAACAGTGCATTTCCCTGATGGTTCAACATCTGGCAGGTTCTCTGAACGCCAAAGCGGATGAACTCAGCTGCCGGTGCCTTGCGGATCAAGAGTGGCGTCTCCATCCGGAGGTGGTGCAAGGACTCTTTCAGCAGTGGGGAGAGCCTTGGTTAGAACTGTTTGCCTCTGAAGAGAACACGCTATGTCAGCAGTTTTGCATGTTGGAGTTTCCAAGGTGGCTCTCGCTCGGTGACCCTTTTGTCGAGAGAAGAGCTCAGGCCTCCTGTATGCCTTTCCGCCCATACCACTCCTGCCCAGAGTGCTCAAGAAGATCAGGAGTGACCAAGCACAAGTCGTTCTTGTGGCTCCGGACTGGGCATGGAGAGTCTGGTATCCCGAGCTCCTGGCAATGAGCATCGATCCTCTGATCAGGCTGCTCCTTCGGGAGGATCTTCTGTCGCAGCAGCAGGGGCGGGTTCTCCACCCGAACCTGTCCACTTTCTGCATCCTTGCGTGGAGATTGAGTGGCGACAGTTGACAGCTTTTGGCCTTCCTGCCGAAGTCTGCGAACTTATTCTGGGAGCCAAGCGTCCCTCCACGAAGTCGGTATACGCTTGCCGATGGAACAAATTTTGAAAATATTGTACATAATGGTCTACTGACCCCTTATCTGCCTCTTTGTCAGATGTTCTCCTGTTCATTCTTTCCTTGGCCCAGCAGGGCTCTGCTCTGGACACTCTGAAGGGCTGCCTTTCGGCCCTATCTGCCTTTCTTCGGCTGCCAGATCAGCCTTCACTTTTTAAATCCCCTCTTGTGCAGAGATTTTAGAAGGGGTTAACCGATATATCGCAAACTAGACCCGAAGATATCAGGTATCAGAGCACTTTACATGAGCACCAGTTCCTTTACAAATGGACAATTCATTTTTGGCAGGCACGGGGAGATTAAGTGATTTGCCCAGAATCACAGGATGTTGAGCGTCGTTGCTGAGACTCGAACCCGGTTCCCCAGCTTCGAGGTCGACCGCTCTAGCCGTAAGGCCATGGTGGGACCTTCATTTGGTCCTCACCTTTTTGATGTGTGCACCGTTTGAGCCGCTGCACAACTGCCCTCTACGGCTGCTCACTATTAAGACAGCCTTTTTGGTGGCAATCTGTCCAAGGTGGTAACACCCTTCCATCTGGGACAGTCTGTTACTGTGCCCACTTTCTATGCACCTCTGCATCCTTCTAAGGAAGAGGAGCGTCTCCAACGTCTGGACCAAAAAAGAACGGTATTGTTCTACCTTGATCGCACCAAAGAGTCCCAGGTGGATGACCAACTCTTTGTAGGGTACGTGGGAGCAAAGAAGAGGCGTGCAGTCCAAAAGAGGGCCATATCACACTTGGTTATCCTCTGTATCAAAATATGTTACGCCTTAGCAAAGAAACGGCCTCCTGAAGGCCTTAGGGCCCATTCCTCCAGGTCGAAGCCAGCCACCACAGCCCTCTAACGTGGTGTTCCAATTGTTGATATCTGCCAAGCGGCCATGTGGGCATCTCTGCACATGTTCGCCAGACACTATTGCCTGGATTCTCAGGTTCGCAGTGAGGGCCTGTTTGGCCGCTCTGTCTTGCAGGACTTTCTGGTTTAAAGCTTTTCCGCAGTCCCACCTCCAGGAAAGGTATTGCTTGGGTATCTGTTCAAAGGGAAGGAATCTGCGGCTAGATGTCTCTATCAGATGGACAAGTTACTTACTTTCGGTAACGCCTTATCTGGTAGATACATGATCTAGCCGCAGTTTTCTAACTGACCCACCCATCCTCCCCACACTGCGGAATTGTTTTTAGTGTCAGGGTTGTTCCCCTTCAGGGCCCTAGTTGATTTTTTAACACATCAGGGTCAGTCACTTCATGGCTCCGTGCTTCTGGCGTGGAAAGTCCTGAAAAGTACTGACGTCAGCGTACCAGAGTGGCGGTTATATTGACGATGAGGACGTCACGACGAAAACGACGCCGAAGATTTGTCGCTGAGTTGACCGACGCCATCTACCGGCGTGCAGGGGTACTGCCATCAAAAACCTTCCGGATCCAGCCTGACGCCGGGAAGTTCAAAGGTAAGTAATATGCGACTAGATCATGTCTCTACCAGATAAGGTGTTACCGAAGATTAGTAACTTGTCCATTAGGAATATATTAGATGCGAGGTAATATCCCAATATCTTACCTGTAAAAAGAGACTGATAACTGTTTATCCTATTACTGGGAAGAAGGCTTTTGTACCGTTGTTACCACAACAAGGGTAAGCCGTCTTTCCCTCTTTAAATCTGGGGCTCTGCAACATAAGAACGTCCTGCTCCGATGACACAACCTGTTTTTTTGGTTTTTCTTTGGAGACTTTAGTCAGCTCTGTGGGTGTGTTGCAGTAAGCATTTTCTTTGTTTTCTTTATTTCTCTTTCATGCGTGTGTGTACTTATGTTTACCTGTCATGCAGAGCCGGTGCGGTTTGTTTTCAATGCAGCGCAGGACTGTAGTGGGTGTTACTGTTCGCTCCAAAGCACCAAGGATGATTCAGCTTAATAGACCCACACTCTTGACATCCAATCTCATCCTCTGTGCCCCTCTGTTTTCTAAAGGACTCCCTGCAATAGCTCCTCTGAAAGCTCTCACCTCAGTGCTGCTGTCCTTTCTGCCCATATTTACAGAGCCTTCTTTCTTGAATGGGGAGGAGCGCTCATGTAAAGCTCCATCTTATATGATGAATCTGCTGTCCAGTGCACTGGCAACACAATATTTACTGTTTCTTATGTCATGCCTTAATTTTTTGTTTTCATTTTTACAAACTGATAAACCAATTTCTTCAATTTTAACACATTTTTTATTTGCAGTCACTTTCCACCATCTTGAAGGATTCAAATGATGTTGCTGTTGACATGCAAGGAGTGAGCTTATATTACTTACTTTTTCAGTCCTGAAAATGCATTTGACAGTTATCAAATTAGATGTGGAACTTTAGAATGTATTAGCACCTAAAAGTATTTAACTTATTTGTGTTAATACATCTGTTTGTTCACGAGGGCCATATGTGCTAAGGATAAATTCACAAAAAGCAGACAAATTGCTCACTGAAGTTTTGGTAATGTAATTTGATTTTGCGAACCGACCTATGTACTATGTACATTCACAAAATACCGAATCAAAGGGGAATCACACAATGACCTGCTTAATTAATGTTCATTAGCATGTTGCAGTTTGCGACTCCCTTTCCCCGCCCCCGTGATTGGCTACAATCACAGAGATTTTGACCTGCAAGGGACTGCAGACCACCATTCCTGTGGTTGCTTTCCAAAACATAAAACATTTTTGTTTTGTTTTTAAAAGCAGCCTGAGTCCCTGGAAAACTGTAGTGAGAGTAGGCAGTAGTCCTCTCCAACTCTGCACACTCCCCCTTAATCTGCTACCCATTTCCCAAAGGGAAAGTATTCCAAAGGGGATCCCTTCCCTTTGCAAATCAGTTACCACCCCAACTTGGAAGTCAGTAACATATCCAGTAGCTTGCAACTACAGTTCCGGTTGAAGAGCATTGATACATGAGCACTGCATTTAAATTTGAAAGGGACGCCCTAAACATGCCCCTTGCAAATTGCAATCGAGTATACATTTCTGAAGCTACTGTGCATTTAGAAAACACTTTTAAAAGACATGCAAGTATTTTAAAATCTTATTTCAGAGTATTTTGTTTTAATATTTTAAGTTGTATGTAGGTTATCTTGAAAGAATGTCATTCAACCAGAAAAATCTCTTTATTGTTTCCACAGGTAAGGCACAGTTTTCAAACAATGAGTCCTTGCTTACTATTTTGATTTACAGCCTGCTACCAAAAGGGTGTGTTGCTCTTAGCCATGGCTAAAAAGGAGACCTAGTCTTCAAAAAATTAATTTCCTTTACTGGATATCTCCTTGAATATAGTTACGTTTTAAGGTTATTGCAAGTATCTTGTCACGGTTTACCTATCATCGCCCAGTAAAGACAGCTACCATTCTTTTTTTAATTTTTTTTTTTATTTTATAAACTTTTATTAACCTTGTTGGCAGTAAATACAGACATTGATTTGGAAAACAATATCAGAGGCGCTTTATATACATCGTAGGCAAGTATGCAATCACAATATAACAGTTGTAGGCATATCAGTTTGTTGCTCCGTGACACACAAATAGCAGAGCCTGGACGGATAGAGAAAAAAGGCATTTCCACATAATCATATAGTAGCTGTGCCTGTTCCCTGCCTCTTGGTAGATCCCACCCGGCTCAGCCCATCGTGAGTCCATTGCATCAATCATGTTTGTTTTCTGCGGTTAATGTAAAGACAATGGCAAATAAGGGTGTGGGGTATGGGTAACCAGAAAGGCCAGCGCTCTAGGGGGTCAGGGGTCTCTCTCCTTGTACAGGAGGAGTCCCCGTGTTTGTGCCCGATTGTCGAAGATAGGCGCTGAGCGACTCCCAGATATCATGAGGGCGGGATCTCGGTGGCATCAACTCCCAGTAATTGTCTAGCTGCTCGTGACAGTATGTGGCGTCCTTGATTCACTGCTGCACCTTTGGAGCCCGGTGTCGTCCCCAGTTCATCGCGACCCTGCGTTTCGCAAGCAGCAGCATTAGCGCGACAAGCCTGCGGACCGCGCGGTCCACCCCCGCTACATAGCTCAACAGTCCCAGCAGTGGGGAAGGGGTTATTTGTACGTCTATCATGGTCCCAATAGTATGAAATACCTCCCCCGAGTATCTGGCGATGGCTGGACAATTCCATGCTAGATGCAAGAAATCCGCATCAGGTGAACAGCACCGCTTGCAGCGAGCGAGAGTCTGGAGTGAGCCCCATGCGATGTGTTTGTACAGGTGTTCTGTAGGTACGGTGCAAGAATTTAAAATGGATGAGCCGCAACCTGTAGTTGGGTGATAAAGTTTCCAGCTGGCTGCAGCAGAATGCCTACTGTTTATCTGTAAGAGGGGATTGAAGATCTGCATCCCAGGCTGCGCTGGCTGGTGTGGGAGCTGCTGGTGCTGATTGCTGCATGCGATTATATAATGATGTGATTAATTTCCGTGCAGTGTTAGTTGTGTAAATGTAATCCAGTGGTGAAAGGGCCTGTGGGGGTTTCGGGAATGTTTCAAATAACGCTCTGCAAGTCGCACGTAGTTGGTAATATAAAAAAGTGTTGAGGGGAGTATTTCTGAAGGGTCTTGCTCTGGGGGTTCGAGGAAAGTGTCATTAGGAAATAGATCCGCAAAAGTATCAATGCCGAGTTTGCCGGATCGGGCGCAGGCGCCACCATCTGATAGTGGCGGCAGTTCAGGGTGTCTAGCCACCAGGACCGATGGAGCGTACAATAGCGTATGTCCTGCGCGCCGCGCCAAGCCTCTCCATGCCCACCTTAAGCACTGCGGAGTGTCAATCCCAGGGCCTGGCTGTTTGTATGGGAGAAACAGGGCCGTCGAGACAGGACATGGTGAAACTTTGTCTATCTCTACCGCCACATGAGGTTGGAAGGGTGTAGGGTGTGTCCAGAAATGTAAGAATTGTGCCTGTGCGCACAGTGCGTATAGCTGTAGGTCTGGTGCCCCCATCCCGCCCTGTGTTTGTGGTAATGTGAGGAGTTCGTGTTTAACACGGGGCTGTTTCCCAGCCCAAATTAGTGTTGTGAGATTGGATCGGAGTCTATTAAAGAAAACTTGTGTAAGTGGCATGGGAATATTAATGAACATGTAAAGGAATTTTGGGAGTACCACCATCTTTGCGATGGCGATCCGTCCCGCCAGAGATAATGGGAGTTTAGTCCAAATAGGGATGCGCTCTTCCAGCCAAGTCATTGCACTGCCCAGATTGGCCTTCCATATTTCCTCTGTGTCACTACATACATATATTCCCAGGTACTTGACTGGGCCATTTGCCCACTGTAGTGGGTACTCCACCGGAAAAGGGACCGTTGCCTCCGTTAGGGGAAGCAGCGTGGACTTGGCCCAGTTTATCTGGACCCCAGATATGTCGCCGAATCGTATGATTTCGCGGATGAGTGGTGAAAGATTTTGCTCCGGACGCTGCACATACAATGTGACATCGTCTGCATACAGAGACACCACCAGCCCGCGGGTAGTGAAGCCCAATCCGCGATCCCCATGGTGTGGTCGGATTTGTGCAGCCAGAGGCTCCATTGCAAGGGCGAAAAGCAATGGGGACAATGGACATCCCTGCCTCGTGCCTCTGTGAACTGGGAAGGGCTCCGATGTTTGGCCATTCATACGAACACGGGCAGTAGGCAGGGTGTACAATAAACGGATCTGCGCGAGAAAGACGTTGCTCAGGCCCATCCTCTCTAGCAGCGGGAACATGTACTTCCATCCCAGCGTATCAAATGCTTTTGTGGCGTCGAGCAATGCCTCCACAGCTGGAAGGTGGGGACTTAGGTGGTGCATCACCGAAAACATAGACCGGAGATTATGTGACGTCGAGCGACCTGGGATGAATCCCGATTGGTCGGGCCTAATCATTACCGGCAGTAGGAGTTGGAGTCTATTGGCTAAGACCTTGGCAAAAATTTTATTGTCGATGTTGATAAGAGATAACGGCCTATAGGAATCGCAGGTATGGACCGGTTTATCTGGCTTAAGAAGAGTGAATATGACGGCCTCTCGCATTGAGGGGGGAAGCTGGCCTACCTCCAGGGCGTCAAGGTAGACGTCTAAGAGCTTGGGTGTCAAAATGTCAGAATACTCTTTATAGAAAGCGGCTGGCAGCCCGTCTAATCACGGGGCCTTGTCCGGGGAGAGTCCAGCAATAGCCTGCTGAATCTCCTCCAGAGTGATCGGGGAGTCCAGAAAATCCCTATGAGCGTTTGATAGCCATATCAATTCAATTTCATTAAAGTATGTTTGTAAGTCAGGAGGGGCGGAAGCCTGAGCTGTAGAATATAGGTTCGCGTAGAAGTCAACCATAATCTGCAGCTTCTGCAGAGGAGTGACGTTGTCCCTCCGAGTCTAACAGCTCGGCGATATATGACGTGGCGTGCGGCTTATGAAGCAATCTGGCTAGTGTTTTACCGGGGACGGTCTCTCTCCCCATACCTACGTGCTTGGGTCTCCTTTTCACAGCTACCTTTCTTGATCTCTTGGACATTATTTAAAGAAATTTTACAAGATTATAAACTGCTAGGACTAATGATAGTTGTCGCATGGGTGTTATGTGTATGAGAATGTGACCTAGTCTTGTGCATTAAAAGTGCACAATACGTGCCCAATAATTTGTCTGCTCAAAATGGTGTGTGTGTATATAAGTTAAGATAGTCTTAAATAATGATGAAGGCCAAGGTTTTGATGTAATTTGATTCCTGACACCAAATCCCCCCACTAAATCCTAAACCGGTAACAGGATAGCTATGAAAGCAGTCTAATGCCATAGCCTAGTGTAGACAATTTGCAATAGAGATAATTCAATGATTTTTAAATGAGTAAGTAAAATACAATATACTTACCTTTGACTTTACTTCTTAACAGATATCGGTTGTTGTTTTTAACATCTTTGATGTCAACTGTGGGATCGACGTCAGAGGGAAAGACTTGGCAGTTTGTCTCCATGTGGGTCAAGTGATACCTAAGGAGCTGGGCAATGTTGCTGTTCGACACTACTACAGCAACCGAAGCATGGGTGAGAAATTTCACAAGCATTCCTTATGCTCCCCCTTCAATATAACTACTGTAGAACCTTCTTTTTGATTATTGCTTTTGTAACAATATGCTTTTTAATTAAGATTTTCCTTTATAATATTGAATATGTGATATTACTTCTACAACACTGTTTACCACCATTTTTTCTATTTACAAGCTTTTCAATGTCCTTCTAGTTCAATTTATACAGGAATTGTGCTGTTTGTCCTTGTATTGATCCATGTTGTGTGACAACCAGTGAGACACCTGAAATATCCATGGTGTAATCCTTTATAACCTCCTTTCATATTTATTCCTTGAAGTCTGGTGTTCTGACATCCCTCAGCGTTGCCTTGGGGCCTTGCTACCTAAAGTATTGCAAACACTTTTTCCGGTTTTGACTCTTCCAGCAACAAAAAACCTGAAACACTTTATTCCTCACTGGAGTGTACCCAGTTGAGTAGAAAAATACAAAGGTGAGGCAAATGTTAAAAAACACAATGTTGGGTCCTACTGATTTTGAGAAATTATTGCCCCATGTCACACTTGACCTTCTTGGTCTAAATCCTGGAGACCACAACAATTGCCAGCTTGCAGATATTTTCTTAGAGAACACATTTTTCTCTCAGCTGCCTACAGCATTGTTAATCATCCTCTCCTATTAAAAAGGCTTGAAGCCAATGGCATCACAGGTCTGATGCTGAAGTGGCTTTTCTCCTTGTTGGCAGCTCCAAACCATTGACTTCTGACTGCCCTCATTCATTCATTCTTTGACACTCGGATGATAGTTTAGTTAAACCCTGCAGAGGGGTCTGGACAGGGCACCCCTAGAAGTCGTAGCCCAATGCCTGTCTTCAGTTAAATCCTGGATTTTAAACAGCTACTTGAAGTGGTACCTCTCTAAGACAAATGTTCTCTTGACCATACTAAATACACCCACCTTGGAACAGAATCTCTGCCCTGCTTTCATGGCCACTTTTCCCAAAGGAAAGGGGGGGGGCATGGGCAGATGACAATCGATTAAGCCGCACTCCGCCGGAGCTCCCGTGGACGAACCCCCATCCTTCGACATCCTGCCATTCATGAGGGGCTCTCACAGCTCTCCCTGCACTGATCGACGGTCCGGAGGAAGCAGAGCAGCTCCAGGGACAGGCGCTGAGACCCACCCAAGTTTGCCGTGCAGGGCACTCCAAACATGGCGACGGGAGGCCGAGATTGGAATTCAGACAGTGCGGAGTCTTGAGCCGCATGGAGCAGGCAGCGACTGTCTGACATGCCATCCAATTGCAGCTACTCCCCAGAAGTGTACCACCCATCCCCCCCCCTCCTCCCCCCGGCTCCTCGCCTTTGCCCAGGGGCGAACGTCTGGAAAGCGGCCGGTACACAAGACCTTCACAGAAGGAACCTGGGTTGAGTGCTTGTCGGCAGCATGTGGCGCCGCGGCCTCCCGTGGCCTGAAACCCTGCATTGGGATACGCGGGGGCATAGGTCAAATGAAGGCCGGCCCAGCCCCCCCTCCTCCCTTGTATCGTGGATGACTTGTTCCCCTGCATTCAGTCTGCATAGCTGCAAGGAGTTGGAACAGCGACCCACATAGATGCATTGGGAGGCCCTTGTGGCAGGCCTGAGCAAACATTTTCTGGCTGGCTGACCCCGGCCTGGTGAGGACCCAGGGACGCCACGGGGCGTCATTGTAGCCCTACACACGGCTGTGGTGGAGACCAGAAATGGAGGTGATCCAGGCGCCACCCAGCAGGCAATCACAGTGGGGTGCTTGGAAGCACACCGGTGTCATGGTGTTCCAGGGGGTGCTGACTGGGGATTTGCCCTGGCAAAGCCTGAACCCAACATTGACGCCAGTCGAGATCGCCTTGGAGCACAGTAACTTTACCATTTGACCTAGAAGAGAGTGCCACTCCAGATGAGGCTGGCGGGACAGGGCTAGCGGAGATATGAATAGACCCCAGTGCTTGGCAGATGAGAGATAGCGAGCGCAATGTTTCCCTAGCTGCGCCTCACTTGTATACGGTCCTGTCTTTGACTCAGCTGCATTAAAGAGCTTGCTGCAGCGGCGCTTGGTGCCTGGCTCTAGGGTACTGTGAGACCTCCCCTTAAGACACCTGGTCCCTGTTTACGAGGCTGACAACCCACAGTGGGATCAGTGGCAGACCCCTGATGGCCCAATACAGCTTGCATCGCCGTTCCCTACCTGAGGCAACCGCTGCATGGTAGACCTAGAGAGACGACCAGTCCGGCACACATTACAATGCGGGTGGCTGGCCGGAGGAACTCCCTTCTGCTCCGAGGAGGAACTAAGATTGGACTGTACCTGGGGAAACACGGGCCTGGCAGAGTGCCCTAGACCCAGCAGTTACGCACTGGGATATTTAACTTTGGTTACCTCGGCACATACCCATCTGCTTCACTTGCTTTCTCAGCCCTGAGGCTCCTCTTGACTGGTCCGTTGCGCTGTGACTACTCTCCCTACCAGCAGCTCTTTCTATCCTGTAGTCATCAACATGGGCAAAGTAACTAGAAAAAAGGACTTTGATACGGGGAGCTCAGCCCTGAGTGGCTCGGCTGACCATGTGCCGAGCATGGCACAACGTATATGCTGGCAAGGTCACCTGAGGGTCTGACGCTGCAGGAAATCCTACAGGACATCACCGCTTCCAGTGAAGTACTAGAGATGAAAATTGACACTTTGGGAGCGTACCTGGGCATTCCAAAAGATGACCACTGACGGCTGGCGGGCCGGGTTACCACAACAGAAAGAATGATGGCAGAGATTCCCTCAGACTTGCTGGCTCTCTGTGAACGACTCACACTTATGGAAGGAAAAGTGCAGACATTGGAACAATGGGTGGAAGACGCGGAAAACAGATTGAGGAGGAACAACATCCATCTGATAGGCCTCCCAGAGCGAGTGGAGAGGAACCATATGTTGGATTTCCTAGAGAGATGGCTGCGGGAGGAGATCACTCCTGAGGGGCTCTCACCTTTCTATGCATTGGAAAGGGCCCATTGAGTGCTGGCACGACCCCTGTTGCCGGGTGCACCCCTGAGACCAATGGTGGCCTGCCTATTGTATTACAGGTATCATATAATGGAACAAGCCAGAAAGAAGGGTGACATCAAGGTGGACAATAGTAAAGTCATGATTTTCCAGGACTTCACAAAAGAGGTGCAAAAACAACATTCGACATTCCTAGATGCCAAGCGGAGACTTCGTTAAATGGGCTTGTCTTATGCCATGCTGTTCCCTGCTAGGCTGCGTTTTGTGACCCCTGGCAGGGTGCAGTTCTTTCAGTCCCACAAGAGGTTTTGGAGTGTATCGATCACCATCCGACCGCAGGACCTAGTCAGCGATCCCCGAGGTGACTGCCAGATGTGAGAGATCGAGGCGCAGAGAGAGGAAAACCCAGGGGGTGGCTCCCACAGGAAAAGTGATCCAACGAGAACAGCAAAGACCATTGGAAGTAGTGGCAGCGTTCAGTGGTGGAGGGACGAGCCTGAGTACGTCGATGGGTGGAGATGAGGTCTGCGATTCCGATCTGGAACAGGGCTCCAGCTCCTCTGGTGACTCAGACATTGAGATGCCGGTGTGGACGCCGGAAACTGCTGATGACCTGATCTGAACCGGACGATGAGATGTAAGACTGGGGCTTTTTACTTGGGGGAGGGCCTGCTTTACCAGATGAGCACACTGTGAGAACTGTGAAGATGCAGGGTCACGCCTAGGGCATGTTATTCATTCAATTTACTTGATTATAGGATGGATGGGGGAGACCTGATTGGGCTCTGGAAGGCTCACCACCCCCCCCCTTGTTGTGTGTAGTATGCGTGGATACACCCCTGACTGTTAGCAATTTAGTTGTGAGTTTGGATGGGGGTCGTTTACCTGCTTGTCCTGGGCTGTGGGAGTTGGGTTGTTTGTTGTTTGAATGTTGAGGGGAGTTATGTGAGTCGTGCCCCATGAGCAATTCAATGATTGTCCCATGGCTAGATGGGTACAAGTAACTGTGCACTAGTATGTGAGTGGTGTCAATCAGGAGTCTCTAACCCCACCAGATGGCAACCCCCATGACTTATAAAGTTTTATCCTGGTATATCCGGGGAATGCACACCATGACCAAGAGATATAATGTATTTTCATACCTTAAGAGGTGAGGGGTCAAGATAGCCATACTCCGGGAAACACACCTGATAACTAAAGAAGGAGCAGCACTGCAGCGCAGGTGGAGGTGCCAGGCCTATTATACTTGCAAAAAGTACAATTGATGAACAGAATGTTGAACAATGTCAAACATTCACACCAGTACATAGATCTGGGCCTAAATCCATTGTTTTTTTGCTCCCCAGTTTAAACCCAGCCATATGCAAATCAGTCTTGACCCTGCTCCCCATGGAAGCAGTCCAGCCGAACTGCCAGGCCAGGTTCTCCCTCAACAAGAAACAAGCATCCTGGGACCGGTTTTGTGGTATTACCCCTCATCAGCCAGGCTAGCTTGACTCCAGTGGCATGGAGAGCACAGGACCCACTGTGCATACCCGTCCCACTCGGGGTGACAAATGCAAAAAGAACAATTGATGAACAGAATGTTGAACAATGTCAAACATTCATCCCAGTACATAGATCTGGGCCTAAATCCATCGTTTTTTGCTCCCCATGCCATTCCAGTTTAAACCCAGCCATATCCAAATCAGTCTTGACCCTGCTCCCCATGGGAACAGTTCAGCCCGAACTGCCAGGCCAGGTTCTCCCTCGACTGGAAAACACACAAGATGGTGGACGGAATGCTGCACATTGGCAAACATTCACCCCCAGTCACAGATCTGGGTTTAATCCATCGTTATTTTGCTTCACCACGCCACCCCAGTTCAGACATAGCCATATGCAAATCAGTCTTGACCCTGTGCCTCATGGGAACAGTCCAGACCGAACTGCCAAGCCATGTCTTCCCTGGACCGGAATCAAGCATCCTAGGACCGGTTTCAGGCTATCAGCCTTCATCAGCCAGGATAGCTTGACTCCAGTGGCGTAGTGAGCACGGGACCCACGTCTGGGCATACCCTTCCCACTTAGGGTGAAATGCAAAACACACAAGATGGTGGACGGAATGCTGCACATTGGCAAACATTCACCCCAGTCACAGATCTGGGTTTAATCCATCGTTATTTTGCTTCACCACGCCACCCCAGTTCAGACATAGCCATATGCAAATCAGTCTTGACCCTGTGCCTCATGGGAACAGTCCAGACCGAACTGCCAAGCCATGTCTTCCCTGGACCGGAATCAAGCATCCTAGGACCGGTTTCAGGCTATCAGCCTTCATCAGCCAGGAAAGCTTGACTCCAGTGGCGTAGTGAGCACGGGACCCACGTCTGGGCATACCCTTCCCACTTAGGGTGAAATGCAAAACACACAAGATGGTGGACGGAATGCTGCACATTGGCAAACATTCACCCCCAGTCACAGATCTGGGTTTAATCCATCGTTATTTTGCTTCACCACGCCACCCCAGTTCAGACATAGCCATATGCAAATCAGTCTTGACCCTGTGCCTCATGGGAACAGTCCAGACCGAACTGCCAAGCCATGTCTTCCCTGGACCGGAATCAAGCATCCTAGGACCGGTTTCAGGCTATCAGCCTTCATCAGCCAGGATAGCTTGACTCCAGTGGCGTAGTGAGCACGGGACCCACGTCTGGGCATACCCTTCCCACTTAGGGTGAAATGCAAAACACACAAGATGGTGGACGGAATGCTGCACATTGGCAAACATTCACCCCCAGTCACAGATCTGGGTTTAATCCATCGTTATTTTGCTTCACCACGCCACCCCAGTTCAGACATAGCCATATGCAAATCAGTCTTGACCCTGTGCCTCATGGGAACAGTCCAGACCGAACTGCCAAGCCATGTCTTCCCTGGACCGGAATCAAGCATCCTAGGACCGGTTTCAGGCTATCAGCCTTCATCAGCCAGGATAGCTTGACTCCAGTGGCGTAGTGAGCACGGGACCCACGTCTGGGCATACCCTTCCCACTTAGGGTGAAATGCAAAACACACAAGATGGTGGACGGAATGCTGCACATTGGCAAACATTCACCCCCAGTCACAGATCTGGGTTTAATCCATCGTTATTTTTGCTTCACCACGCCACCCCAGTTCAGACATAGCCATATGCAAATCAGTCTTGACCCTGTGCCTCATGGGAACAGTCCAGACCGAACTGCCAAGCCATGTCTTCCCTGGACCGGAATCAAGCATCCTAGGACCGGTTTCAGGCTATCAGCCTTCATCAGCCAGGATAGCTTGACTCCAGTGGCGTAGTGAGCACGGGACCCACGTCTGGGCATACCCTTCCCACTTAGGGTGAAATGCAAAACACACAAGATGTGGGTCCCGTGCTCTCCATGCCACTGGAATCAAGCTATCCTGGCTGAAGAGGGGTGAAACCCCGAAACCGGTCCTAGGATGCTTGTTTCCAGTCCAGGGAGGACCTGGCTTAGCAGTTCGGGCTGGACTGTTCCCATGAGGCACAGGGTCAAGACTGATTTGCATATGGCTGGGTTCAAACTGGAATGGCATGGTGAGCAAAAAAACGATGGATTTAGGCCCAGATCTCTGTACTGGGGTGAATGTATGACATTGTTCTGCATTCTGTCCATCAATTGTTGTTTTTGCATCTCCCTCGACTGGAAACAGGCATCCTGGGGCTGGTTTCGGGGTATTACCCCTCATCAGCCAGGCTAGCTTGACTCCAGTGGCATGGAGAGCACGGGACCCACGTCTGGGCATACCCGTTCCACTCGGGGTGACATATGCAAAAATAACAATTGATGAACAGAATGTTGAACAATGTCAAACATTCACCCCAGTAATGCCAAAGAAGTCTGGTACTAGATATGAGGCATTTTTGCCCTGTCCAACATTAACACATTTACTATTGGCGGTTACCCAATCCCCTTGGTATGCTTGACAGTTTTTTGCGTGTTTCCAGTTAAATAGAATGTTGTTCACTGATGTGGTTAGAAGCACGTCAATTAGCAGTCTATCGTTTTTACTGCATAAATTCTTGGTTGTCACTGAAGGTGTCATACAGATGAATGGCCATTTATCTGCACCGCGCACATAGGATATTGATTAGGTCTATTACGTTGTTTTTGTCCACATTCACCATGAATAGTTTTACTTTATTTGCAATGTTTTGTAGCTCAATTTTCAACTAAGTAGGTATTGCCTAGCAACACCAGCGATTACCATCACAATTTAATACCAGCCCTGTTAAGATCCTAACCAGGGTTCTGAGAAACCTTAGTTGATAGAATGGAAATAAGTGATATCCATTGACTAATTGTAGTCTGACACTAGTATCTTTCAAATATGTACACGCTAACTTGTGAAATCAACATGGGCTGTTATCAAATGTTAATACAAGGTGCAGGGCTTCAGGATCTAAGTGAGACACTTTGAAGGAAGTACAGCAACAGAAAGGAAAGTGGTTTATAGACTATTGAAAATGGAAGGTACCTATGGCCATATGGGTCAACATTAGTAATCGCGATTATTACCGAATCGCAATTTGGTAATCACAATTACTAATATATGAAACTTTATTTTTAAAATAGCGATTCTTAGTGGGTCATAAATTGACCTACTTCATGAATTTTAATGAGGTAGTTCGACACCATCACAGAGAAGGAGGCTGACTGAGGTCAGCAGACTACCATGTCTGTGATTGCTTTTAAATTAAGCAGTCTTTTCTTGCTTAAATGCAACCCGTTTTCATTAAAGGAAAAAGGGATGCGTGTAAAAAGAACAGTTTCTTTTTTTTTTTCCTTATGTTTGTTTAAGAAAATTCAGTTGTCCTGTGGACCACTGCCTCCTCTTAAACTTTTTATATTCGCAAAGAGGAAGGGGTTTCCCATTAGACCCCTTCCCATTTGTGAATGCATTAACACTGCACTTTTTTAGTCTGTAAGTTATTAATGTTTTGCGACCGGAATTCGGTCATGGTACATTAATACAGGACAGAGATGGCACTGCGCTGTCTGCACTATTTCAATTTATGAAGCACCTACTGGAAGAACAAATACTGTAATCGTTGTTGATATTGAGGCTTGAGTGGATCTTTCATGGTAACTTATGAATGAGACCCACAGAACCATTGTTCTTATTCTATGTCGTACACGTGTTCCAATTTACAGGCAAAAAGGGTTTGGTCCAGTGCATCTTTCTACAACCCCTGCTGATGGCCATCACTCTCATGAGACCATTTGCAAAACGCAGTTCTACAGTCCTAATATTTTTTTTGTTTATGTTTTCAGAATTCTTGAATCCAATACTGGATTCATAGATCCTGAGACCCAGGAATGTCTGCGTGGGACCTAGTGAGGATTTCTGCATTGCATGATTAAAATAATGGTTTTAACATTTATTTTAAGTTTGTGGGGAGGGGTCCCTTTACCTCTTACTCTGCCCCCTAACATGAGCCTGAAGGTCAGGGGGGGGCTCACCCTGCCCCCTTATACCCTTTTTGTTTTTATTTTTCTCCAACATGTTTGGAAATGGCAGGTGCAACAGAAATGTTTCTGTGCCACCCAGCCACTGAGAGAGCATCTGATTTAAAATATATATTTCCAACTGAACCTAAGATAACCACCTGAGATTAACTGCAAATGTGCAAACTAATCGAATGTTGTCTTGTTCACTGTCTTTGAGATACTATTAACGATGACCGGAATCTTTTTAATAGGAGTTAGGGAACCTCATTGAGGCAGAAAATAGTGCTATAGCTCTGAACAGAAAGCCCCCCCACCAAGGACCAGTGCACTTCAGTGTATTCTTTTGCCTTACTGCACGGGAGGTAGACTTAGAAATTGTTTTAAGGGACGCAGAGGGTGCAGTGGACCTACTGGAGATCACCACAGGTCTGTAACACTTCTTCACCAAATCAAATGCAAGGCTCATTGAAAGCATACATCCTTTAGTCATGTGACAGTAGCCAGCTCCACATTATATCCCGGAACTCAAAGTAGGCTTCTTGGCCTTGAACATTTTCCCTTTCCTCAAGAGAACGATTGCTCATGTGTACATCACACTACCATGGGAGAAAATACTCAAGGGTTCCAGGCAGTGTCTTGTAGAAATCCATGAATTCTGGGACTAGAGTGCTCCCCTGCCTTCTGGCACTCAATAAGTTCCCAATACATTACTTTTCAGAGAGGCTCTCCTTCCCTAAGTTGCCTCCACTCAAATCACCCTAGTCACCTTTCCACATGACAACAGGATTCCATCCAGACTGTTCCATCGGGGCCTTCTACCTCTTTTAATTGAGAAACCCAACCCACTCAATGGAACAACTTCCCAGAAACAAGCGACAAACTGAAAAGGACCTGTAAGCCCCACAATTAAAGATATTCCCATTAGTTTATATCTGATGTCCCTGAGCTGCAAAGCCTCTGCAAGGACATTACCTGAAAATAAACTACCTCAATAAAAACTACTTGTATCTCCCACCTGACCTTGGATTTCGTGCTAATCATACTTGTTAATTTTTTGTTAATCGTAAATCAGAAATTTGAAGGCAATCAAACTCAGAAGGCTTAATCCTCCTCAGATTAATGACAATAAAAGCTCAAGAAGAAACATTGGAAATCAGGCTGATATAGGCTGCTGTGGGTTTAAATCTTTGTCAGTAAACAAAGCCTGTGTGACTCCAGTATGCATCACGGATAGACAATTGCTACCAGCTTCCTTCTGGGATAGTTGGTCTACTCAGTGCCCCCATTCATTCTGAAGGTTATCCATAATATCGAAAATAGCTGCCCAATGGCCTTAAAATGATTGCTTTATGTGGATCAGGCAGATTTGGTTGTTGGACTTTCAGCTCTTGACAAAGGACAGAACCCCTTGTTTTCCTAAGATAAAACTCCCAATTCGGAGAAAAGGGCAGAGTGGCAGTAAAATGATGCCCCTCCCTTTTGCTGCTGAACTTGAAGGCTCGGTGTATGAGGTTCAAGCTTCTAGTCAATGGAATCTTTTGGACAATTTAACAGTAATGCAAGGGGCTGCAGCACACTCCTGCAGGGAGCATTACAGCAACAAGTGTCTTTTATTTCCTTACCCAGCACTGCACAGGATGATTGATCAGTTCTTCTGGCCCATTAAAAACATTCTATTGCCTTGCAACCAAGGTATTTAAATCTATCCTTGTTAAACGCCTGTAATTGTGGCCTACACAAACACTCCAGAGAAGATGTTAGTTGTATTCTATTAAACTGTAGGACATTGTTTTGTCAGCTTGATGCACCTATTTGGAGTAATCCCATATACAGTTATTTTAAATATTTTTCAAGCTTTGTTTGCTAACCCTCATGTTTACATCTATGTAAATTAGCGTGTTTAAATCAATTATTTGTAAGACATTATTTTATCATCAGTGCCTAATATGTCAATGAACTGCAATCGCTTTATGCATGTTAGCTATAATCTTTGTTTCATTAGCTATTGCTTGGGATTTGAATTACAATTATCTTAAAATAATTTTGGCAGGCAATAATCCCAGGTCGCAGTGCTAAAACCATTCTACTTGTTCCCACTTGGTAAGGGACTGAGGGGGTAGAACGAGCAATACGTAAATAGGGTGTGCGGGGAACATGAAAGTATGGTCTTGCACCAATAGGTGCTAAGGTTCATTGTAGTTTGTATTACTGTGCAGGAGGTTTTGATGTTCTAACACATTATAAATTACGCTATAGAAACACAACAAGGAAAAGATTATCATACACGCTGCCAGTGAAATTATATTTTCATACTTGCTTAACACTTCATATATGGCCTAATTCAAAATATTTGTTAACCTATAAATTATTAGCTGTGTTATAACTAAGAATTATCTAATTTGATTGTGTTAGTCCTTCTTTTACAATATACGTGTCTTAGAACTTCTTGTATTTGCTTTGTACAGGCTCTGATTGTAAAGCATGTGTCGATCAGAAGAAAACCTCTCCTGAAATACGTTTGAGATTAGAAAGCGGCCCTAATGCAATAATACACTCTCTGCTTGCTGAGAAAAATGGATATCTTCAGTGCCATATTGAAAACTTTAAGTCGGAGTTCCTCACATCTTCCCTTACGAATATTCAGCATTTCGTAGAAGAGGAGTCTGCTCCTGAAGTCATGCCTATGAGGATAAAGGTTTCTGACACATGCATTTGTTTAAAAGTAAGTTAAATATTTTCTAATGAGTCTATTGATTTCTGCTATGTTAATTTAATACTTTTATATAAAGTATATATGGATGTTAATTATTGGTAGCCAGGAGTAGCAGTTTCTACCCTAGAATTTCCCCTTTGTGCCCTTGGCACTGCCTTTGTTTCACCTGATCTTGGGATTTATGAAGGAAGCGACGGCACAGAAACTTTATATATCTCTAAGAGTCCTGTTGACTTTTTCTTGTTCTCAGCAGCAAACAGCAGGCTGTTCAGCACCCTTGCGTGGGACAAGGTGACATCCATGTGATGACTCTGGGGCTGAAACTGTCGGGGTGACAATTCTGCTATTCATAATATTTAGCGAGTCGCTATCCCTGGCTCACTTTACATTTTATGCACCTAGTTAATCGGAAGACCACCCTGCAATGATGCATGTTGAACAGATCTTGTAATATCCTAATCCCAAATAAAATTCAGTGTCTAGATTGAAATTAGATTAGAATTAAATGAAACACCAAACCTATTAGAAATTGCCTATGACTAGAGGAGAAGTGTTCTCTTACAATCTGGCCTGAATTATAAAGTCTCACATGCTTGGTGTATTCAATAAGATGGCTGTATCTAGGGAAACTCTTTGTAAGATATCTGAAATTAGATCAAATGCAGTGTGAGCCAGTGTGGATTTTATTATGGAACCTGTGAACAGAGGCAACACAGTTAGTGACTGTGCACTGCTCTTTATTGGTTCTTGCAGCTACCCTATACATGGAGGATGGTCGATGAGCTCTGGCCAGGGCAATAATTTTTGACATCCGAGGCAACATGCCATTTTACTGCCACTCTCTAAATAATGGAATCATATATTTTGTGATTCTAGGAGCATTCTCGCACCCTGTCATACAGGCACAGATGATAGATCAGAATTGCCTTGTAGTAGAAACAACTTTTCACTGAGGCATCACAAGTTTCAAACTTCAGAGAAATTAGAAGAAACTGTAATGGTGCAATTTTGCTAAATCAGGTATACACTACACACCCAACATAAAATAGTGAGGTCAGCGATCCTAACTTAAGAGATGTCAAAATGCAATTTTAAGTTGTCTCCTAAAGTATAAAATGTTGGTGGGCAGGGAGTGCAAAGTAACAGGAGACTGGAAGGAACAGTCTAGAATAACATGCCAGTTGTGAGGCAAAAATTCAACCATGCTGTGTAATTGGAGCAAGCAGGGATCACATTTGGGACTCAGTTGAAATTACGTAGAAGGTGGTACCTGCGCAATTGAACTACCTTTTTGGAAAGGACTTTCTCTGGTTAATATGTACAATACAGCCTACCATAAGAAGGTAAATAAAACAAACATATCAATGAAGAAAACATCAAATGGGAATAAAACTATGCAATTTATATGCTTTAGCAATTCAGAAAGGGTCAGCAGGGTGATGAAACATTAATGAATATGCCAAATATGTGGTCTGTTTTCTGGTACAACAGCTAACTCATTTGAATTCTGTATTGCCCAAAGCAAAATTCTAACTTTATTGATGATAGTTGCGGTGTAAGATACAGGTACTCACACCAGTGTAAAGTTACAGGAAGACACAAATGAGACAACACAACACCCAACCTTTAACAACAACAGATTGGTATGGTGCAGTGCGCATAGGTTGCTTTGCCTACTTCTAGGACTGCAAAGGCTACCGTATGGCAAGCCATTATAAAAATCAAACCATAATACTGGTTAAATGTAAGAAAACATGGAACATTACTGCCAATTGGCTGTGGGAAGCGGGAACGATGACGTAGTTAAGCACAATACAGGTGGAGTTTGGACTTATTCTCCAACAGGTTTAGAAGCATATATACAACTTAAATTCTACATATTGGGCTTCACTATTGAGCATACAAAGTGCTGCAGGATTTTAGACACCCACTTTAACTTCGGGGCTTTGACACCAGAGGCCCTATTATGTAAAGGGTGCACTTTCCCTGTTTCTCCCCGGCGCACTTTAAAACAGGTGCGCTGGGCGCAAAAAGGGAATCTGAGCTCTATTACATGGAATGCGCTGCCCTGGGGGCAGCCGCGAACTCGTGCTGCCCAGGGGGCAGAGCATTCATATGAAAAACGGAGCAGCTGCTTTGAAGCCGCTCCGTGATTTACAATGCAGACGGCAACCCGTCTGCTTTTTTAAGGGGGATTAGAGTTGCCCTTGCAGGCTTGTGCAGTGAGTGACTGCACCTGCCTGCCAGGGGATGTCTGGGGGTCCATGGGACCCCCTTCATCCCCTCCAGAGGACTGCCATCAGGGGGCGCACTGACAGTATGCCACCTTTTTGGTGGCGCACTGTCAGTGCGCCTCCTGACAGCTTTTTTTCCCTCTGGGCCTGCATCTATAATACGGAGCGGGTGAAGAGGCAAAGGGATTCCCTCATTTGCATGGGGCGACGCCCTCACACAAATGAGGGATCACCCTCTGAAGATAGTGCTGGCACTTTATGTGCGTCAGCGCTATCGGTATTACAGAAAGGGATGCACAAGCATCTGCGGCCCCTTCTGTAATACCAAAGTGCCCCGGGGCGCGCAACGATGGCGCAAGCACCCGTTGAGCCCGGAGGTACTTCTATAATATGGACCCTGAACTGGTTTAGGATGTCTTTGGAGAGGTGTATTAAAAAATGACCTGAAAAAGACTTTGGTTTAGAATGTGAAGAAGTTGCTGGTGAGCATAGGAGGTATACAACAGGGTTAAAGAAGCCTCACCGTGGCACTATTTAAAAAATATTCATGGTTCTGAAAGGTGTCTCAACATATATAGTCACATTGTCATTGGATCAGTCTGTTTCTCTCTCAGTATGTTTGGTCTGTATTTATCATCATGTTGCCATTACTCTTGTGGCATTTTGTACAGTTCTACGTTAGCACAGATAGTCAATACACAGAATATTGCATAACTGAAAGAGTTCTAAAGTTCTGACACAGGATACAGAGGCTTTGGACGATAATGGGAATGGAGAAACTATCCCTCACTCTGGCAGGCAGGGGGGATGAGTTTCCGGAGTTGTGGAGGCCCTTTTTGACCTTGCTTACAACCGAATTCCGGGAATTGACATGCCCTCGCTACCTTCGGCTTCTCCGGTTAGCGGATACACAGATTCCACCAAAGCGCAACCCCAAAACGCTACGATAAACTGCCTTACGCTCAGCACCCTTCCCCTTCCCTGGGGCTTTTTCGATTTGTGGACAGGAGGTGGGGGGGGGGGGGGAGGGATGGGGGTGGAGGGAGACAACTGTTGTTCTGTTTCTTTTATTCCCACTGAAGGCCTTCTTTTTAGACCCGCTCCCAGCATATTACTTGGTAACACTCTCATTATTGACATATGTTGTCTGTATTGCACTGTCCTTAAGGAGCAGGGGGTCTGTCCTTCTTTTGATGTTTGAAAATCAATAAAAGATTTAAACCATAAAGTTCTGACACAGCCTCAGTCGTGTTTATTGTCTAGTATGCATACTCATGAGACAATTCTTTAAAGTGGGCCATATTTGCACAAACGTTTTGAACAAATATGATTTATTGCTTGCCATGGTAGACCAATCAGAATTACCTTAATTTCACTCTTACCTCCATTTCATACTTAAGAAGCAGTTATGTATCAAATAGTGTATATAAATCAAGTAAGACTGTGAAGCATTACACAGTTGCACTGTGGGGAAATTGTGTTTCACTATTTTCATTAATTTATCAAAGGCTCCCAAGAATTGTCAGTAGTGGTAGTTATAATGTAGTTTTTAACAGATAGAAGTAACCAGAGACAATAATTCATTTATATTACTCTTTATTGTAGGATGATAGCTCTAGTCGTAATCCCACAATTCCTGTGTCTGTTCCTGTAACGCTGAATATTAAGGACATTCTTATTGAGCGGAACGATGATGGCTCCTTTTGTATCAAAGGTATGTATAAACTGTATTGTATTGCAACCTTATATAGCCCTTAATGCCGCTATATGGGACACTGAAGCACTTAGCTACATGGGTAGGTACGATACACCATACAGGGTGGGAGGAAGAAGTGACCAGCTCACAGTTTATAGTTTTCAGTAAGCTGACAGCTTTGAGCAGCTCTGTAGGTCCCTTTAGGGAATTCCTTATTTTCATAGTCCAGTTCACTTAGCTGGGTCCTGCACTGAGATTTTATGTACAGTTTATGGTTCTGAGCAGGCATAGGTTGGAGGACGAATTACACCTTAAATAAATTGTTAAAGTCTTTGGAATTCCATGTGCAAATAAATCGATTGCTTCTGATATGAAAATTCTAGTCTCCCTTTAAAGCTTAAGGTTGCTAGTGCTCTAATGAAGGTCAGTTTGTCCTCATTCTGATGTCAAGAAAAGTGTTCAAGAGAAGACCCATGCTTCTCATCCGACCTTCCAAAGGTTTTGAGAACCATTAGTTTTTGTAAAAACGTTGGGTGAGTTTTTAAGGAAATGTGTCAGAGAGAGCAAATTGCCAGGTCTTGTTTGGTATAGGCTTATGCTGCATAGAAGAAATCAATTGAAATTTCCAAACTTTTTGCATAAATTACAAATTGCATTACTTATATTATGAATCAAATAAAAGTTCAACCGAAAAAGTAAGTAAGTAAAATGTTTGTTTGATTATTTAAAATTGTTACAATTATGAATATAAGATATTGTTCATAGGTCGCATGATGATAAAGAGCTGTTTATTTTCTGTCAGCAGTATTACATAGGAAAGACTTCTGTGCAAATAAATATCGGAATAAGTGTTGTCTGCAAAGATCCCCTGAAATGTTCCTTCTCAGTTTAGAATATGGCAGGGATGGTGTGCCAAAAATTGTTTCTAGGTAACTGTACAGCGCAAATTTTGTGATCATTTCCTCATGAAATTGGGACCTCTAATAGAGGGAAGTGTTGATGACCACAGGTTAAAGGCCTTAGTAGAGCCTTTTCATTGTATGTACGAACCTTACCGTCAATTAATTCAAAGTCTCAGCATTAAAAAAATACTTTAAATGGTTTGAACACGTATGGACTGCTAGTAGTGATAAGCCAGGTCTGCAAAAATGTACCCTTGAGCTCATGGTTTATAAATGGCTCCCACAGCTCGATTTTTCACTGGCTGTAATCTAGCTCTGGAACTGGCCAGAAAGCCATATTACAGTAGATCATCTTAGTCCATCCATGACAAGATTGTGGCTTTCATCAGTGAGGTCCTGCTTTGGGTGTTCAGGAAAGGGGTGGTGTCTTTTTTGTCAAGGTAAGGTGGTAATGGTAGGTCTTGGATTCCTACGAAATGTGCTTGCTTAATGGGAAGTCATGGTCATACCAAAGGTTTAAGAGAGTAATTTAGAACCCGACCACCTGGCCACTAAGGTGCTGTGTGGCAGAGACCCTATCTCTACTCCATCTGCAGCTGATGGCTTGCCCAATTTAGAAAACAACCACTGCTGTGGTTCATTTCCAACTAATGTGCTCCTGCTGATACAGGGGAACAACTTTTGTTAGAAAGGCATGCCGGGCAGGGCATTGTGTCATGAAAATGGCCCGCTGAGCATTCTTTTTTGTTTCGGCAAAAACAAAACTTTAAAGCAGTGGGTTTAATTCTGAAAATTAATAATGGCCCTGACACACAGGGTGATTTCTCTCCTGTGGAGACACCACTAGTTTAGAATCAGCAGTTCTCCCACCTCTCACCAGGCTGTTGAACATGCAGGTATAGTAGTGGGAGGGAAGCGCTGCTGATTTGTGGTAGGGCCTTCCACTCCTCCAAGCCCTAAATGAGGCCCTACACTTTTAACTCTGGGGATGGGTAGGAACACTGGCCCTAAACCAGCCCGAAGGGGACTGCAAGTATTTCCATATGCACCTTCAAAATCTTCTGTGGGCTCAAATTACAAAGAAATGTGTAAAACTACCCTCCCTCTGGTTTGCAGGTAGATTTAGGTGCATCTTCATGATTTGTTTGTCTCCGAATTCAAAGAGTCTTCAGGGGAGGTTGCATGAGTTGCAGCTATTCAGTTCTCGCAAGCATCGGTACTGCTAGCTCATGACATATATCTGGAAATCCAATTCATAGGTCCTGATGACCTATGTCAGTGGCTCCATGTAGACATTAAAATGCAAGTGCTGGAGTGGGACCTGAATCCCAATACAAATACATTGGAGCTGCATTAACTCAATTAGTACCCAGCAGTACATAAGAGTTACCAATGTCCAGGTACATTCCTGCTAAAATTACAAGGGTCGAGGAAGAACTTTGTCTCAACAGCAGCGAGCACAACATGCTGCTGCCAGGCTCCTGGGTGAGTTGTATAAACACGATCACATCTCTGAAGCTTTACTGAAATTCCCTTGATTGCCAGTAAGAAAACAATGTACATTTATTTGTAGTTGTTCATAAAGACATACATGGAAATGCATTCATCTTATTTCCAAATTCAACAGATACATTCCTTCCTCTGCTCTCCTATCCATGAATCAGAACATGCTGGTGGTGGCACAATCGAGATTAGATCACGGGTTAGTCATTTCTCAAAGGTGAGATCTTAGGGCTAGATCCCACTTAATGCAGTTCCAAAAGAAACTGGAAACGTCGGAATTCTATCTGTAATTGGTAAGGTCTGGCACATGGGCTCTGCTCTATGGACTAACCCATTATTCCTAAATAGAATTGATAGGGTCAGCAACTGTAGATCCAGTTTTTGGCTCTAATAGCATTCTCATAACCGTTTTTCACATCTTTGATCCTGAGTATGCCAGAGGTGGTGTTGCCACATAATGCACACCTCCTGCCTCTGGGACTACTCCAGCGTCTACCCCAGTTTTGAATGTCACACATTTTTCCAGTGGCAATAACTGAGTGCAGAGCACTTATTGCAAAAATGTGAGTAAAAGTCAGTCACTTGTGATCAGTTTTTCTCAATATGAGGATTATGAATA
Organism: Calotriton arnoldi; assembly: GCA_963921515.1. NCBI lineage: Eukaryota > Metazoa > Chordata > Amphibia > Caudata > Salamandridae > Calotriton > Calotriton arnoldi. Next base: position 2,428,602 of record CAWUFW010000281.1, read on the forward strand.
TTAATGACTTGATTTTGGCCACAAATATTTTGTGGGCCAGCTACACAGTTACTTAGACCTTGTTGCTGCTGGAATCAGTTTGGGTACCCTCAGTAATGGATGTAATTGGTCCATAGTCTTCTGGAGGTGTGGAATTTTTACTAGGCCCCCACACTAGTGCACTCCAAGGAGATAGTTAGTGTACAGTTGGCATTATGATTGCTACCAGCACATACGTATGGAACCTAAATCTCGAGTGTACTGCATACTCTCGAAGGCATGCGTTAAATCATCTCGGACAGAATCTTTACCACATGTGAAATGTTTGGGGATTGTCTAGAAAAGTATATAAATCTGTCCTGGCTTCAGGATTTTTGGAAAAAAAACACCAAAGCTAAATTTTGTACTAGAAACAATATGTTGTCCTCTTTTTGTGGGATGAACCAATGAAGAAAAAGAAGATGCTTTTTAAGGCCATTTGCCAATATGGCCAAAGAATAATTTGTGAGAAGGAGTTTTAACTGTAATATGTATACTGCTTGTGATTACCTACATCATAATGGCCCCAATTGCAAAATATTGCTGAATTTAGAACTGAATTTAGAACAAAAAAGGCAGTAGCAAGATCTAAGTCATATCTGGAAGGAATACTTCAGCATCTAAGCTCTAAATTTACCCTAGCACTCCTAGCCTATTTTCTTCTCTCCTTCTCCCAGCAAATCTTGGTTATCTGTCTAGCCAGTTTCTCTTACTGAAATATATGTGGGGCTTTGAGCCCTCCCTCGAGGAGCATAATGCAGGCCCTTGCGGCTTGTCGGTGCGGGCACTATTCAGGGGGCTCCAATTCCGCCTTTGGATAATGGTGAGATGCCAGTATCTCGGTGCCTTGCATCACCTTCTGTGTGGGTGGGGGGACATCATGTTGCATTACGCCACTGACTACCTCAAGTGGATAGAGGTATCCTCGACTAAGAAGCTATATATAAAGTTGTGCTTTGCAAATCTCCTATTAACATCTTTTACAATACAGTGTGGCAATGGCTTGGTACTCCCGAATTGTTGTACTTTTTTGCACCGATATTGAGGAAACGAAAATCCACATTGCCATACATACATTGTTCAGTGCAAAAACTCTTTTATCTTTTAATAGTCTCTGAGGTTTCGGGAAGGAGGAGCGGGAGACAGGGTCATGGTAGGGAAGGTTTTATTCTTGTGAAGGTGCGTCTGTGAACAGGCTCAAGTCTGTTCGGGGGATAGGGCTCAAGGATAGTCCTAGGACTCCGGGTCGTCTCTTGTCCCCGTCTTCCCGATGGGTTCCGCCCGTGGACCGGATCTTCTTCTTCTTCCTCGGTCTTCGGTTCGGCTGGCCACGGGGTGATGCTCAGGGCGCCCAAAAGGAAGGAAGTGTATGTGAGAAGCGGTGCTTTGTCAGGGAGAGGGAGTGAGGGAACACCCGTCCCAAAACCAAACCGTGACACACACTGGATGAGGAGGAGTGTAAGTGCTGGGGTTGGGGAATCCGCTTTTACAAAACGGGCGGTAAGGAGCTAGCGCCACTAGTCCTCTGACGCCTCCCGTCTCCCTACCCAGCCCGCGAAACGATCCCGTACCTGTTTTAGCCACGCTCCTCCTGGAGCGTGGCTGGGCGAATCGTGAATCCGGTGGCCTCCTGGCTCTCTCGTTGTCTCCCGTTTTTCCTCCACTCTTCCCGGGTACGCCGTTCCTCTCCTGTTCCTCCGCTCTCCGTACTCCTCTCGACTCTCCTCTGCTCCGCTCTCTCCTGTTCCGCCTCCGGTGTCAGTACACCCCGTCTTCCTGTTCCAGCTCTCTCTTGTTGGACGGAGGGCGGTGTCGTCATCGATAGGGGCGGGGTCGTCGTCCGTCGGGTTCCAGTTAAAGGGACCATGCCTCCTTTCCGTGGTGTCCGAGGAGGTTGAGCCAGCCCAGTCCTCCTGTGATGAAAAAGCAAAAGGGGCGGTGACGTCCTGCGCCTCCCACCAGTCTCTAGGATGGCCCGGGCCGTCCCGGTACGTACCCGCCCCGTGACACTCCTCCACCCCTGAATTCTCCCGATCGGGGAGAGGGAACACCCTAGACAGGTAGTCCGCATTGCCATTGTCTACTCCCCTCCTGTGCTGTACGGTAAACGAGTAGGGTTGGAGGGAGAGAAACCAACGGAGAACCCTGGGGTTATGGGCGATGTTGCGGCTCATCCATTGGAGGGGTGCATGGTCGGTGTACAGGGTGAACTGGTGTCCCTCTAGATAATATCGCAGCTTCTCTATGGCCCATTTCACTGCCAGGCACTCACGCTCAATGGTGGGATATTGCGCCTCCCTGGGGAACAATATCCTGCTAATGTACACTATGGGGTGTTCTATCCCTTCGGGTGTCAGCTGTGAGCGGACCGCACCTATGCCCTGATTTGATGCGTCGGTATGTAGGAGAAAGGGTCGGGTGAAGTCAGGGGAGGCCAGGACGGGACTCGTGGTTATGGCTCGTTTCAGGGTATGGAACGCCGTTGTCATGGGTTCCGTGGGATGCAACAGGGCCTGTGGTTTCACGTGCTTTTGGAGGATGTCTGTCAAAGGGGAGGCCACGTCAGAGAAGTGGGGTATAAACCGCCTATAGTAGCCAATTAGACCAAGAAAGGCTCTTAGGTCTCGTTTGGAGGCTGGAAAGGGAGTGTCGGAAATGGCTCTGACCTTTTCTATTTGGGGGCGATCAACCCATGTCCTAGCACATAGCCCAGGTATTTTACTTTTTGGTATCCCACCCGGGACTTTTTTGCATTCACGTGTAGCCCAGCTTCCTTTAGGGCCTGTAAGATGGTGTGGAGGTGTTTGAGGTGGGACTTCCAGTCGGGGCTGAAGACCACGATGTCGTCCAGATATGCTGACGAAAATGAGTGGTGGTGTTGCAAAACGGTGTTCATGAGCCGCTGGAAGGTCGCTGGGGCCCCGTGTAGCCCGAATGGGAGGACGGTGAACTCGTAGAGTCCGTCTGGTGTAGAAAAGGCCGTCTTCTTTCTATCTTCTTCCCTCAAAGGCACCTGCCAATATCCTTTGGTCAGGTCTAACGTGGTGATGTAAGAGGCCTCTCCTAGTTTTTCTATCAGCTCGTCTATTCGAGGGATGGGGTAGGCATCGAAGGACGAGATGGTGTTGAGGGCCCTGAAGTCCATGCAGAAACGGGTACTGCCGTCCGGTTTCGGTACCATGACGATCGGAGACGACCACTCACTCCTCGAGGGCCTTATTACTCCCAGCTGTAGCATGTCCTGTACTTCTTTCTGTATGGCTTTCCTTCTGGCCGCCGGGATCCGATATGGTCTCTGTTTTATGGTTTTCCCGGCAGGGGTCTCAATTCGGTGTTCTGCCAGGTGTGTCTTACCCGGAGCGTCGGAGAACACCGATACAAAGGGCTGAAGGGTTTCATCCAGCTCCCACTTATCTGTTTGAGTGAGATCCTCGTTGACCACCAGATCACCTAAGGTGGTATGGCTGGTGGTAAGCGTGGGCACAGTGAGGTTAGAGGCCTTGGGTAGGGGTCCCAACCATTTCTTCAGCAAGTTTATGTGGTACGTCTGGGTGCGGGTCCGGGTGATCTGCAATCTATACGTGGTTTTACCGATGACTGCTACAACTTTAAATGGGCCTTTCCATTCTGTCTTGAACTTCTTTGTCGACGTGGGCAGTAACACCAGCGCCCAATCGTCTATCCCTAGAATCCTCCATCTTTTTCCGCGGTTATAGAAGTGGGTTTGTCGTTCCTGTTTCTTTGCTAGGTGGGTATACGCTAAATCTCGGAGCTTTCCTATCTTGGCTTTCAGACCTTGTGGTTATTCCAGCATTCCCCTGGTCTTGATTGTCTCTTCTCTCTCCCAGGCCTCCTTTGTCATCTCGAGAAGTGACCGCGGTTGCCTTCCGTACAGCATCTCGAATGCTGAACAGCCAAGGCTGCTTTGTACTTGGCCTCTTATCACGTACAACGCCAAGGGTAACAGCTGGTCCCATTCTTTGCCGTTTACCTCCAATATTTTCTTGAGCGTGACCTTCAGCGTCCCATTGTAGCGCTCGACGAGTCCATCCGTCTGGGGGTGGTATACTGAGGTTTTAATCTGTCGTACGTTGAGGACCCTGCAGACTTCATTCATAAGACGAGACACGAAGGGTGTTCCTTGGTCCGTTAGTACTTCTTTCGGGAAGCCCACCCTGGAAAACAGCTCCAGAAATGTTTCGGCTATGTTGCGGGTGGTGGGGGCGCGGAGTGGAAACGCCTCCGGAAACCTGGTTGCGTAGTCCACTATTACAAGGACGTAGACATTCCCTCTTTTCGTACGCGGTAATGGGCCTATTAAGTCCATCCCCACCCTCTCGAAGGGATTACCTATAATGGGGAGGGGTTGTAGGGGAACTGCTGGTGGCCTATGGGTATTCCTCTTCTGGCATATACCACAGGACTGACAGTGTATCTTTATGTCCTTGTATACCCCTGGCCAAAAGAAATGTCGTAGGACATTCTGAGTGGTTTTTTCCGCTCCAATATGTCCTGCCTTAAGGTGTGAATGGGAAAAGAATGTTATCTGGTCCCGGAAGGATAGAGGGACCAGCAGTTGGTGGTGATCAGTGGGGGACGCCTGTCGGTATAACAGCCCTTCCTTGATAATGAACCGTGGATACACAGGGTGGTTGGTGTCCTGTGAGCTATGGGCCTGTTCCCAGGCGTTATACAAGGTGGCGTCGTTGGCCTGGGCGAATTTGAAACTGCGGTCTAGGAGCCACAGCACTGGGGTTGTGAGAGCCGGAACCGGGTCTCTCGGGCTGCCTTCTCCTTCCTTCTTTCTCCGCTCTGCCCGAAGTACGTCTTGGAACAGACTAAGGAACTCAGGGTTGTCAGTCCCAATGATCAGGTCTTCTGGGAGCCCCTCTAACACACCCACCTTGATCTCCCTATGTACCCCATCTGTATGAGTGATGGGAATGATCGCCAGGGGATAGGGTTTAACGTCACCATGCACACATCGGATATGGACGGTAGTATCGGGTAACACCAGGTCGGGGTTAACGTACCCCCTTTGGATGACCGACTGTTTGCACCCTGAGTCGAGAAGGGCCTTGAGCAGTTTAACGTTCACCTGTACACTTACATGAAAGGCCGTCCCCATTTCGGCCGTATACATAATGGACCTGGGGAGGTACCCCACCTCCATGGGTTTGTCCGCTGGTTTCTTCCGAGGGCAGACCCGGGCTATGTGGCCCCAGTCCCCACACTCAAAGCACTGGGGTCCTTTGATATTCGGTATCTCTGTTTTTGTTTGCCGGGGCTTTCCTGGTTCCTGCAGCGGTCTGTATTTCTTCTCCAGCCGTAGGGCAGGTTGGCGTATCCTCTCTGTCTCACATATCGTCCCCTTCGGTTGGGCTCGTGCGTATGTCGTAGCCATCTCTATGGCCTGTGCGGCTGTCAGAGCTGAGTGTTGTCGTAGCCATTTCTGTGTGTTGTACGGCAGGGCATCCAAAAACTGCTCTAAATAGACTTTTCTCCATTATCTCGTCTTTGTTACTGAGGCCTGGGGTTAACCACTTGTCGGCCGCCATCCTTAGTCTGTAAAAGAGGGTCTTGGGATTCTCCCCGGGTGCTCCTCTTTCTTTGCGGAACCTCACCCTGTACGCTTCCGCATCCAGGCCGAGGTGGTCCAGTATGAGGACTTTTATTTCTCCATATGAGGTGTCCCCGGTGGGGTTCGCCACTTGGTATGCGGCTTGTGCCTCACCCGTGAGTAGAGGGGCCAAAAAGAACGGCCACTTGTCTACTGGCCAACCACACGCTCTTGCCACTCTCTCGAAATTGGTCAGAAAGGCGTCTGGATCTTCCCCTGCTGTGTACTTTTGTAAGGCGACTCCCGATGGGGCATGAGGTGTACCCCGCACCTCCCTTACTGGGCTTACTGTCTGTTCTGTTGCCAGCTTGTGCAGGCCGTCCATTTGGGCTGCTATGGTATCCCTGAACGTTTCGCGATCTGCCTGGGCCGATGACATTTGGCGCTCGACGGCCCATTCGAGCTTCTCCTGGCCCTTGATTAGGTGCTGTATGATCGCCTCCATCTTAGGTACGCAGATGGGCACTTCTATGCCTGCATTCTCCACCACTTGTGAGGTTTCGGGAAGGAGGAGCGGGAGACAGGGTCGTGGTAGGGAAGGTTTTATTCTTGTGAAGGTGCGTCTGTGAACAGGCTCCAGTCTGTTCGGGGGATAGGGCTCAAGGATAGTCCTAGGACTCCGGGTCGTCTCTTGTCCCCGTCTTCCCGATGGGTTCCGCCCGTGGACCGGATCTTCTTCTTCCTCGGTCTTCGGTTCGGCTGGCCACGGGGTGATGCTCAGGGCGCCCAAAAGGAAGGAAGAATGCAACAGGGGGTAAGTGTATGTGAGAAGCTGTGCTTTGTCAGGGAGAAGGAGTGAGGGAACACCCGTCCCAAAACCAAACCGTGACACACACTGGATGAGGAGGAGTGTAAGTGCTGGGGTTGGGGAATCCGCTTTTACAAAACGGGCGGTAAGGAGCTAGCGCCACTAGTCCTCTGACGCCTCCCGTCTCCCTACCCAGCCCGCGAAACGATCCCATACCTGTTTTAGCCACGCTCCTCCTGGAGCGTGGCTGGGCGAATCGTGAATCCGGTGGCCTCCTGGCTCTCTCGTTGTCTCCCGTTTTTCCTCCGCTCTTCCCGGGTACGCCGTTCCTCTCCTGTTCCTCCGCTCTCCGTACTCCTCTCGACTCTCCTCTGCTCCGCTCTCTCCTGTTCCGCCTCCGGTGTCAGTACACCCCGTCTTCCTGTTCCAGCTCTCTCTTGTTGGACGGAGGGCGGTGTCGTCATCGATGGGGGCGGGGTCGTCGTCCGTTTGTTTCCAGTTAAAGGGACCATGCCTCCTTTCCGTGGTGTCCGAGGAGGTTGAGCCAGCCCAGTCCTCCTGTGATGAAAAAGCAAAAGGGGCGGTGACGTCCTGCGCCTCCCACCAGTCTCTAGGATGGCCCCGGCCGTCCCGGTACGTACCCGCCCCGTGACATAGTCCTAAGGTGTTAAAAAACTTTAAGAGGCCATTTTGTCTTCAAAACCAACACAGCATAATGTATTAATCGTCACTGTGTTTACTGTGTTTATATTTTTAGCTCTTCTTGCCATTTATGCAAAAACAAAAATATTTTGCTCTGGTGCAGTAAACTCTCAATATATTATTCTGGTTCCAAAAGCCATCTTTGTTCCATATTAAATGCCGTCTTGAGTAGAGTTTTAGGGTCAGTTATCAGCGGGATCTTGTGTTTCACAGCAGTCTTTGTGAGATACTTTTGTTTTTGATATGCAGTTAGATTTTAAAGGTTTAGTATACACCTTACTTTTTCGTGGCTAACCTGCTTTCTACCAGTTTTTGTTCTTTTACTATGTATTTGTATATTTGTAGGACTGATTAAGTCAGGTTTAACATTGCAGCTCTCTGCTTGACCTGTTGTTACCAGTTCTTCAAAATGTACATAGAGTGTCCCTTGGCTCCACCCATTGGAGTATTTCTCTCACCACATGCTATTGGCTGTCTGTTGTATCATTTTACTTCGTATGGTGTGCTTCCATTGCAATGCATCGGGGAACTGTTTAACAGCTCAAAAGTACACTCAATCATCACATGTTTAACTTTTTATCTCATAGATGCATTGTATGCAGAAAGCAACCTTTTTGTTTCTGTAACTGAGCAGGCTTTTTTCATGGTTTAGTCAGAACTCAATTCAGACCTACTGTCTTTGCCAGCATGTTTTTTTCCCCTAATCTGGCAAGGGTTGTGCCAGCTTTGTAAATTTTAATAATGATTGAGGTTTTGCTGGCTTTCTTCCTAAATTGTAATTCTTCCTAAATATTATTTGGTGATCATGACAGCTCATACAGTCAGATCGAAGACAATTCAAAAATTGGCAGCAACAGTTGTTATATAGCTTTATAAAAATCTTTCCATATTTTGGTAAAGTTGAACATTATGGTATTGTATGTGAAAAAGTACATCTGGGAACTAATGTAATAAGTAAAGTATATGTTGGACCTGGCCCTTTTTGCAGGGTTATCCCAAAAAATGTTGCCTTCCTCCACCTATTTTTCGGATCTTTTTGTTGGCTTTAGGACTCTGGGCACTTTACCACTGCTAATCAGTGCTAAAGTGCATGTGCTCCCTCCTTTAAACATGGTATGATTGGTTTACACCTGTTTGGCATATTTAATTTACCGGTAAGCCTCTTGTAAAGTGGTATACCATATACCAGGGGCCTGTAAATTAAATGTGACTAGTGGGACTGCAGCACTGCTTGTGCCACCTACAGAAGAAGCTTTCAAACCGGTCTCAGGCCTGCCACTGCAGGTGTTGTGTGCACAGTGTACTGCCACTGTAACTTGGCATTTAAAACTACTTGACAAGCCTTAAACTCCCTTTTTATTACACATAGGTCACCCCTATTGAAGACCCTAGGTAGCCCTATGGCCAGGGTGCTGTGTAAGTGTGTAAGTAAAAGGTAGGACATGTGCCTTTACTGTGTGGCATGTCCTGGTAGTGATAAACAACATATTGTGTTTCTCACTGCTGTGAGGCCTACTCCTCTCATAGGCTAGCATTGGCAATTCCTTTATATGCTTTTAAGTGGTAATTCCTGATCAGAGAGAAGTGGAGTTGCCATGTTTGGTATGTTTAGAATAGTGGTGAAAAAATCTACTTACTTGTGTAGTTGGATTTTACATTACTATTTTAGAAATACCACTTTTGGAAAGTGCCCATTTCTCTGTGCTTATCACTCTTTGTGCTTTGCAGCCTGGCTCCAATACACGTCTGTGCTAGGGTGACAGCTACACTTGGTGCCAGACAGCCACAACACAGGAAGGACTGTGTGTGAAAGGGGTTACATCTGCATTCATCTGCATACTGATGGTCTTCCTGGGAGAGGTCATTCATACTTAACATTTGTATAGGTTGTGTCCTGCCTTCACACAAAGGGCTGATTTACCCCCTACCTACTGATTGTCTAGAGCCAGGGCTAGGTTGGAAGGGATTTTTGTGCACTTATGAGGCTTCATTTGAAATCACCCCTTGAACGAAGGCAATTTTGAGTATACGTACAAGGGCATGAACGCATGTTTTCGCACACTGCGTGGACTTGTAACCAGATGCTGCTGGCTCTACATGCTGCACCTTGCCAGAGGACTGCTGTACTGCCAGGAGGAACCTCCATTTGGACTACTTGCTATATTGTGCTGACCTGTTGCCTGCTGGACTGCTAGAGGGACTGCCACTCTGCTAAAAGTAACTTTGTATGCTGGCCTGGCTGCCTGCTTCTCGCCCTGTGCCCCAATGTTCTCCAAGGCTTGTTGGCTTGCACCCCTGTTTTTCCCTGAGGTCTGAGAGACAGCAAAGACCTCATGAGCTGCCTGATTCTAGCTCACCGCACCGTTTGTCAAGTGCCAGCACTTCGCAGTGTAGGAGCATTCCTAGTGCCTAAGTTTGGTACTTATGTGCGACTCCCACACCACTCTACAGAAATGAGCCTGCTTTTTTGTTTTCCCCTGCAAGTGCTGTGCTTCGTTTCAGCCCCCACACCACTCTTCAAGAGGTGGGCCATCCCTTTGGTTCTCCCTGGCAAGTAGGGTGCTTCGTTTCAGCCCCTGCACTGCCTTACCAGCGGAGAGCCTTTCTTTTGGATGCCTGAACCTCAGCGCGTTTCACTACAGGCGCTGCTGATGGCGTGCCGCTCCCTGTTGCCTTGACTACTCCAACGCGCTGAGCACGCATTCACCAGCCTCGACGGGGCCGAGCTACGGTGTGTCAGCTTGCCTGATTGAGTTGTGCAGCAAACAACTACTCGTACCGAGCCGCGGGCACCGTGAGCAAGGCTGTGACATTTCCAGTGACCCGCCCCAGCCCTGCCTTCATCGACGAGCTGTGCTGCAGCGCGACTCACTGCCCAGTGGCTCCACGCATATGCGAAGTACTGTGAGCCCGGAGACCGTGTTGTTCTGCTGACCACGCGACATCGCGGGCAGTTGCGGCTAAGTCATTTGGCTGCATTTCATTCTCTTCTCCCTGCAAGTCATGGAGGAAGGATTTGAGTCCTGTGTACTTGTGTAGTTTCAAATTACCGTAAAGGCTTTAAAAGAAGCCCAGTTGTATTAAGTGCTGGGGTTTGTTTTGTGGGCACCTAATGTGATTTAACATTACGTGGCAGATCCTCGAAGGAGGCCTCGATCACCTTGCAGCAGTTGTTGCAGTAGGAAATCTATGAATTACCATATTACCGTCAGTAGGTGCACAGGTGCTTCTGTGCCCTGTGTGGGGATGCTTAATAACCACCTACAGTATAGTAGGGGCACAGGTGTTACTGGATCCATGTTTCCTTTCTGCTATTGATGTGCTTATGGTGAGAATTTTTCGGAGGGGTTTAAAAACTTGGCTATTTAACATGTAGATCTCTTCCTCTGCTCTTGGCTCTTTTCAGGCGGCGCCGGGAAACCCTAGGGTAGCTGTGCGCCTTACAAAATCAAAATAACAATAACAATTTTGTGACCCATGGGCTTATGGTGATATTTTGGTGATATATGTGTGTTTTTCCTAACCTAACTGGCATTACATGCACTGACGTTCTAATGTGTGTCGTTTTGATTCTTGCATTGTCAGGATAACAAGTACCATCTCAGGATTTGCATAGTATGCACAGCATTTATGATTCATGTCGTTTTGGTCTATGATACGTACTATATACTTTATATTTTATATAATCCTTTGTGGAGTCTTTTTTGTGGTGTGTTTATTGTGTTTCTGTGTGAGTGTGTTGCGCAAACATTGCCTCTCATGATAAGCCTGCCTGCTCAATGCCAAGCTACCAGAGGATGAACACAGGTTATCTTTGGTGTATAATTTGCTTGACATGACTAGAGTGGTTGGTTCTGACTGGCTTAGGTGCATACCCTAGCCAACCAGAAACCCCATTTCTAACATTATACATAACCATTATTCTGTTTCAGGTTTCAGCAGTCACACTATGCTTTGCTAGTTATATCTTCACTCGCTAGCATGAATGCTTCAATTAAGCCTTAAATTGTGTCACTGCATAGAGTGAGCCTCAAGTTCATTGAACGTTTAGAGAGAAAAGATTTAATCTACATGACGATTAACTATTGCTCTATAAACTGCTGTTGATAAAAACTGATATCATTTATTAATGAATTTTATATCTTTTTTTATTTACTCTAGGGGTGCCATCAGTGAACAGCGAAACTGTACCTCAACCCGCAAAAACACAAGCTCCAATTCAATATATTGATGATGCCAAAATGGCAAAGCAGAAGGAATGTTTCTCCATTGGCATTCAGACAGAATCAGAAAAACCTGTTTTGGCAGATCATACTCCAATAATTAGATCTTCAGCCTGGAAACCAACCGACTTCAGCAAAGAGCAGGTAGGTGGATTTTTTCAGTGACCAGCCTGTACCGGAATGTATAGATCTATGTTAGAAACTCTAGACCCCCATTAACAAATGACTCAAATCTCGAGTGTGCAACATCTAATGATTTTTACAGAGTAGGAAACTGACTTGTGAAACGTGGGCTGGGAAACTGGGATTCAGAACCTCTCAAGGACTGTACCTGCAAAAGAGAGAGAGAGGTGCACACAATCCCACTCACACAATTACTATCCTGGTTACTAGTACTACAAACACATACATTTTCTACTGTAAACAAAGGCCGAGAGTATAAAGCAGTTATCTTTGGTTGGCTTTTAGAACGATCCAGATGGTTGGAAATCACCCTTGAGCTGGCATGTGTTAAAAGTTATTTTTTTCACATTTCAAAATGCAGTACATAGAGGCTGCATTGAACACTGCTCGGGAGGACGGACCATCGCAGGAGAGGGGCGATCCGGGTTTTAAGGCAGAAGAAGCCCTTTCTTTGTCATGGGGCTCAGGAGAAAATATTTCATTAAAAAAAGTGTTTTATTACCGCTCCTTTGCAGTGGGCTTCCACCTGTGCTGCCACATGTGAGTATAAGCTCAAGACAAATCTTGAGCACAGACCCATTTTGTTAGTAAACAAACACCTGCGCATACCCTAATCTAGCCCACAAAGACCCATTCCTCATGAATGCCAGAGAAGTTAATTCTCTGCCTGTAGCCAGCTCTTAGCACCTTCTTGCAGGCAAACACATACACTGTGTCTGCTACATCTGCCAGTTTTAGCACAGGTCTTCTAAACACACATGCCAGTGCACATCCGATGACTATCTCAATCCATGCCACCCACCTCGCTGATAGTGTCATTATATGGCCTTTTTGATTTAGTTTGGCGTCATAGTGTGTGTTAAACAGCATAACCTTCACCCTACCCATAACTTCCACTTTTATTGCACAGATGTTCTGGTATTGATCTTCACATGGCCTGTTAGCTCTCTCAATTTTTGCTTCGGCAATTTAAATTTGTGTTTTTCTTGGAATTTGCATTGGAGTGGACTGTTTTCTTTGGTGCCCGTCAAATTTTATTTTCTTGCATCTCTTGATTTGCTGTGCATTGACCGTCTGTTGCTTGACTATTTTGTATCTGATGTTAATTTATTGCACCTTAATATTGCTTCCTCTGTGCCCCACTGTGTACATATCAGAATAAAGAGGAACCAGTGCGCTCTTAGCTTATTATGGACCTGGCACATCCTCCATTGCAAGGAGCAGAGTTTCTTGAGCTGGCAGCAGCATTATTGGCTGATCTCTGTTGTCCATTAGCCAAGCAGAAGTATGTACAAAGCAGACGAGGAGCTACACTTGGATGCCCAGACAGCACTGTGGAAGCAGCCCTCTGTGCCATAATATGCGCATAATAAAGTGCTGCAAAATATTCTGAATTTATATACCGGGCAGACAACTTTGAGAGCAGGAAAAGCATAGAAGCAGCTGCATCGTAGGTGCTTTGGAGGCCCGTATTTGACTTTCGAATGGTCAAGAGTGGTGTGGACATAATTCATACTGTACTTCGAAAAGCAGAATGACCGATTATAGATTAAAAAATGGAGGCATACAGAATCAAATGCTATTGAAAGCCAAATTATCCAGGAATTACATAAGTTGATGAAGAAAGGTCTCTAGATCTGTAACAAGACGAGCCACAGCCTGTAGATCTAGTCATATCATGAGTTCTTCTTAATTAATTTTGACATTCAGGTGACTTTTTATGGTCTCATCGATCCAATAAGGTCATTCCAACACAATGTAAATAGATGAGAGAGATGTCGCCCTTTAGGTCCTCTCTAAGAATCCCATTCACTATTTTGCCGCCCCTCTGATTCCAGTCGCTTCCTCTAATGATTAGTTAATAACTGATGAACCACTGCATTGTAGGCCGAAGACCAGTCCAAGATAAGGACTGCTGGCTCCACCCCATCTCTGGCCCAGGAGATTCTTTAATATTAAAAGAGTACCAGCACTTTCATGACGTGGGCGCCACGCTATTCAGAGTGGTTTTGAAGCTACTGACGATATCCATTAATTTGTTAAATAATGAACATTTTGAGATGAGATGCTGGTTTGACAGATAAAAGGGAGAAAGGTTGTCCCGTTTTAACAGACAATAGGGTAAATCATGTGGTCCAAATATACCTCACCCGGACACGGACCGATGTATCATTAATATGGATTACGCAGTCACTGCTGAAAGCCGTGTGTGAACTGCAGGAAATAAGCTTGAGTCCTGGCAGTCACCTCAGACTTTTGAGGTTGATAAATTGAGTTGTGATCAGTACTTAAAACAACAAAATAACTGTGGTATTAACCACTATGTAAAAAGAGTTACTAACATTGCTGGGACTGCCTGACCCACTTGACAGAGCCTTTATTTTGATATGACAAGGGTCTTGGTGGAACACTCAGGCCCAAAACTCTACCTCTAATCAGTTCAGTGGTGTTTTGGGAGGTACTACTGTGGCACCCCCAAGGTCAACAAATAGTGTAGTTGACGCGTGTAAATTGATTGGCTTTATAAGTTCATAGAATAGTCCAAACAGCTGCAGGTATTTTGTTCGTAGCCACATCAGTCTTCCCAGTACAATGGTGTCTTGATCCACCTCTGCATCCTTCTGGAAGCCACTTTATTCTCCTTCACCCCGACTTACTCCATCCACCTTCTTAATATTGTTTCATGCACTGAACATATTAACTTGAAAACACAGATCAATGCAGCAAACAGCATCAATATTGTTTTTTGTTTTTTTTTAAATATTGTCACATGCATACACGAAGTATGTTCTTGATGTAAAGATCTCTGCATCTGGTGCAAAATTATTATGTTTTTGTAGCAAAACCTCAATTTTGGGTCAAATTTTCCTCTTCCAAACTGGTAATATTTTAGCCACCAGTGTAGTTCACAATTAAAGTATTAGTTAGTTTGTGTTAGCCAATCCTAAAACGTCTGTTATTACAAATCTAGCAACATCGCTGACTTGTTTTATATTCTGACTACATCTTGTAATTGCTTCTATCTATAAACCTGTTGTAAGACCACAATAGTTATTTATTTAGTTACCTTTGTGTTTATTACATTCCCAGCATTTACTAGTTAACCTTATAACCAATCAGAACATTTCTGCCAGAGTCCAGAAAAAATATTTTGTTCAATAACTCATTAATTGGGTATGACTATTTCAAAGATTGATCAGGAGGCACCCCACTTCTGCATTACTGTTTGTCCTTAAAAAAAGCAGTACATGTCCGCAGTACTACAGTGGTCTTCCCATAGATTATCCATTGATATTTAACATGTTAGAAGTGGTTCTGGACTATCTCGAGAGGAATGTCTTTAAAGGTACTCTCTGGATAACAGTTTGGAATGCTCACACGACTGTATTGAGAAGCAAGCATCTTGATATTGATGTTTTCAGAAAGAGGGCTACTCTAAAGAGATAAAATGAAGGAAGAAAATCCAAGACGTAAATAACAGCCTATGACGGTTAGCATTAGGTGTATTACTGGTAGCAAAGTGTTTTACAACAGGAAATTTGTGAGTGCTGTTTAAGGCCGCAAATGCCTGGAATTTATACTGCTAGTTTAGGGAGGAGTAGTTCTCCTGATATGTTAATCTAATTTATAATGCGCACAAATCACCCCAGGAGGGGTTTCTCGGCACAACACAGCAGAATAAGCGGAGGAGTAGACTGAGTAGGCCTGAAGTAACGCGGTTCTGACAAGTTTCCTAAAATTGAAATGATCTGCGCAATGGTGTATATGAAATGGGAGCTTATTCCACCAAAGGGGAGCCAGGTAAGGGAAGGATCTGCCTCCTGAAGGAGATTTTGTGATGCATGGAACTGCCAGCAGGGCTTTATCACTAGATCTCAAAATTCTACAAGGGCGCTAGTAAACAAGCTTTGTAGAAAGGTAGCTAGGCGCATTGCCCTGCAAAGACTTGTGAGTCAGGCAGCAGATCTTGAAGATGATTCTCTTGCGAATCAGTAACCAATGTTGCGTGCACAGAAGAGGGGCAGATGCCGTCCTGGCTGGAAGATTATTAATGAAACGTGCTGCCGTATTTTGAACTACTTGTAATTTTCTTAAAGCAGTCTCATTTATAGAAGCCAATGGAGCATTACAATAGTCCAAGCGACTGATGACAAGTGCCTTGACAAGTGTCACTGAATGACTGAATGACTCTCCGTAACAGCGGTAATACGTGAAAACAAGTGCCAGTAGTGGCTGCAACCTGTTCCTTCATGGAGAGTGCTTGGTCAAGGCAGACGCCTACATTTCTTACAACTAATTTGGGAGTAGGGGCTAGACCAAGTTCAGAAGGCCACCATTCGGGTGTCCAAAGCTGCTGGGCCTTGCCAAACAGCATGATTTTGGTTTTGTTGGCCTTCAGTTGTCATCCAAGATTCAATATCTCTCAAACCTGCTGAGAAACAAGCTTTAACATTATTTAGATCTTGATCCAGAGTAAATATCAGCTGCATGTCATCAGCATATGACAGAGGAAGAAGCCAAACGTTTTGGCAAGGTTGGCAAGGGGGGCCACATATATGTTGAAAAGCGAGGGGCTCAGACATGAGCCCTGAGCACCCCTTTATCCAATTTCATGGTACGTGATTTATAAGCTCCCAGAGTAATAGTTTGAGTGCGGTCAGTTAAAAAGTCCTTGAACCATGATAATGCCGTCCCATGAATTCCAACCTCAAACATTTCAAAGGACAAATTGTCCCACAATAGGATTCGTAGCATTCATGGCCTCTCTAGCACCCTCTACTCATGGATGTCTGCTCAGAAAACAAAAATAAGGCTGAGGTAATGATAGTAAGTAGCTCTCACATGTTGTATTGGATCAGCACTTGGTGATCAAGACAATCATTTCCGGCCCGTCATCTAAAGTTCAGGATGAAGATTGATATTCAGTATCGTTTCTTATGTGCTAGAAGCGCATCCTGCCATCCAGAGTGGTGCAAGTGTTTTCCTTGATAGGAAACAGCAACTCATTTCCTCATATTTTGCTTTCCTTTTAATGATGCGTACTGAGTAAAGGATTCTGCCAAGTGCCGCAGATCCTTACTAAATATTGATGTTACCATACTCACCAGTGCATTTAACCTTCATCATGTGCCTTAACCCTGAGAGGAGTTGTTGGAGCTCAAACCTAGTTCATCATCAATAAATAAGTCATGTAATGTTCACAAGACTCTAGACAATATTCACCCTGCGTAGGTTTGGTACTGACTGTCTTTTACTGAAGATTGTTTTCCACAGATTGTTATAGTCAGATTTTTAAGTAGCCATCTTCTATTTAATGGACTACTCTTTCTTTATGCTACTTCTTCAGGCATCTGTGGTAGTAATTGACGCCACATGTAATAGAATTATAGGAGGAGGCATAAGGCTAGCTGCTCCCTTTCTTTTTCTCTTTAAATCTGGCTATTGAATCCTTCATCCCTCCTCCATCTAATGAAGATATTTATGAACAGAGTCCAGAGGCTTGGTCAGATTTTTCAAATAGAGTCCTTACATAATTCGTAAAATTAAAACCATACACGCAAATCAGCTATGCTAGTGGACACAAGTATATGTTAAAATGCATTAAACTTAGTGAGGAGCCCTCAGATGCTCCTGGCAACAAGGCCTTAAACTCAGAACAAAAACGGGACTTATGAACAACTTGATACCTGGAACCAAGATAAAACTTGAAGCACTGTGATACCGTTCCCTGCATGGCAATCTCAGCAAGTCTACAGAGCAATCATGATAAATTGTGTCAAATGCAGCAGACCGACCTAACAACACGCATGCGACAGAGTGACCTTTGTCTGGCAGCATTCGACAGTCATGCAGAATAGGCACCAAGGCAGTTTTCATTCTATGACCGGGACAAAATCACGACTGAGTAACATTCAGAATATAATGTTATAACGTTATTCCATGAAATTATAATTTTGTCTATTGATAGTGTTTTCTAAGATCTTAATTGGATATATCAAAAGAGAGATAGGGCAAAACGTACTCATTTTGGCTGGGTCTGCTTTAGGCTTTTTTTTAATAATGGGACAAACATTGCCTTTTTCATGCCTTAGGTACCTGAGCTGACAAAATAGATTTTATTGCATATTTCCAGCAAAGATATAGACTAACGAGAAGAAGCCATTTTCCTCACCCCAGAGGAAAGATGGTCCAAAGGGGAGCAAAATGAGCTGGAATTAGAAATCTCTCCAAAATCTTCCAAAAATAATGTGTCTGAAAATTACAGAGACGATGAACTCCTGTATTTTATTCTAACTCTTCGCTAGTTGAGCTACTCGACAGTGATCCAATACTCTCAGAGATTTTGTCCACAACAAAGTTGGATAAGGTGTTGCATAGCTCTTTATGTTCCACTATCTGGGAGAAACAGAAATGAGCCCAAAGAAGTGAACAATGGAAAAAACACCTTCAAAGTATTCTGTGCCACAAGACTCTTACTAGCAAAAAAAATAGGCTTTGGTTGATTGTACCTGCTTTCTATATTTATTCAAAACTACATTTAGCTTCAACTTAGTCTTAGGGGTATAATCCTCCCTCCAACGAATCTCTAGCCTTTTGCAAGCACTCTGCCTCCTTCAAGAAGGCATCATACCAGGGGAGGGCAGTTGGAGAGAGGTAGAAGAACGAGTACGCTAGAAACAGGAGGAGGACAGGGGAAGAACCACTTCCACCATGGAAGTAATCTCCTTTATAAAATTACCATAATCATGTGCTACTGAGCTGTTCTCAGATAACAGTATTTGATGTGCTAGCAGCATAGAGAACTTCTTGTATCGTAATCTAGCCCATGGACAAGACCTTAAAGCTAGAGTATTTTTAGCCATTGCCTCCAAATTCTCAGTCAAGAAAAAAGTAGTCTGAAATTAATGAAGAAATTATCAGTCCAAACTAGTGAAATACTCCTGCAAACCACCGACTTATCAGGAGCAAAAATAAGATCTAACTGTTATCCACTCTGTTGTGTAGCCCCGTTGATGATTTGTGGGGGGTGTAGCGCGGATAGCACATTAATGAGGACCGCTACTGGCAAATTGCTAGATAGCTTTGTTCACACATTGAAGTCTCCCAAAACTTTACAGGTGGCATGGCTTAACAACAAGGGGATTAAGAAAATCAGCAAAAGAATCAGTGAAACTTGTGCAGTACTTAGGAGGTTGATAACTGAGAACACTCCCAATGGAGTATTTAGGAGAATGCATAATAGTGAAGCCTACAATTCTGGCTGATAAAGCCCAGATTTAATAGTTTTACATTAAGTTAAGCATTATATATTAGTGCAAAACTGCCACAACTCCTATGGGTATGGGTAAATGATGAATTTTGTAACCCAGAGTTTTGTAAACAAGAAGTAAATCTGCTGCCGATTTCTCCACAGCCCATGCTTCGGTTCAGAGCCAATAGTATCATAGATTTAGTGGCATGCCTGACTAAAGAACGTGCATTTAATAAAGCACATTTAAAATGTTTACTCCTGCTACCTTCTGTTCTAGAAGTAGCACAGGCATTACTGGTAGAGAGCCGAGGTAACCTTTCGCACACATCCATCCATTCCACCTTAATTAGCCCATCGTCAGACCTACCTGTCACTATGCAGTCCAACAGCTGCTTTCGAGTATAGGTGAGTGCTCATCTATATCCTCTCCCTAAATAGTGCCACAACCCAAATCTAAATGGGCAGTGTGGCTGGCTGCTGTTTGTGAGATCAGGGCAAGGACAGGTGCAAACATGTTTGCCTTTGACATGCCTTCAGTGTGCCCACGGCGCGGACGCACTGCAAGCAGCTTTATATAGGCATCCTCTTGATTGCACATCCAGCTCCAACAGCTAGACCCCTGACCAAAATGGCTGCCGGCTGCGTTCATTTGAGTTGAGAGAGATGGCGAGTTTCCCATGTTAGCCCAACTTAAAAAACAAAAGTGCAGGTAAAGTAAGAATGAATAACCTGAAGTGCAAATGACAGCTATGCCTTGATTGCTGCTTTTTCCTACATGCCACACGTACAGCTAGGGTCATGAAGGATGGAGGGTTCATGAGGAGCTGGTCTGTTTGGCAGTATGAAGGGTATGTTTGGGAATATCTTGTGTTTCAAGAGCTGCATTCCCTGTCCCTTCAGCTGATCATGTCATACCACAAGAGGTACTTGAAATGTTGGGAGGGAAATGCCTTAATGCCTCTGATATTCACACTTTGGCAAGTACTTTAGATGTATTTTCTATTTTTATGTCCCAAAAACAGTAATGGTGCAATAAATGTGGGCCCTCCTGACACAAATCAAAATTTGCCTGTAGAGTCTCCTCCAGCTAAGGAGAGTGATATTTTCCTGTCCTTTTAGTTTAATTTGGAGCCACCTAGTGCGGTGGTCAAAGGCAGTAAATAGCCTTTCCTTGCCGCTTGGGAGCACTGGCGACGCCCCGTGAGCTTGGAGATGCACTATACACTGTTTGTATTATGGATAGATCGATACACACCAGGTGAACTTGAAAATGTATTTCTAACTCTGGTGTAGACGTTTTACAACACTCAATGCAGGGTTCATCACTCGTAAGAGATAAAACGCCGTGCCTGCTCAATCCAGCTTTTCCAATCTTTTGGATGCCCATTAGCCTTATCATCATTAAATAGGCACCATAGGCGTAAAAAACGCAGTAGTTTGGCTAATGGAATTTCTTCTTTTATTTCATGTTCTAAATATGAAATAAACAAATGTATTATGCTTTTATGATTTTAGCTCGTGGACGAAAATGAATGCCTAAAGCAAGAACTGGCCAAGACGAAACTGGCTCTTGCTGAGTTCCAGATGGAGAGAGACAGCCTTCTACATCACATCAAGCGAATGTCCCTTGAAAACAAGCATTGAATGTGGATGCTCATAAGAAGAGGAAGGACTGATAAATGCTGCCTATGCTAAAATACTGCTTTTCTTTAAAAGATGGTGATAGCAACAGTGAATAAAAAAAGTCTCATCTAGTTGAAGTAGTTTAATTACTACACCGCCGGTTGCTAGAGCAAGCAGTATTACCGCTTTACATTATGATTGTATTTTTTCTGTGCAATTTGATAATTTAATATTTACTTTTAGCAACTGAGATTTTACAAAATGTTGCTGTGAATGAGGGACGGGGAGGGGAGGGAGGGTTTTCTGGGTAATAATGGATTTAATAAGTTAAGGTATTTACCGTGCACAATTGACAGCCTTCGTCTTTAAGACGGAATGGTTTGTTTTTAATTGAGGATACATTTGGTACATGCAGCACCAGCCACACTTCCGCAATAGTCCTTTGTTTGTTTTTGTCACTGCATTGTAGCTTTGTTCATATCATCAGACGTATCAGTATAGTGGCCATTGCTGCATGTCCCCATTGTATGCATAGCAAGGATTTTATTTGCACTATTAATAAACCTCATAATGTAGTAAACTTGTTTCTTAATTCTTGTAAAATTATATAATTAAAGAGCAATTTTTAAACGTGCATTTTATACTATGTATTTGAGTGAGATATTCCATAATGTAATCTCATTGTCCAACATACCTTGAAAATAAAATGACAATTGACATTGTGTTACATTTTACATGATGTGTTCTTTTTTGTGACATTATTGGTATATTATTTTAACGTCTGCCTGATGTCATTCAGACAAAGTCAATGACGAGTAGTTGAATTTAACCGCTCTAATACCCCTACATATTCTACACCTATAACTACGTCACTGAAAAGAAGCATCTTCTATTGAGCCTGATTTTGTTGTGTAAAGCATGTCCAGGAAATGTTTGTGTAAAATGTGAGTTCTGCAGGTGAATTGTTTTGAGTTCTCAACTTTACAGGTTTACTGACTTCACACATCTTTGATTTTGGTGAATTTTCATCTAAAGAAAAATTGTGAGGAGAACTTTTCTGAATAATGTATTTTTTGTGGAATGCTGCCACAAAACCTTTTTGTAGGAAACTTCTGCCACTATCGGTCTCCAGCAAAATCATAACTTCTAGTAGTTTTCCCCGGAGTTTGACAGCTTAAAATGAAAAAGAAAACGAAGTGGACAAAGATTGATCAACTTCGCCCACTGCTACATGATTCTGCTGCTTACTGCTGATGATTGTCGTGCACTACATTTGCTTTTTTAGTCTCCAGTGTTTGGGTAAGAAAATTCATGGCATTTAAAACATTCATCAAAAGCAACAATTCTGTATGCATATCATTATGATGCATCTTTTGATCTTGTTTGCAACCATGAAGAGTTTTTATGAGATGAGTGTCTTGTCAGGCAGTTTGTCCTATAAGCACTCCAACCCTATGGCGCCCTAGCATGTCCTAGCTCCAGAACCTAGATCTGTCCCTGCTGCGGCCTCCGCCACATGTGCAGTTACACCCCTTGGTTACAACCAGTCACTGCAGTATGCTTCCAGAGC
The DNA here is from genome assembly GCA_963921515.1 of Calotriton arnoldi. NCBI lineage: Eukaryota > Metazoa > Chordata > Amphibia > Caudata > Salamandridae > Calotriton > Calotriton arnoldi. The sequence continues at coordinate 2,450,541 of CAWUFW010000281.1, forward strand.
CTGTGGCCCTTCTGCTTCATATCAACAGAAAGAAATAAAGGGGGCTACCTGTGGTCCCTTTAGAGGTAGAAGAGTTAAGAAGAAGGAGGGGAAACAAGGTACTCTGCTCTCCATGCACTCTGGTGCTCAAGGGTTCCGGCACACACGAACAGCACACTGTAGCTGTTCCCGTCGCCTTTCTAATGCACAAGAGGACCCTTTTTCAGAATCAGACTTAAGGTTGTTATTTCCAACCCATAAACTATTTCTCTTCCACAGGGGGTGATCATTATTTTCCCCATAGGCTCCATTTTGAGTCTGCCTATTTTGCAAAATGCCGACAAGCTGAATACTTTCCTCCTCTTTTGCCTCAGTAACCGCTAGGGTGTCTGAGGGCCTGGCGATCGCTCTCACCACTGCTGAAATAGAATCTAATGTGATCACTGAGATGTGCAGCCGAGTGGCCAGAGCCATGATACACTTTCAGAAAGCCTTCTGGAGCACATTTGTTGGTTTGGCAGTGGTCCTTTTCTGAAGAACTTAGTAAGAGGCTCTGGAACACTGCCCGCCCTTGAGGGGCCTCCTTGGGAAAACCCTCACCATAGAGAGGCTGCTGGTTCAAGAATCTTTTGCCAAGTCCCTGCCAAATGCATTCCACTCTCTTCCCCTCTACAGTCAAAGGAATTCAATGTAAAAGGGCATACATGTCTTCAGGTCTATGGTCCATGACTTATTGTTAGCAATACCAGTTATCTTCTTAACCTCTTCTCACATGCCTATGGCAAATATGACCACACTACGTTTATCTAAGAATATGGGAAGCTCCTTTGGGGAGATGCTTAATGGTGAAAAGAGGCCTCTACACATGCCTTATGTGTTTCCCGTGAAGCAATAGAACTCACCACTTAATTCATGGGCCTTGTGTTGTACTCCATAAGTGTGCCCAAATGCATTCCACTGGTTTTTCTGGAGTTGTCCAACCATGCTGCATTGATATACTTTTCGTTGGCAGATAAAAGTCGTAACCATTTTTGTCAATACAGAGTAACTTCCAAGTATTTAGGACTTGCATCCATTGCATGGGCTTTTCACCAACGGCACAGTGGTTTTAAGGAGGATAGCTGGCTGCTTTTAGACAATTGGGTGTCTGCTGTAGACTCCACTTTCTCCACTACTTCAACAACTGACTTCTGAAGCTCAGTCACCATCACCTGAGGCCTAACTGCGGTCTTTGCCTTACGTGCGGTTTTCTATCATTGTGACAACTTCTCCCTTAGAATGGAGCCCGAGCACTTTTTGGGTTCTACATTGAGCATTTAAAGTATCATGGGATCTGTGGCTGGGTCTGGAGGAGTAGAATTTGCAATTTCCTTGGCTATGAAGGACTTTAAAGTCAGTGCTTTGAAAGACTGCCTGGCAGCAATGGCACCTTGTTCAAAATGTTTACTTTCCAATGCATCTTTAATGGCTTCCAGAATTCAGTTCCCATAATGGTTTTGTTTTTCATCCATGGAGCCTAAAATTGTTTTTTACATTTAGAATCTGAGCTCCATTTCAGCACGTACACTTTTTTTTAACTTATAAACAATTTGGGTTGTATTTCTGCTGTCTTAATTTTGGTCACAGTCTTGTGAAACCCCATGTGCTTTGCATGGAGCCCACTTTCATATTGTTTTTGCCTCAGATGGTGTTTGTGTGCTTTAGGCTTTCATTCTTTTTGTAGGTAGTTTAAATTCTTTTTATCACTGAAAATCAGAATGCCTACATTTTTTATTTCTCGTCTCTCTGAGCATGCGGAGCGGGTGCACCTGCTTGATAATAGACGGGCTAGTTGTAGCTCAAATTAAGATTATAACTTCGATAAAAAGCTATTTGTTGAGTTCTTCGGTTTCCAGGATGGTCATTTTATGTATTGTACTGCTTTGGGGTGACAAAAAGAATTAATAATAACCCAACCTTGGTAAAACTGAGTTTTAGGGATCCTGTGGTAGTATAAAAATGTTCAAGAAAACTCTGGTTTCTATGGAAGTGTTTAGGGGCAGAATGATGTAAAATGGTGGCAGTACCACATACTTACTTAAAACTGAAGAGTGATAGCTGGTTGTGCTTCATAGTCTCTCAGGATGTAACCTTCCATATATTCATTGCCAAGAAATATTAGGCCAAAAGACTGAATACGTTTACGCGAGGTACATGATAAATACTGAAGAATAAGGTACTAATCCTCCAGGGCTCCCAAAATACACCTTGCTGCCGAGTGACAATCCAGGAGGATTCCATGCAGAACAGGCAAGCTTCTGATTCTCATCCTCTTTCAGTGTGACAATTAATGTTGTTTGAAATCTAGATGATGCCAGGCTAAGTCCTGCACACTGGGTGATTGTTACCCTGTCTAAAACTCAATCTTGGACAGTGCCCTCAAACTGATTCATTATTATGTGACAAGTTTCTAGAAGAGAAGAATAGAGTTACCATTGACACTTAATTTCTCTTATTTTTGATATGTACCCTATCTTTTTATATCTGCCTGTATCCGTTTTCATTGCCACTGTGTATTGTATCGAAATGTAAAGCTTGCATAAGCCTCACCCTGACAACACCCCACCCCTTATGGTATGGAGTACCACCTCCCGCTCTCTGCTCATAGTTCTCCAGTATGCGAGATGTTAATCAGATCAGGTGAGAACTGTTCAGTTAGCATAGTTCCCAGCATAAATAAATGTTCCAAGTCTTCCTACCTGTGTGTGTCTCCCAGTAATTGTTTCTCAACTGTGGGTTCCTAACCCACAGAGTCTCCCACATATTTAAGGGGTAAGATGAGATAGTACAATTATAAGTCTGGAAGTGCAAGCCTGTCTTATTCATAGGATTTCTACAGGCTCGCCATTTAATTCTCAGTCTCTTCCTTGGCCATAGAATGGATAACATTATATTTCCAAGAGCACAGAATGTGTCCATTGGCATTCTGCACATTATAAGCATCCTGGCAGCATCACCATTTTAACGAGTGAAGAGCGTCCCACTGATGACAGTAGGAACATGGCCACGCCTACGCTGATTGTCCAATTGGAACAACCAACTTTCCAATATTAAGGTGTAAGGTTTCACATATGAATATTTGTATGTATGTATATGGTATTTCTATAGCACCAACCTAGCCAAAAGGCAGCAGAACCCTGTACATTATGAAAAACCAACATAAAGTTAACGCGTAATAAGAGATGAAGTTGGGTTGCGGTCGGCTGATGCATTTTGATGCAGTGTTCTTTAAAAAAGTGAGTCTTCAACTCTTTCCTAAATTGGGGCAGCGTTGGGGTTTGTCTTGATGCAAACATGGATGTCATTCTATAGCTTAGGGGAATAAAAGGAAAAGGCTTGTTGCCATATTTTCTTTCTTTTTTACACTTCTTAGTCTGCATTCTGATGGTGTTCTGGGTGTGCCGAGAACTACTAGATGTGGTGAGCTTGTCTGCAAGATAAGTGGGGGTGCCGGTCCTGATGGCTTTGTAAATAATGCAGATGGTTTTAAAGATCATGCGGGCCGGCAAGGAGAGCCAATGGAGCTCCAATAAGATGAGGGTGATTATATTTTTTCAGGCCCTAGAAGAGGCGTTCTGCAGCATGTAGCACGTCCATAAGGGGCATGTAGGACGCCTGTAGGGAGTGCCAGGGTGGAGCCTTCACATATAAAGTGAACTATTATTATACATAAATATATAAGGGGCCCCCTCCATGAAGAAAGGCCCAAAAATTTGGACCATGGAAATATCCATTCTCAACAGAGTCCACATCAGGAATTATTTAGGCGTATGCCAATTTGTAGTGAGTCCCACGACTGCTGTGAATCTCTGCACCTGTCTTACAATGCAGGGGATGGCACTCGCTACATCTGTCCATCTATTCTTGAGCAGAGTACATTTATTTACCAAATAAATATACATTTAAAAAAAACAGTACTAACACGTCCAATCCATTCTTGCAGCTTTTGGTGGCTGTAATTGTCCAACTGGACACATTTGTGGTAGTGAGATGCTTAGTAGTAGTGTTTATACTGGGATATGGCAGATCCAATTGGTAGTGCACGCAGCAGAGTCCTGCTGAGGAACATAACCGAACCTGGCCCTTTTTATATACAAATTGAGCTCTGCTATGTAGAAATGTGCCATGTCTTCGCTCCTTCTGTGATAGTCGTGCCAATAGTTTAATCCAAAGCGATACAAAAGGGGGGGATGATGGACGGAACGTTTGAGCCAATCAAACACTCACCCCCAGTCAACTGATCTGGGTTTAATCCATCATCATTCTTTAGCTCACTCCACCACCCCAGTTCAGACATGGCCATATGCAAATCAGTCTGACCCTGTGCCTCATGGGAACAGTCCAGCCCGAACTGCCAAGCCATGTCTTCCCTGGACCGGAAACAAGCATCCTAGGACCGGTTTCTGGCATTCCAGCCGTCATCAGCCAGGCTTGCTTGAATCCAGTGGCAAAGTGAGCAAGGGACCCACGTCTGGGCATACCCCCGCCAACTTAGGGCGAACAAAGCGATACAAAAGGGGATGATGGACGGAACGTTTGAGCCAATCAAACACTCACCCCCAGTCAACTGATCTGGGTTTAATCCATCATCATTCTTTAGCTCACTCCACCACCCCAGTTCAGACATGGCCATATGCAAATCAGTCTGACCCTGTGCCTCATGGGAACAGTCCAGCCCGAACTGCCAAGCCATGTCTTCCCTGGACCGGAAACAAGCATCCTAGGACCGGTTTCTGGCATTCCAGCCGTCATCAGCCAGGCTTGCTTGAATCCAGTGGCAAAGTGAGCAAGGGACCCACGTCTGGGCATACCCCCGCCAACTTAGGGCGAACAAGCGATACAAAAGGGGATGATGGACGGAACGTTTGAGCCAATCAAACACTCACCCCCAGTCAACTGATCTGGGTTTAATCCATCATCATTCTTTAGCTCACTCCACCACCCCAGTTCAGACATGGCCATATGCAAATCAGTCTGACCCTGTGCCTCATGGGAACAGTCCAGCCCGAACTGCCAAGCCATGTCTTCCCTGGACCGGAAACAAGCATCCTAGGACCGGTTTCTGGCATTCCAGCCGTCATCAGCCAGGCTTGCTTGAATCCAGTGGCAAAGTGAGCAAGGGACCCACGTCTGGGCATACCCCCGCCAACTTAGGGCGAACAAAGCGATACAAAAGGGGATGATGGACGGAACGTTTGAGCCAATCAAACACTCACCCCCAGTCAACTGATCTGGGTTTAATCCATCATCATTCTTTAGCTCACTCCACCACCCCAGTTCAGACATGGCCATATGCAAATCAGTCTGACCCTGTGCCTCATGGGAACAGTCCAGCCCGAACTGCCAAGCCATGTCTTCCCTGGACCGGAAACAAGCATCCTAGGACCGGTTTCTGGCATTCCAGCCGTCATCAGCCAGGCTTGCTTGAATCCAGTGGCAAAGTGAGCAAGGGACCCACGTCTGGGCATACCCCCGCCAACTTAGGGCGAACAAAGCGATACAAAAGGGGATGATGGACGGAACGTTTGAGCCAATCAAACACTCACCCCCAGTCAACTGATCTGGGTTTAATCCATCATCATTCTTTAGCTCACTCCACCACCCCAGTTCAGACATGGCCATATGCAAATCAGTCTGACCCTGTGCCTCATGGGAACAGTCCAGCCCGAACTGCCAAGCCATCATCCCCTTTTGTATCGCTTTGTTCGCCCTAAGTTGGCGGGGGTATGCCCAGACGTGGGTCCCTTGCTCACTTTGCCACTGGATTCAAGCAAGCCTGGCTGATGACGGCTGAAATGCCAGAAACCGGTCCTAGGATGCTTGTTTCCGGTCCAGGGAAGACATGGCTTGGCAGTTCGGGCTGGACTGTTCCCATGAGGCACAGGGTCAGACTGATTTGCATATGGCCATGTCTGAACTGGGGTGGTGGAGTGAGCTAAAGAATGATGATGGATTAAACCCAGATCAGTTGACTGGGGGTGAGTGTTTGATTGGCTCAAACGTTCCGTCCATCATCCCCTTTTGTATCGAATAGTTTAATCCAGGCAAGTATGTGTGGTCCAAAGTTGTACCAGCTTATTGCAGCAACACCACAGTGTCAAAGGTTTTTTCTAGGTCGAGCGAGCCACCGTGTTTTTGCTCCTAGTGCCCTCCGGGAAAATGATTTATAAATGCATGTGCGACACATGCTGCAGATTTAACACATGCATGCCAACATTTTGAAGCTGCAGAAATAGAGATTGTGGGGAAAAAATTGAATTTATTTTCCCCGTTGACTTGCATGGATGCAGAGCCAATTTTAGGCGGGAGCAAGGCACAGGTCGAGGGTACACGCGGCTGGAATGTGTCTACCCACTCTTTTTATAGGGTGGACGCCATCTGCCGAGAAGTTGGGCCCCACAGAAATATGCTGAGCTCGGCCTCGTGTAATTTTTAGACACCGGAACACATTCAGCAGTGCCTGCAGATTGTACGCTTTCTTTCCGAGCAGTAACGTGGCATTAATATTAATTCCAGCTCAGCCAAAAAGAAAAGCCAAAGTTAAGAGGTCAACAGGCCTCCTTTTGTTTGAGTATTCTGGCGGGGAGCTATCCAGAACCTTGCACATGGCTGCAAATGTAATGGAGGGGGAACAGAGGCTCACAGTTTATTACTTAATAGGTACTTGAGAGGCATGCTTTTAGCTTTGTTTAGCCCCTGTATATAAGAGATATCGCTGAGCCCGACCATATTCAACATCTACATGGCCCCCCTCTCCGACATCGTCCGACAACACGGCCTCAACATAGTCTCCTACGCTGACGACACCCAGCTCATCCTCTCCCTCACCAAAGACCCCACCATGCCAGACTCAACTTCCAGAAAGGAATGCAGGAGGTCGCCATCTGGATGACTAACAGCTGCCTCAAACTCAACGCCGAGAAGACAGAAGTCCTCGTACTCAGAACCACCCCTTCAGCATGGGACAACACCTGGTGGCCGACAGCCCTCGGAAGCCCACCGACCCCCCTCGGACCACGCCAAAAACCTCGGCATCGTACTAGACTCATCCCTGTCCATGAACCGACTGGTCAACGCTGTCACCTCCAGCTGCTTCAACACCCTCTGCATCCTCCGCAAGACCTTCAAATGGATCCCCCCGGAGTCAAGGAAGACAGTCACCCACGCACTCATCACCAGCAGACTGGACTATGGGAACGCACTATATGCCAGCATAAACAAGTCCCTACTCCGAAAACTCCAGACGTTACAGAACACCGCTGCCCGACTGGTCCTCGGCATCCCCCGGCACGAACACATCAGCCACACAATTTTAATGAATATGGCTTCCAACCTGGTTAAAAAATAGAAGTGGCGCACATCCTGATGCATCATATCAGGAGTGTGCCACTTCTATTTTTTAACCAGGTTGGAAGCCATATTCATTAAAATTGTTCTGTCTGGACTTCCATCTCCTGTTTTAATCCTTGCACGGTCCATTGACCCTCACTACACACATCTACACCTTTAGGCCCCTCACACCCACGGCACCAAACTGCATGGAAGAAAAGATCTCCGCCAAAGAGCCCTTCATAGGGAGCCCATCAGGTATTGCAGCGCCGACCTGACGAGGAGCAAGCCCTATGATGAAGCATGACACCCAGCTGGCTGGGTGTGTGAGGGCCCTAATTCCAAAAGGAGGAATCCCCCTTTCCTCCCACCATTAAGTGAGGACATTCCCTCACTTAGCTGACCTTGCTCCCCTTGCCCTGTTAGGAACTGCATACCTATTTTGTTTGACTTCATTTGGGCATGTATACTGGACCTCGATAAAGCCCACAGTCCCCCCTTTTTTGGTTAAACACAAAGATCTATTCAGCAGGTGACTTAACTCCATAAAATATTTAAAAATGCAGACTTTGCAATCAATTATGCAGAACAGATTTACTGCCACGTTTCTCCTTGTTGCCAGTTTCTTTACGGCAGAGTTAAAAAATATATATATATATATATATATATAGGTTTAGGCCCAGATTTTGGGTCGGTTTGCATCACGTTTTTGGCACAACTCTGACACAAAATCACATTTGTTAAATGCGCTCAAATGTACTCATGATAGACCTGCTAAACAAATGTGTGAGGTCTTAAGATCTGATGTCACTTCTTGTGCTGTCACTTCCTGTGATGTCATGGGTCGTGAAGCCACTTCCTGTGATGCCATATTCGATGCTATGCTCCGTGATGCCACGCTCTGTGATGTCCTGCACCGTGATTTCATTTACATACTGCCTAATTTGGTTTGTCCCCCCACTTCTGTTTTTTAGGACTTGTGCCCTAGATGGGAGACAGCTAAAATAAAGCCATTTTGGGCTTTAAAAGTCGGGAGTGTCCCGCCTGGATCGGGTCTGTTGGCATGCATGTTAACACCGTATTCCTCTGTGTGATGAAGCCCAGTTTGTCAGCATGTACCTTTTAATTGGATGGGGATATTTGTCAATCTCTGAAAACAGGGATATTTATAAAAAGTACTGACGTAACGTGTCTCGTAAAGTTACACACATGAATGTGTACTTAAGATTTCAGGATGTAGCACAAAGTGGATTTCAGATTTCGCTGAGAGCAGGTGTTAATGCCAGTCTCATGCCACATTCCACAAATGGCATGGAATAACGCAGACTATGCTTTTGTGGTACATACAACAGAAAAACCAGGAGAGGGCCGCGCTGAAGAGTGGCCATTTGGGATGAAGTTGTATCAACCTACAAAGTTGAAATTTTGTGATTACTCACGAACGTGTTTACCATCTTTGATACCCTGAGGTAATTATAACCCCTTCCATGCCCGCAGCAGGATTAGCAAGGATGCCACAGGCCCTCGTGCCCTAGTAAGGAAAATTCTCAATTGACGGCTGTTGGGGTAGTAGGTACAGCAATTATCGGGGTTCAATGGGCTCTTCAGGGTCCCGGTGCCACTTTGCCTGCTGCACCGATTGTAGCTATGCCTTGCATGCCTGTTCATGATTAGAATGTGTGTGACTAGCGAGTACTTCAGGAAGAAAGCAATGTGTGTGGGAATCACTGAAGCAGGACCCTCTTTCCCCATAGAAGTCATCTAAAAGTGACTCCAGAGGAGCGCATTTGAAAGCCAATCTGGACAACAGAGTGAACTGACAGGTACCCGGCAGGTACAGGTGCATTCCAACTTGACATCCGTTTGCTGGACAGGCTCTTTAATGCCCGTGTCTTGAATCATGACTAAGTTTTCAGTCAATACACACGGAAGAGGAGGGCTATCATAGATTGGTAAATGAAAGGGATGTAGGGCCTTATAATGAGTTTGGTAGTCCCATGGCCCGCCTTATCGGTGGTGGCAGTCCGAGTACGGTAATCTCAGTGGTCTGACTGCCGTATTTCCAGTTGGGTGGATCAGTTTTGCGAATACCGCCTCTGGACGGCCAGCAGACTGCCGGGTTCAGGGTCGGGAAAGGCAGCCGCCATAGGGCGGTACAGGGGAGCTGCACGGCCCACTGTATTATGGGTTGCCTTGCCTGTTCCATGAACGGACTGTGGCAGTCTGACTGCCTACTTCAAAGTGGCGGTGATGAAGGATTTGGTGTGCGTACTCACTCCTTCCTTCTCCCAGGCAGATTTGGACGTGGATCCCTTTCTCCAGGTCCCCCTTCATAGCAGGATCTTCCTGCCGAGGATTACGACTGTTAGCTGCAATCTACAGGTGAATCCTTTTCGAGCCATATACCCATTGCCAGGACTGCCCACATATGGGCTGAACCCCGGTAATGGGTATATGATATTTTTCCACATATATCATGCATATGTGTGCATCCGACACATCTGCAGGCGAAATGCACACACAGGCACCGATATATTTGTGAAAAGTACTCACCACCTCTGCAAGATCCCTGCCTCCATACTGCCTGCCCCGTGGTCAACTCGTAACATGACGGTCTTTGGACCGCCAGCACCGTGGGCTGCTGGCGGTGGCAGACGTGGTCCTATGGTGATCGGACCTCCAAACTGGTAATAAGGCTCTTAGTGCATCTGCTAACACCCAACACATTTCCAGATTTATTACAGTTTTAAATAAAACAACTGGACTTCGCAAACCTTCATCACCAGCTTTAATGTTCTAATGTCTCCCTCTACTTTGACTGCTACACACTTCCAAGTTATATGATGTCAATTTAACGTTAATAATATGCGTTGTGTAATGTGTTGTAGAAATTTCTATAATTGATGTCTGCTATCGAATATATATTGTGATGCTGACCTATTTCAGTTATGTCTCTTACGCCTGTACACGTTCAAAGCTGAAAAGAAACGTTAAACTTTTTTATTTTTTATTACATAAAAACACCAGACTAGTAAAACCAGAGTGGCCATCAAAGGATTTTGCTTCAAGCAGTGTAGTGATCTCACAAATAACCACTTGGTGTCGCCCTGTTACTGCCATCAGTTTGGCTACCTTCTTCAACTAAAAAGCACGTGATGCACTCGACTGTACCCGTCGTGTTCTATATACGTCAGATAGATTACTAAGTGAGTGATGTAGACAATTATTTAATCAATGCAAAAAATTATGGTATAGCGTTTCTATTGTCCAGAGTTTTAAAAGATTATTTTAAGAGAGCTGCTCAAAATAAATAAAACTTGAAGCATGCGTTTTTCTTTTTTCTTTTAGCAGTAATGAAAATAGTTTATTTAGGATGATGTTACCGATAAAGCTCATTTCACGTATGACTAATTCATACATTTTTTCACATTAAGCTAACGCATTTCGTTCAGGGAAAATTTCTTATTTAATCCTATTAATATAACACCTCCAATGTGGTATTGCATCCTAGATCCAAATAAAAACATTAAAAGATCATTTAATAATGACATTACCGTACACGTCTGAATTCATATATTTTATAACACTAGTAGAAAAATATGAAAATCGCTAACATCGGGTATGGATGGATGAATGTAATTGCAATTATATTTTTTGTGCCTAGAAATGTTAAGTAGCGCTGTATTGCTATAAAAAAAAGGCCTCTCACTGCTGTCAGTTACCTACATTCCCTCCCTGCCCTCCTGGAGTCCTTCATAGGACGGACTCTCTTTGATGATTGCTTGGATTGGGTCATCACTAAAGGGTTGTTTTTTGTACGTTTGCTTGTTTATCTGTTGTAATGGTTAGTGCTGTTTGTAATGTAAAGCCAAGCATCTTTAGAAATTTAGGCTCGGATTTACTAAGGAGTTGATTTGACCTAGTGGCACACAAGTCCTTAAGTGATATTTACTAAGCCACGCAAGGGGTGATTTCTTCCGGCTTGCATGTCTTTGTAAAGAAATGTAACGCAACGCAGCAGTTTGCGCTGCTTTTCTTTTCATAGTGGTAGCGATTCCATAGGTGGAACATGGGCGTTCCCATGATCCACCAAAGGAATTTGGCTCAATACCAGATTTATGGAATAGAGTAAACCAGGGATTGCACCAAATGGTGCACCTCTCGAGGAAGGAGTAAAAAGGAGAGCTCTTTGATTTCTTCTTGTTACATCCTCTTTCTATGAATGATGCATTCCGTATCACACATAGAAAGTGGAAATTGGCTCTTAAGGTATACCTTCCTGCACAAAAACAATCCTCCCTGTAATGCAGGCTCCCTTGCGCTATTGTGCAAGGGTGCCATAGTTGGTGCTTGGCACCGCACAGTGCGCCAGCACAAGGATTGTATTGTAATTGGATTTAGATAGCGCTTACTACCCCTGACGAGGCGTTGAAGTGCTTTACGTCAAGAAAGGAGCAGAAGTGTGTCATATCTTAGTAGGTATGGTGTATTTCTGCTCTCTCCATATCATGCAACACAGCAAGTTTCCTTGCTGCGTGCCATCTCGTGAAACTTTAGTAAACCTAGCCCTTAGTATGTGCCATCTTGGAGAACTGCTGTGTGCATTGCTTTGCTTGAAGTATTTGCCTGAGTCACTTCAGAAAATGTCATCTTGTTGGGGTCCACAATTGCCCTATAAGCAAGCCTAGCTGTGGTGGCTTTGAACGAGTGTTGATTTATCATGTTATCTGTCGTTATGGAATAGTATATTATTTTATGAAGTACTGAATAATATTTTGAGCCTGGTGAGATGCAACATAATGGTCCCTCGGAGCTTTGTTGGTTGAGTGTGCGTTGTTCTGATTAAAGTATACTATTAAGGGGGTTTGATTATCAATATGGTTGGTACAGTTGGGAGCTCTGTATATACAGACTATCAGAACTGTTTTGAATGTCTGCTCAGTGTTGCATCTAATGTGTTCTTTTGGATGTTGTGTGTTGTTTCCTTGTGGGGTGCTGTTGGGAGTACAGTGACGTCAAAGTAACTGCTGTATCTGTACATTTCTGTGCTCATATGTGTAAGGCTCATCTAAATGGAATATCTGAGCTGCATTGGTGAGAGTCTTTACATTTTTTTTGTCCCAATAGTTTGCCTTTAGATTGCCTTCTGCATAACCAATGTCAGAGCCACTGGCTACCATTAAAAGCATAAGGGGGGTCATTTAGAGACTACGAATACCCCCATAATTTAGCGATACTTCCGCCTCCCCAAAGTTAGGGTTCCTCCATCGTAGTCTGAGGCGGAAGAACTGCTGGGTTTCCGTCAGCAGAGCCTTGGCCTGCCCTACCATAGGAAACTCCTGAACTAGTGGCCCATGAATCACTCAGCTACCAGGTCACAGATACAGTCGCCCCACTTTATTCATTACACATTTTAGTGTTTTTTATTGAGAACCTGATATACTATCTCTTCCTGTTTCACAGTACTCCAAATTCCAGGGGACGTATTATTAAAAGTGCCCTGGGAGCGCAACAGGTGTGTGCACCTGCTTTTGAGTCCACGAGGAGCTTTGGTATTACAGAAGGAACCACAGACACATGCATGGCCTCTTCTGTAACCTGCCAGTGGCGGCCGGCATGACTTGCTGTTGGCAGGGCTGTCGGCCACGGGGTTGTGCAATGGGGGAATTGATTGGTTTTGAGCGTACTGGTTCGATGCTCAACCAGGGAATGGGGGCCTGGGCTTGTTCTGCACGCAAGCTGTAATGCAGCCTGCATGGAGAACGAGGAAAGTGCGCATGACTGGTTTGGGCAGCCCGAGAGGGCTGATCAAACTGTAATTGTGCACTTAGGAGTGGGCAAACCACTCCTCCTTTCCCTGCTCCGTGAGCAGAGCAGCCCCGCACGCCCGCAAAGGAAACATAAGATGATAATAACTAAAAGTTATTATCATTTTATATTTCCTTTTCTTTATACTGCTCAAAAACAGTGGGGCTACGCTCCTCCACCATAGCGGAGGAGCCGCCACTAACCTCCTCCTACACATCTGAAACAATCCCAAGTTAGCATCCATCATTTGCTTGGGGGCACGGTCTCATGCAAATAGAGAAACACTTTATCTCTTTGCCCATGCCATATTACAGATATCATATTACAGGTAAATCAAATGATGGATTAAACCCAGATCCTTGTGACTGGGGGTGAATGTTTGCATTGTCCAGCATTCCGTCCATCAATTGTTTCTTTTGCATATGTTGCCCTAAGTGGGAAGGGTATGCTCAGATGTGGGTCCTGTGCTCACTACACCACTGGATTCAAGCTAGCCTTGCTGATGAAGGGTGATGCCCCGAAACCGGTCCCAGGATGCTTGTTTCCGGTCCAGGGAGGACCTGGCTTTGCAGGTCGGGCTGGACTGTTCCCACAAGGAACAGGGTCAAGACTGATTTGCATATGGCTGGGTCCAAACTGGGGTGGTGTGCTGAGCAAAAGAATGATGGATTAAACCCAGATCCTTGTGACTGGGGGTGAATGTTTGCATTGTCCAGCATTCCGTCCATCAATTGTTTCTTTTGCAAATGTTGCCCTAAGTGGGAAGGGTATGCCCAGACGTGGGTCCCGTGCTCACTACACCACTGGATTCAAGCTAGCCTGGCTGATGAAGGGTGATGCCCCAAAACCGGTCCCAGGATGCTTGTTTCCGGTCCAGGGAGGACCTGGCTTTGCAGTTCGGGCCGGACTGTTCCCACAAGGAACAGGGTCAAGACTGATTTGCATATGGCTGGGTCCAAACTGGGGTGGTGTGGTGAGCAAAAGAATGATGGATTAAACCCAGATCCTTGTGACTGGGGGTGAATGTTTGCATTGTCCAGCATTCCGTCCATCAATTGTTTCTTTTGGGGTAAATCAAAGGACCACTCAGGAATCGCAGTGACTGTTCGCTACATTGAGGTTGCGCACAGTGTGCCCTCCGAGGGCAATCCTTAAAAGAGGGGAAAAAGGGGTCCCATGGACCTTTCAGACACCCCATGCAGCTTGGGTGCAAACACTCACCTGCCTCCATTTCATATACAGGCCCATTGCCACCTCACAGTGAAAGGCAAATAAACCGCGGGTCCACCTCTGGCTAATGAACTGTCCCCAGGCACATTCATTGTAATATGGTGCACTGAGCGGGTCTACGCCTGCCACACCTTTAACTGTTACTATACGATTAGTACCCCCCCTAGTTGTGACACCGCTCATGACAGGCTGATTTCACCACTAGACGTTCTTTGTCTGCCTAGATTGCTTTTTTTAAAAGAAAATGCCAATAGAAGAAACTGTCCATTAACGTTAGGTCCCTGGGACGGAACACACTTGGGTCCAATGCAGAAGCATCTGCCTGTTGATCTGTGTCATAGACTGGTGATTGTGAACATTTAGGGCCTCATCACGATGTCGGTCGGAAAGCATTAGTAAGTAAGTCCGTTTTTATATAGCGCAGATACTCACCCTTACGGGTCTCAAGGCGCTGGGGGCCGTCATGGAAATTAAGTGAGCTATTGCCCAGAGTCACATGGTGCTGAGCTGAGCTGCCGCCGGAGCTGGGGATCGAACCGTGAACCCTGTGCTCCGAAGTCAGCTGCCCTGGCCGCTGCACCACACCTCTAATCCGACTGACTCAGGTTTGGCGAGTCCGACCAACCGATTACGATGTTTCCGAACACCGTTCGGTCAGACTCCCATTGACTTAAATGGGAGCCTGTGTTCTGACCGACAATACAGGCTCCCATTGAAAAATGGGGTGGTTGCGGAAAAAGTTGCACCCTGTCGCACTGTGCATGGTTGGAAAGAGGGGTCCATTGGGTACCCCATGGGCCACAACCGGAGGCCTCCGGGTGAAGGGGGGCCTGCTACGGGCCCCCAAAGTCAGTTTCCGACAGCCGTTTCATGTTGGACAGAGCAATGGCTGTCCGAATCTGACATCGTAATACATCGGTTGGAAACGGGGTCCATAGAGCTGTACAGTTCGGCTCCGACCGACTCAGAGTCTTCGAATGCCGGTCGGAACCGAGTCGGAAAGACCGAACGGTTACCTTCCATCGTAATCGGTCTGTCGGAAATGTTTCCGAGTTGGTCGGAAACATGGGTTCCGACACGGGTTAGGAAAATCCGAATGCCGTTCAGAGCCTTTCAGACCGAAATCGTAATGAGTCCCTTAAATAGTGCTTAGATGTAGTGATAGCACCTAGGATAGTAAGGATAGCCTAGCAGTAGCACATGATTAGGTAGTTTCCAGGAACAGGAGTGATGTAACTTGTTTGCAAACACGGAGTACGGGAAGGTTAACTGTGTTATTAAGAAACTGTAGCACAAGTGTGCACTGAAGCAAGGGTGAGATGTGGATTCATATAATGATCTGGCGTACCTTAGATAAGATGTACCATGGGAGCGGCAGGAGCCAGGATAGCATCCCCGTGCATAAACACAGCTTTCACATGTTTATCTAATGCTGAAGCTTCATAGCTCATGAGTGCACACTTGCATGTTCACATGCTAATCGCTGTATTTTATCTAGAGACAGTCTTGCGAACCAGTTCTTCCAACCTTTGAGAAGAAGCGAGAAAGAAGACATTGAGCACCTCCGTAGACACGTTATGCTTGAAAACGTAATATGAGGCGCTAGAAGGCTTTCGAGCAAGAAGATTCTAGAAGGCTCTGCTACCAACTTTATCTAAATAAGGCTTTAGTGCATATATTTGATGGAGACTCGACAATGCTTAGGCCGATGGACTATATAACTGTGAATTTAGTTTACAAAGGGCGTATGTTAAATTACACACTGCTCCATAATTTTCCTATGGGTAATCGATGTTCCAGTTACTGAAAGCCATATGCCCAGGTAATTTTACGTTGCAGGGTATCCTATCTTAAGTTGCCCAAGATGCCAATACTGAATCGCTTATTGTTTAATTTTCCAAATGTCATCACCCTGGTTTTACCTGCATTCACTTGCAGTTTGTTATCTTGGTTGTATTTGTGTAGCTTATCAGGAGTGCATTGCATTCCTATTTTGGTTTGATCAAAAATAAACAGATAATCAGCGTACTGCATAAGTTAAACTGTATGTGTTCCGAGTCTTGGGATGAAGCTATTTGATTTCAATAGTACACTTCCCATGGCAGTCATATAGACTGAATAAAACCGTGGCCAGGAGACAGCCCTGTTTCAGGCCATGATCAATTTGAATTCTTTTGGGCACTTTGTCACCAGCCCCTAACTTAACTTGAACCGCATTGTCCATGTACAAAGAAACTATTACCTTGAGCAAACATGAGATACCCTAACTGGTCAACTTTGACCACAGTAGGTTATGATCCACCCTGTCAAAGGCAGCAGAGTAATCCACAAAGCTGGCAAATACAGGTGGTCTAGAGGGCAGTGTGGAGTGATGGATTCTATATGATATTGCTATGATATTGTCATGTGTGGAAGATTTTCCTCTGATCCAGTCTGATAGAATGGAATTAGTTTGCTCTCTTTAACTCATTCTTCAAGTTCTACCATTAATATCTTGGCATAAGCCTTTTGCTTCCACATCCACCATTGCAATCAAGCTGTAGCTAGCTGGATCGGTTTTGTCTCCTTTCTTGTGTATTGGATGGAGGATGGATCCTCTCCATGAATCTGGTACCATTGCATTGGTAAGTGGTGAGCTAAAAATCGGCGTTAGTAAAGAACATGTGGATTGCTAATCACCCCACACTGAAAACAATGCTAGAACAAAAGATTCTGAAGCATTATTTTTTTTTCTGAGGAATGAATGGTGGCTTGGTGCTCCATGTTTGCTTCTTTCACTTTTCGAAGATAGTGGTAATTCTTTTAGCTACTGTCAGTGCTTTAAGTGGGATGAAAAAAGTGCTGGGGTCTCTAAAAGGAACATGACCTATGTAGTTAGGGTGCGGCTTAAACACGCAAACTACATTTCTCTGATCACGATAGTGTGCCATCCAACCAATATTGTGGTGCCTCTCCAAGCTTTGTGTTATTCTATCCTGATACATAACACAACAACTGACATACACCTAAAACCAGACAAAACTATTGGCTTTGCCAATAGTTTTTAGCTGTTTTAACAAAATTAGTAAAACAATAATTTTGTTATAAATAATTAATATTAAAACTTTTTCATTTCTGAAATTGTGAGTGTGAATTAAACATTACTGGGGCTTGTTGAAGGGTAGTGGTCTTCAGATTGTCTCAATCACTCCCATATTGTTTTCGCTATATGTTAGACATGTTCGCCCTTTTTCTCTCCACATCTTCTCCATCTGCATATCTTACACATCCTTTCCTCTTAAACACCCTCTTTTCATGCTCTCCGAATGTACTTCTTCGCATCTCCTTCACTTCACCCCCAACACACAAAGCACCCACTCACCTGTAAGCACTGTATTTTATTTTACTTTAAACCTTGTCAATATTTTGGCAACTCTGTATACCTCCTTTACATATATTTGCAGAGAATCACAATCGCAACTAGAATACATGACCATTGCTCTGTGCGACCATGAATTCTGAACATCTTTTTGACCCACTGACAGGCACAATGAGAAACTCGTACTGCCTTAAGCCTCTGCTCCAGAGCTCTCAATTATGGCCTGTTATAAACACCTGAGGCAACTCAGTTCAAACTATGCACCATTCACAAAGTGATATGCTAAACAAAAAACAATTATGCAAAATATAAACAGGAACAACATGGATTACCTTAACTTTTTTTACCTTCATTGTTCAGAAATTGCTTACTGTTTTTACCAGTAAAGTTAAGGACATAAGAGGGCCCAATGTCTGTATTTAAATACTACCGGGTCTGAGACATGGATGGAGCCAGTCCACTTAAAGCCCTGGATACTGTTGAATTCCTCAGGTTGGTGCCTCATGAGTTCTGTTGGATATTTGATGGTTGGAATTCTTAGGATTAAACTGAGAATCAACGGGGTTGTGGTGTCTGTTAACACCAAGATAGTACAGCTTCAATAATTGGTTTAATTTTACTGAATAGACGCAGAAATACATTTAAAAACACAATATAGGCCTGTTGTTGTCAAGATTAGATTCAATCATTTTGACCAGCAAAAAAACATTATAACGCAGTCGTAACCGCGCAATACCTTTACCACGCAGTCAATACTATGCATTAGTCTTTATCACGTATGTCACTACCACGCATGTCTTTACCATACATGTCATTACCACGCATGCCTTTACAACGCATTATAGGTATATACACTCACCATGCATGCCTTTACCATGCATTATTGGGTAAGTATGTAGGTAAGAATGAAGGTGAGTATATATGTAGGCAAATAATTTTATAGAATTTTAATATGTATTTTATGCATTATTATTAATGTTATTATACTTCATTTTAGATTAAAAAAATATTAATACAAATAATTTTTAAAAATGTAACATAAACCTTTAGGGTCGGGATGCATGGGATATAAGGGTAGGGAAGTGTGTTAATACTCAGGATTTAATTTTAATACCTCAGTATTACAGTTTAATAAATAAAATATGATATTTAAACCTAATATAAATTATTTGAAATAATTTCAGGACTGTTACACCAACGTTTAAGGATGGGATGCAAGGGACAAAAGGGTATTGGGTGGGGAAGTGTATTAATACTCAGGTCTTAATTTTAGTGCCTGAGTATTAATGTTTAGACATTAAAAAGTACGAGATTTAAAATTAATAATAATTAATAAAAATTATAGGACTGATACACAAACCTTTAGGGATAGGAAGTTATGTATATAGAGGTATTGTGTATTAATTTTAATTCTTGAGTATTAATTGAGTATGACAATTTAAATAATTAGTGATTATGACAGATAAATAAAAACATAGTGAACTTAATCTGAAACATACCTAAAATATTTGTAAAACGTAGAACAATGTTAAAATACTTGAGTATCAATTTTAATGTCTGTGTATTTATGTTTACAAAATAAAATATATGATTTTTAAATACAATATAAATTATTTTTAAAACAAATTAGGACTGTTACACAAACCTTTTGGGACGGGGTGCAAGGGATATATGTGTATTGGGTGGAGAAGTGTATCAATACCCATGTATTAATTTTAATACCTGAGTATTAATGTTTATACATTAAAAAATGATATTTAAAACTAATATTAACTAATTTAAAAATTATAGGACTGTTAGACAACCCTTTAGGGACAGTAAGCGAGGGATATAGGGGTATTGGGCGGGGAAGTGTGTTAATACTCAGGTTATTAATTTGAATACTTGAGTATTAATTAAGACAATTTAATTAATTAGTGATTACGATAGATAAATAAAAACTTAGTGAGTTAATGTGAAAAATACCTAACATATTTTTAAAACATAGGACAATGTTACAATATTTTTTAGAGATCGAAAAACATTGTTTACCATTTTAAATGTAAAAAACAAATAATCGCACCTTGTTTAATTTATAAATTATTTATTGACAAATAGTTTAAAAATAGGAAAAAAATATTATTAAATAGTAAAAAACAGAACATATTTTGCAAAAATATAACATATTGATTAATAATGCTTAACATATTTATTTATAATTGTAAAATTATTTTCCCATGCTTTTCTATTGACTTTAATGGAGAAAATTGTCCTTTTTTCCATTTTACTTTCAGGCTGGACGTTCGCGGTTGTTCGTCTGTTTTTACAGTCGGTGGAGTGTTGCAGTCCAGATCAGATGTAAGGAAGAGCTGCGGTCAGGTAAGAACAATTTACTTTACTTTTTTAGACATATAGGTGGCTACGTTTATTGTAAGGAGAGGAGGGGAGTAGTTAGATGTTATACAGTATATACAGTAGAGAATTGTTTTTGTTTGCTGTTTGTACCACATTAACATCCCCATGCGGGTTGTGTTGTTTTTTTTCAAAGTAGGTTTTAAAAAGTTGCAGGGAAAATGGTTAATACTTTTTTAAACCTATTTGAAATAAATGCAACATTTAAGATTTTTGGCGTCATGTGTTTTAAACACTTTGGTGACTTTTTCGTGGATGGATTTCTACAGGATTTTTGTATGGGGATTTTGTTTTTGGAAAATGGACTCTCTTTTTTGGAATTTTTTTTAAACTTTTTTTTCGGGATTTTGATTTTTGGGATTGCTGTTTTACAACATGGATGGATTATTACTGGAGATTTTCCTGAGAATTTCGTTTTGGAGAATGGATTTTTTTTTTGCGATTTGGTTCAGGATTTTGCTTTTTGGGATTGCTGTTTTCAAAATAAATGTTTTAGATTACCAAATAGTTGAGTGTCCCGGCAGTGGTGGTCTGACGGCGGTGAGCCGTCCGCCATATTACGAGTTGGGCAGATTGACTTTGCGGAGACCGCAGCTGGACCGCCGGCACCCCAACACACCGCCAGCCACCGGAGTCGCGGTCGAAGGAGGGCAGCCTAGATTGGGCGGTACAGAGACACAACACTGCCGTCCGTGTTACGAGTTGACTTCCCGACAAGCTGAGCGCGGCGGAAACTAAGGATTTGAGGTGCATACTCACCCCTTTCCAGTTCTTCCCAGCAGATTTCGACGTAGATCCCTTTTTTCCAGGTCCCCCCTTATACAGGGCGCTTCATTCGCCTCCTGGCTGCATTCGCTACCCAGTCCCCGAGCAGCCCACCCCCTTGGATTTCCTCCACACTTCATGGTCTGATTGCACAGGACCTACATTACCTCCTCTGCCGCTATTGATTCCGGATTTGACTGTCGATCGCTGCGGTCTACCCGCCCGATGGCTACTCTCGTTTCCAAGTTACTGAGCAGCCTATTTCCAAGCATCAATCAAGTTACAGTCCATTCTAGTAATTCCTAGGCTGCACGCCTTTTTCATTTCCACGTGGACTGCATGCCACGCCGAGTACTCAGGATCACGGCCTTTCCGGGTGCCGTCTGACTTACTAATTGTACTCCCGATGAATCCTTTGCTACGCACCTTGTAGTGACGGTCCAACCCCCGAGGACCCTTCCACCCTGCGAATTTAGTTTCTCCTGAACCGTGGATAACCCTGTACCCTCGCTGTACAGCACTACTTTGAATAAAGTATCCTTGTCCTGATGATGACCTGGAATTGAACAGGTCAAAATGCCGTCGATAATACAGCGTATACTTGGCGTCATCGTGGTCGACTTAAACAGACTTAACGAAAAAACCCTTATTGTATATAATCCTTATTATCGTGTTGACCACTATTTCTGTATATAATCCCTGCGCCACTCACGCTGTTTTTTCACCCCGTTGTGTCACTGCGCCGTTCACTATCACTAGCACAATCGTGTGTTTTTGGTACTTTCACATAAATTGTATTGTAGTGCTGATATAACTACGTACAACAAAGAATTTACTTCCTATTGAAACTTTTTGTGGTCTCCTTTCTTTCCCTTCCCTATGTGATCGGTACTCTCCTAGTACTTGTCCCCTATAAATGATTACCTGTTGAGACGTTGTCTTTTAGTTACAAACTATACCCGGGTCTCATCTGGGTGAATGGGTTTACTCCTGTTTTTCGATTCCCCCCTTATACAGGAGCATCTTCACTTCGAGGAATACGACCCGGTCTTCGGCAAAATATAGGTAAGTGCTTTGGTACTATGTATCCATTACTGGGACTGTCTACATATGGGTCGGACTCCGGCAATGGGTAGGTAGTATTTTTCCACATGTATCATGCATATGTGTGCATTTGACACATATGCAGTTGGAATGTACACACAGGCATCGATATATATATGCAAATATATTGCCAACCACCGCAGCCAAACCGTTGGCCCCTCAGGAAACTGGTAATACAGTGGTCAGAAGGCCGCAGGTGCAGCGGTCTCCTAACGGTCACAGACGCAGTCCTTTAGCGGTCGGATCGCCGAACTTGTAATAAGGCCCTTGGTGTTTTCCTTCGATGTTGGTCTCCCTGTTTGGATTATTGGAGTACTGAAGACTCTTGGTGACAGGTGGTTTGAAATAAAAAAATGCCAATTTAATTAGAAAGTGTTGTCAAAACAGGCAAGTCATTTCACAGGTTGTTAGTGTGTGTTAGAAGTGTAGGATGTACACAAGATTGTCCAGGTAGTCTGAAGCTCCCATCAATGGAAATTGATAGATTATAGCCAATAGTTTCTCAGACATTTCTTTACTTTTTTTTAACACAAAGGTTCAGGCTATCTGACAATGATTGTGCCATTCTCATTTCTTGGAAACGTTGTTCCTTCTTCAAAACTTTCCATAAAACGCTAAAGGTTAGAGTGTGGTCTGCCACTTGATTTGTTGAAGGAATTGTGACACCCCTCTATGGCATTGTTTGTCTTTGCACCTCCCTATAAGCAGGTTGGGTAACAGTTCCACCAGTCAATGGGAAACCTTCGCTCCTTCCTGTGACCCGACCTGCTTAGATGGCCAATCTATGTGTCCACAAAGTAATTTAGTAGTGGGGACAAATTTTTCTCGTTTTGGGTAATTGATGTGTAGAACATCCGCACACTCAGGAGGTAGAAAGCTGTTAGCTTTTTAAACTCATAGTGTACTTTACTGTTTGACGTGCAATCCTCAGCTGAGGAGGTTTTTTTAATTTTGTGCCAATATGCCTGGAAAAAGTGAAAAACTATTCTTGAATTTGTGTGTCCGGGTAAATGTTTGTTATAGTATTAATCATTGTTAATTCAAAGTCAGTTATAATTTTTCTAGGACTTTTATTCATAATTTTGCTTTTTATTACTGATAACAATTCAGTGTACGTTGAGGATTGCTTGTCAGGGAGTAAGCTGTAAACTGATGGGACAGTTGTGTAATTTATGTTAGAATGAACAGTATACATTTGGGTGAATGGATGGGGTGCTGACTTAAAAGTCTTAGCCATCATCCAAATTTCATTATTCTGAAGGGTTACCATGTTATGGGTTGTGCTAAATATTAATATTCTTTTGAGAGGGTTTTCACTATTATGCTAAAGGAAAGGTTCATTAGTGTAAGAAACTGTTAGTTCAGGGGTGTTAATTTCAGAATAAGTTTGTGGTGTTACTCGTTAAGGGTTACTTGCCTGTTTTTGCCTCTGTACCATTCTCCTCAAATTGTGTATTGTGGGCATACTACTAGCTACATACATGGAAATGTTTTGGGCTATCCCCCTCAAAACTGAGCCACAGGGTTCATTAGAGGAGGATGCAAGCATTTTAATGTGCTGCACATTTTCACACACTTCAATCTCCATTGCAGAGGCAGAGTGGTTATGCTCTGTGGTCCTTTCCAAAGTGTCACCTAGAGTAACCACTCTGCCTTTGCAATGGTATGAAAAATACTGCACTCACCTCCAATGACTCCTGACTCAGTTAACCTCTCCTTACAATAAAGATAGCCACCTTACTTGAGCAACCTATTCCCCCTTCGTGACTGTACAAAGCTTGTTTGATTCCTTGAAGCCATTGCATAGTTATTTGTAGAAAAACAAGAAAAAAGAAAATTTGTGTAAATGCTAATGTTTAAAGAATGGGTTTGAGTTTGTTTGTTTAAAATGCGTCTGCAAAGGGGAATACGTTTTGTATCATTATCTGAGACACTGTTGTTTTGGGAGAAACACAAATATTGTTATTCCTGTTAAAAATTAGAGAAAATTACATGTTAATATTTGTGGCCTGTGGAAAGAATAATGAGCTATTTCAATATGTATTGCTTTTTTCAAATTATTTACCTGAGATGGTTTTTTTCTTTTTGTAATCTGGTCTGTGGTAGTCAGGTTAATTTTCCTTTGGATTTTCTGGTGGATGAATTGTTTTTATCAGTTGATTTGTATTGTGATCTATAAATTAATTTGACAAAAGAGAAGTTTTGTAAATGGTATAGTTTACAACTATGGGATATTTCATTGTGAACAATGTATCTGCTAAGGGAAAATGCTTTTTGTATGGTTATTTCAGATACTGTATTGATGGCGAAATTGTTTTTTATTACTACTGTGAAAAACGAGAGCTATCTAAGCCTTAAGGCCTTATTACGAGTTTGGCAGTTCGACCGGCCGAACACCATGGCCGCGGTCTCAAGTAGACCGCCATATTACGAGTTTACTGCAGTGCCCGCAGTGTGGCTGCGCAGATATTGCAGTGGTCGCGATTACTTTTCCATATATATCAATGCCTGTGTGAGCATTTCGACTGCATATGTGTAGAATGGCCACACATGCAAGATATATGTGGAAAAATACCACCTACCCATTGCCGGAGTCCGGCCCATATGTGGGCAGTCCAGGCAATGGGTATATGGTACAAAAAGGTCTTACCTGTAGATTGCCGCAAACAGGGTTGTATCCCTCGGGGTGAAGATGCTGCTGTGAAGGGGGACCTGGAGAAAGGGATCCACATCAAACTCTGCCTGAAAGAACAGGAAAGGGGTGAGCACGCACCCCAAATCCTTCATTTCTGTCGACTTGAAACTGGCGGTCCCACCACCGCAGTCAGCTTGTCAAAAAGTCAACTCGAAATACGGACGGCGGTTAAACTCCTCTGTACCACCCTATTGCAGCTGCTTTTCCCCAATCGCGACCCAGGCGGTCTGCGGTGTGCTGGCGTTGTCGGCGGTACAGCTGCCATCTTTGTAATAGCAATCCGCTCAACTCTCACTACGGCAGTCGGACCACCAAGCTTGCGGCGGTCAGACCACGACCGTGGGTACGGCGGTTCACAGACTGTCAAACTCGTAATAAGGCCCTAAATCTTTGTCGCCTGTAGAAAGAAAGTTGTTAAATTTGGTTAGGCATAGATTTTTGATTAGAATATTTACCTGAAAAGGTTGTTGTCTTTTCATACACTATTTTTGTGACGTTTGGTCAATTTTCTCATCACCTTTTGGATTTTCCAATTTTTTTTGGCTTTATAAGGTCTGTTGAAAGGAAAAAATGGTAAGTAATTGGTGATGTAACATTAGTAATTTTGCCCCCCAATCACTGTCTAGCACCTGCCCTAAAGTAAGTACCCGGCAGAGTTAGAATAGGAATTTTGCCCCCCTGTCACCGTTCAGCACCTGCACTGAGGTAAATACCCGGCGGACTTAGAATAGTAATTTTGCCTCCTAGTCACTGTCCAGCAACTGCGCTGAGGTAAGTACCTGGTGGAGTTAGAATAGCCATTTTGTGACCCCAGTCCCTGTCCAGCACCTTCCCTGAAGTAAATACCCGGCGGAGTTAGAATGATAATTTTGCCTACCATTCACTGTCCAGTAATTGCCCTATGGTAAGTGCCCAGCGGAGTTGGAATACTAATTTCCCCCCGTCACTGTACAGCACCTACCCTGAGGTAAGTACCCGGTGGAGTTAAAATAGTAATTTTGCCCCCCAAGATTCTGTCCAGCACCTGTCCTGAGGTGAGTTGGAATAGTAATTTTGCACCCCCTGTGACTGACTGTCCAGCACCTGCCCTGTAGAAAGTTATGTACCACAATCTGTATCTATTAGCGTTATTTATTTGAACACATTTTTCTATAATAATAATAATTACAGATGTATTCTTATTTTTTAAATTGGAAAAAATGCTTTGTATGGGCTCCAGTAAATGTTATTAAAAAAAAGGGTGTAACTATTCTGTAAATTAAAAAAAAATGTAATTGAAATATGTTTTCTTGTGTGGATAGATGGCAGTGTGTGAACAGCAATGTCTCTTTCTCTCTTGCTCTCAAAGGTGTGTGTGGTCACAATCAAAGTCAGTGTACCACAGAGCACAAAATGGTTAATGACTGAATTTATATGGTTTTACGTGATAATTGATAATTCACAATAATGTATGTTTTGGAATGTATTATTTATTGTGGTTTACAATCTGACTGGATGTATATTTATTTCATTTGGTGAAATTTTTTTAATTTTATTTTTAACTTCCTCACATTTAACGTCAACCATCTTGTTTAGGGACAAGCTACAAAGACAGGGTTAAAATAAAGGAAGGACTACTGTGTAAATGAAAAAAGTAAAGGCGTTTATTAGGGTGCAAATTATATTTCACTATGATTTTTGCAATAATTTTCATATGTGACATCTGTGTTAAAATGTTACTGTGCTGCCTTAATATACGTACTGTTCTGGTATTTAATAGATTATTTTTAATGCAAGGTATGCATGGTAATGGTATGTGTGGTAATGGTATGCTTGGTAAAGGTACTTATAATGTACCCCTAGGTAAGTTTCTGGTAATGACATGCCCGGTAAAGACGTGCTTTGTACTGGTAGTTTAAAAACCACGTTGTAAAGGCATGCGTAGTAAAGGCATGCATTGTTCCGTCATACATCCGTTTTGACCACATCACCCCTTTCTCATTACTGTGCAATGGCTACCTATTGATGCTTACTGTCTTTACAAAATCACCTGCTTCCATAGTATCAAGCACACATATCTCCCACAATGTGGTACAAACATTTAACATTTTGGCAGTCTTTAATCACTGAGAAGCGTTGAGACAATTTGCCTGGAGACACTGGGTTTCAAGAGGCACAGCAACCTGGCACACACTTTCTCAAGCTTTGACATGACAATTTGGAGCTCTCTCATCTTTGAGCTCCAGAGGCCATATTTCAGAAGTGCCCCAGGGGCACAACGGGCGTTTGTGCTCACTTTGTGTTCCCCCGGGGCACTTTGGTATTTCAGAAGGGCCCGCAGATGCTTGTGCAGCCCCTTCTGTAATACAGCTGTCTCAAGAGGGCATTCCCTCATTTGCATGGAGGCATGGCTCCATGCAAATGAGGGAATCTCTTTCCCTCTGCGCCCGTGTCTTATTATGGACACAGGCGCAGAGAGAAAGAAGCTGTAAGGAGGCGCACTGTCAGTGCACCCCTGATGGCAGCCCTCTGGAGGGAGTCAAGTTGGTCTGTGGACCCCCAGACGTCCACTTACAGGCGGGTGCAGTCAATCGCTGCATCCGCCTGCAAGGGGATCTCTGTCCGCTCTTTAAAGTGCAGGCGGGTGTTGCCTGCACAGTGAAACACAGATTGGCTTTGAAGCAGTCTCTCTGAATTTCACTTGAATGCGCTGCCCCAGGGCAGCACGAGTTTGTGGCTGCCCTAGGGACAGCGCATTCAACCTCATAGGGTGCATTTTTCCTGTTTGTGCCTGGTGCACCTGTTTGAAAGATCGCCTTGGCGCAAACCGTGAAAGTACGCCCTATACATAATAGAACCCCAGGTATCTACTTCCTATGCCTCATTTAGAAAAGAAATTAAATACATCCTGTTTGAAAGACACCTCTCATTTGCTAAAGCATTACATTAATTCTCTGTGAAAATGGAGTGTTGCCCTCAGCCCTGTGCCCCACATTTGCTGTTCCACTGCCTCCCATGTCATATTATATAGATATAGTTTCTGACTTACTTTGTAGCCACCACCTACGTATTGAAGATGCGGGAATGAGGTAAGGCCCTCTATCCCATTGTACTTAATTCTATTACCTCTATAATGAACTCTAACCCCCTCTCTCCCCGAGACCT
Organism: Calotriton arnoldi; assembly: GCA_963921515.1. Taxonomy (NCBI): domain Eukaryota; kingdom Metazoa; phylum Chordata; class Amphibia; order Caudata; family Salamandridae; genus Calotriton; species Calotriton arnoldi. Next base: position 2,478,383 of record CAWUFW010000281.1, read on the forward strand.
CCTTAGCACAAAACAAATCTACAAATAAATATATATGGCAATGATCGACAAATCATGATTTATTTTTTCTTATAGTTTCTGCTCATCCAGGTGTGTACGGCAGCAAGCCATGAGTCAATGTCAGATTGTGGTCCCAGCTTATGCAGAATCTTTGTGTGGGACACTGCTAGCATGTAAATCTTAAACAGAATAGTAGTGATCCTGGATTCCTATGGTACACTTCAGTACAGTGAGGGGGTAAAAGGAAGAGGTGAAATGATTTGTGTGGTTTCAGACAAAGGCTGAGATCCGATTTAAAATCATGCCTTGAACATCTATCTCAGGAAGATGCAGCAAGAAAGCAAGGTGATGGTCGTATGAAAAGCAGCAGAGAGGTCAAGAAGCAGGAGGGTGGTGACACCTTCGTGAGGGCCAAAGGTAACTTAGGTGTCTGCAGGTAGGGCCTTGGCCTCAATGTACTTGTTAGGTTTCTGATACATTTATAGGAAGGAGAGAGAGCGGATTGAGGGGAGAGAGCGCCCCATACAAGGAAGGATTTACAGTGCACTTTTAATCGCTCACCCAGGAAGGATCTGTTGCCAACTGTTCTGTAGTTGGGTTACTGGGATCACGCATGGGCTTCATCAAATATGGTTTCATTTATGAGATTTTTAAAGTATCCAGAAAGCGTACACATTTCAAGGAGGAGCTGACTCTGCTTTGAGCTGCTGAGGAGGCTTAGCGAAAAGTAAAGAACTTCTTGAATGCTGCCAGCGGGCTGGAGTTAGTTGGAGATCCTGATTTAAGCGCAAAAAAACAAGCTTGAATAAGTCGGGGTCTGCAAACGAAAAGACTGGAAAATGGTGGCTAAGAGTCATAGAATGGCACTAAGTTTTGTCAAGAGTGCTTGTTTGTTTGGCAAGTTGAGATTCAAGATCCACAGCTTCCTTGACAAAGTGGTCAGCCAGTGTATTGAAAAACAAATACAGAGCCAAGGAAAAGGACAACTTCCTGATGACATGGCTCCCAGAGCAACATTACATGTAAGCAGACAACAGAGATCTTACTTGACCTCTGAGATTGAGAGCTCTACACTTGTTTGATTGCTAGGAGCACAGAAATGCAACAAGTGAGATAATACCAAATGTGGATGCCAATGCTTGGGATAATTTGTGTCATACTCCACAGTTCAGTGTTGTATATATGGAGAGGAGGTAGAGCAGGTGAGTTGACAGGTGAAGCCAGCAAAAGTTAGTTCGTTTTTCAATTATAGAATGTGCCTTACCGTATATAAATTGTAAAGTGAATATCACACTGTAACCTTTGAATAGCTGAATATTGGATTTGATACACATGTTGAATGTAAACTTATTAAAATGTTTTTTTTAAATACATTTTAAGATGAAGCTGATTCAGCTATAGTCAGCTAGAGGGCCCTGAAAAAAGATTTTGAAGAGTATTAGAAGGGAAGATGGCATTATATGGGTGGCATAGTAATGCTTCTTGTCTATGTTTGCTGTTCTCAGTTGTTGTTTGTATAGCGCCTTGTCAATTAAAATAATGTTGTGCTATCGTGTGTTCCTGGCAGCAATTCTTTGTTTTGATCATACTGCATTCTTTGATATACCTTATGAGGCCAAATTAAGTGATGCATGGTTGCTACAGCTTTGACTTCTTCATCAATGGCGCATGAGGCTTAAGGCTGTGTTCCAATGAACATAGTGTTCGAGGTGCTCAAGAACTTCAAAACATCTTTCAGCCTGAAGTAGCATAATTTGTTCCAGGGTTAGATTAAAGTGTTGCCAGTGCAGTATTTCTAGGCAGCTTCCAAACAACGAAAGGGATGGACTACTGGTTAGTCCAGGTGAGTGGGCAGTGCTGAAGAATTTCAGTGGCTTGAGGGGGATACTATAGCATCCAGAGAATGCTTAGTTGAATGCGCGGGTCCACTGACACTTTGGTGAAGGTTTGTGTTGGCTTTGCCATGTCTTCTTGGTCTGGTTCCTCGAACGACCTACTAAAATCACTAAGTTTGATCAAGGGAGAGTGATTGAAAGCCATCAATAAAAGGAAATGACAAAATGTGTCAGGGAAAGTCAAGTTGGAAGGAGGTGGTTGGCCAATTTATAGGAAAGCGAGATAGAGGATTGAGGAGAGAGAGTGCCCCATACAAGGAAGGATTTAGACTTTTGGAGCCTAACTTGTGATGAAGGTGAAAGCTGGTGGCGATGATAGCCAGCCCTCCGTTCACTTTGGTTAGTCGGTTCTGGAGGGTGACCTTGTGCCATCATGGATTGCTCAGAAGACAATGGGGCCTATAACGTCCATTATCTAGGTCTCATTGATGAAAAGAAGTTCAGGACTGTGATCAACAAGGTTATCTATGTGATGTATAGTGATGTATAAAATGATTATTCTTTCATTAGTGCAGGTACCTACATGTTTTGGCTTGGGAGTCATTGCTTCCTGTGGCAACAAATGTATCAGGAGCCATTCCAGTCTGCTTTTGCATGTGCACATCTCACAGTCATTGCAGCTATTCCTACATCTGGCTTTGTGTTTGATTCTATGTGTACATAAGGTAAACTATTCCGTGTGCATAGCTTTTGGACCTGCCTCTGTATTTCAGTGTTAATTCCTGAATGTGCATACTTTTGCTTGTGATTGTAGCAGTCACGTAGCAGTCATACACAAACAGCAGAGTGGTATGACAATGATGCATCCAGCACACTCCTCATCAACCAAAATTCACAGTGCAAAAGATACTATGTTTCACTGAAACCCAGAATCCAGTCTGTGACAAAGGGGAGAGTCTTGCTAAAAAATACCCTCTAGAAAGTTCTCAGAGTTTTAAGGCCATGTGTGGTATACAAATGCTGGTAACATTACATAAGAAGGCAACTTTTTGCATTCCCTATGCGTGCTATATATCAAACTGCAAACTGAGAAGATTTGAAGGAAGTCATTGTGTCTCATGTCCGTAGAAGTGCAGAAAATATTACAGACTGCCACCTTTACTCACTGTCAGTTCTTCTTTTTGTAAGCAGATACACAACCAGTTGCTGTAATGTGGCCTCATATCACAAGTGACACTTTCACCCAGTCCCGGCTTTTTAATCAACAGTTTTTTGTATACTAAGAACATCCATACTTTCAGTGGGGTCTGCTCAAGTACAAGCACCACAATCCAAAGTGCCATGGGTTAAAAATGCTAGGACAAACTGAAAGTTTCCCACAAGACTGGATAGGATGTCTGGATTCATACAAGAACCAGGAGAAACCAGCATTTGCAATGCAATAGGTCTCGCATTTGCGAGAGTTTGAGCTATTGGCATTGTAAATGACAATGCCTTTTATTTATGCGTTTGAAAACCTGCAAGCTGTGCGTAAACAAGCACTTTGTACTTATAGCCCTTGCTTATGAGAAGCAAAGCTGGCAGTCTCTTTTACTGACAGCCTTGCTTCTCGTAAGCAAGGACTATACGTACAAAGTGCGTGTTTATGCACCGCTTGCAGGTTTTCAAAACAAATTAATAAAAGGCATTGTCATTTACAATGCCAATAGCTCCAACTCTCGCAAATGCGAGACCTATTGCATTGCAAATGCTTGTTCTGAGAGGTAGGGACGGGCCTCGCGCCTCTCCAGCCGTGTGCACCGAGCTGCAGACCCGCGCGCCGCTGCTCACATGTAAACCGAGCTGCAGTTCCCAGCATTGCAGGTGGGTGGGGAACTACAACCACATTACGCAGCCGCTGCTACTTACTGGTACTGAAAGGCTGCACAATCAAGCACGGCCATGTAGTTGGCAGACACTTGTTCGCCAAGCGCAAATCTCATCCCAAACCACTCCGTGCTCACTAAAGACATCTCACCCAAGTCTGTGGATATTTTAGCTCCCTTCACGTAAACCCACAAAATAAACTAGTTGACACGAACACTGCCAAGAACGCCATTCACCTCAAAATTAAAAAATGTCCACATTAAGCAAGTCGTACAGCTTAATCATCGTGTAATCTACAAATGGCATTTAAATGTGTACGCATGAGACATACAACCATTTTGGTTACTTTGGCTGAGAGACAACTGGATATATTTTGCAAGAACATCACCAAAAACAAAGACACAAACATGTTTAGTGGGATGCGCGACACGTTCATTGGAGCACCCCATCACAGTGAACGGAAGTACATGTACTTGACGTCTTTCCATACCCATGTAGAAGCGTTATACAAAAGCAGTTTGTTTTTTTAATCTATGTACTGTTCAGTTTCCAGGGCTTTAAACACGTGTCACTCACTGACAAGTCCCAACACCATTATGAAAATACGAGGATACAAAAATTAACTGCAACTAGAAAATCAAATGTTTATACCTGTATAGCATTTTACTACCCTGAATCAAATACCACATTAGCATAAGAAATACAAAATAACATTTTATTCAAGAAACACAAACGAACTACAAATAAATCCAGCTGACTGAACTCTAAGCATTGATAGAACTCTAATGGTGTTTTGATTGGGAAGGTCAGCAACCCAGAGATCTCTTAAGGTCGGAGACACTTCTGGAAAGTCTCAGTCCAGCTGAATCATAAACAAAAGGCAGAATCCGAGGAAACGTCCTGAGCAACCGGCTGCACAACATCCTGTTCAGCCCTTGCATTCAGCCCGACTCGGAGCTCGTTAACCCAGTTACCCTGAGTTGGAAGTGGAAAGAGGGGAGCGCAAGAGAAACACTGCACCGACCAGAGTACCAACAACTTCACTGAACCGGAAACCCCTAAGCGGGTTCTGTTCACCGCCTTTGTCCGACCTACAAATGAAAGCATCGCTGACAACAACGTTTAACTAAGACCAGTGGGTGTGGTAGTGTTCGTTGCGATCATATCACTGGTCCACAACCTCTCTGGGATGTTCAGTGAGGGGAATGCCGGCTCTCAAGCATGCAGTGGATCTGTAAGTCGGGAGGTCGAATCCTGGCGAGGCCGACACAGCCTGCCATCCTCCTGAAGTCGGCACTGAGTCGATTACTATTAAGTTGGTTAACAGTAACATGATTTACAGCGTATAGAAATGGCAGGATTGCTGTATGAAGCGATACATAAAAGAAAATAGTAGTTTTACATAACCATTAGTGGGCTGGACGGTGGTGTTAGCTAACCCCTGACGCGGTCAACGTTTCAATCTGGCAACAGAATGCAGACCGTGTACACATGCTAAAGGCTTGTGAAGACAGCTTTTGAACAAAAACCGCTTTACCCGAGCCTGGACCCTCAGGTGTTCGTGAGGGCATGGCTCTAATTAGTGCTCTTGCAGCTGAGATAAGTAGTTTCTGGCTGTCAGATAAAGAAAGATTTACGAGCGTTGTAGGCGGTGTTGTATTGCAACAAATGAGTCTGTGGAAGGATTTTGCAAATAAATATATCACCACATTTGTGGTCTATCCCAAGCCCTAGATATACGTCACTTATGAAAAGGGAAATGTGGGGTATTCAATGCCAGTGTACCCCCCTTCGTTGTACTTTAATCAAGATTAAGAGCCCAGGTCTCCCAGTGAGCGATTCTCATGTGACATACGAAAGGCTCCTCACAAAAGACAACCCAGCCCTCTTTCAGGAACACTCACCAACTCTCCTAGCTCTGTGGAAAGCCAACTGTGCCCACGGCAGCCTCCGTGTTAATTAATTGAATTCACCAGCACAGCTACACGTTCAAGCCTCCATTCATACTTTGCACACGCTAATTCAACCGACCTCAAAAAACATTTAACCTGGCTTTTGAATGAAGTACAGAAAGTGCCTAGGGGGTAGGAGCAGGCATGCGGACATGCCACCAACAGTGGCCCCGTTTTCACCGCAGCTGAAGGTCACTGCTCCAGCCTGGTAGTCGGCAACTTCAAAGCAGTTTTCAGACCTGCAAAGCAGTTTTTAGACCTCCCACCAAAGAAGACGCAATTGTTGATGGGAAGCAAGACTAATAGCCCAACATTAATACATGCCAAGACGTGGTAAAGTCATGCGAGTTGAAATGGTGGTGCTGGGACCCAGGCACTTGACGCTGCAGCAAACGGCAGAGTGATTATAGAACAAGAGCATACTGCAGCCAGCCACAAACAGATAGGCCTGCCTTCTAGTTTGGTGCAGGCATCGTGATAAAGTAGTACTTGCCACCCCTTCCTCTGCAGTGGCACTGCCTGTGGTAAACACAGGAAACGTGCAATTGACAGATACGAGCGCCTCATGCGCCATGAGCATATGAAAGGATCACGTCTGTCTTGGCAGCTCAAAAGACTGGTGGCGGTAAGGAAAAAGCTTTTAATGTAACCAAGAGCAACACAGAACAGTAAGTGTTGCGGGAAGCCGGGACTCGGCGCACAACAGTGGGCGAACGGCTGGTATGATGGGGCATAAGAGCAGTCTGGGCAAGCAGAGGATGGGCTTCTTGTGCTGAGAGCTAGCTGCTATGAAAGCGTTTAGGAGCGGCTACACCACCACAACACACAAATGTGACTGGAGAATACCATCATGCGTGCTTGGCACCCCACATGCACTAAACAAACCATTATAAAGGAATCATTTACAATTAACCTAAAACGAGCTAAAAAAATAACCGATTAACCTACGTTGCTCTCCTTGTCTGGCGAATACCACGCACGCGGACAATTAACAACGATGTCCGCGCATCAGAAACAGCATCATTAGTGAAAGTGCGGTGAGAGCGCGCGACGCCGTGAGCGTGCACATCGGCTGTCCGGGAAAGTGCACATCTCTGTCCCCCTTCGGCACCCAAGTCGACAACAATAGATCTCGCCAAGGCGACAGCACAAGCGCTGCGTCGCTAGGCGAGACATAAAAACAAGCAGCAACCTTCCCCAACAAGCGCGCGGTGAGGCAGAGAGGAGACGCCATGCGCGTGCACATCGCCTGTCCGTGCGCGCACATTGTTTGTCTCCCTTCGCGCACCAAACCCACAACAATAGTCTCGCCAAGGCGAAGCAGCGCATGCGCTGCGTTCGCTAGGCGAGTCCTAAAAAGAGACTGAGACAAGTAGGATGGAAGGTATGAAGGACCGGTGTATGGCGGCTGAGGTGTCATAGGCAGAGGGAGAACTTTCAGGGTGCAAACAGACATGATCCTCAGGGATTGGATAAAGAACACTCAACCAGGAGGAAGATTAACACTTTCAGGACAGTTTAAGAAGAGGCAGCGGGTAGAGACAGACACCTCACAACTTTCTTTGGTTGTATGGTTCCCTCTGCCAATAGTATTCACTCACTTTTTGATATTCTTGCACTTTATTTTCTCCCCTTCCCTTGGATCCCATTTAACTTGCAATTCTATAATGCAGTCTCCTCTGGTCAACTCTACCTTCCTATGCCCATTTCCAAACCTTTGTGATGAGCCACTGTATGTTACCTTTGAAGGTCGCTGGGCCCAGAGTGGGATTCTTGGTACATTCTGAGATTCATCAACTACAAACCCTGTGAAGTATCAGGGGAGAGTGCTTTATCGCAAAATTCAGTTTTCTGAAAACCTTTTCATCTTCACACCTGCTTCCTCACTAATCACTTTTGTTGTTGTGTGTAAAAGTCACGTTCTTGCCAACAACACTTCCTACCACTACTGACTAAGAGCCCGTATCTTCAAACCAGTTCCACCTGATACCCTAGACAATAATTTAGGACATCCTTCTGAAACACCTGAGGTCACAAGAAACCACAAGAGAGCTGAGCTAACTCACGGCGTATTGTCTTGCTCTCTTTAACCCATTTTCCCCAGGGGGAATTGCACAGACCAACAGTACTACTTCCGGGTTTGTGTGGATCCCTGTGTGGAGGGTTGGAGGATTAGTAACTGGGTCCTTGCCATAACTCCGACGTATTCCAAGGGTCCTGACCACCTGGCATGTCTTTAGGGTTGTGTTACAGGACAGAAAAGCAGTTTCCATGCATGAATATGTGCTTCTGCTACAGCACAATGCTGGGTCATAACTGAAAAAAGCAATTGATCACTTCTCATAAAAATAAACCTTTGCCATCAACCCTCCACCTTGACAAATAAAGGATCCTTTAGGGAAATGGGTGCTGCCTGTGACAAGTGCTTCCATGGAACTCTATATATTTTTCTGCCATAATCCTGGTTTGCCAAAACACCCCAACATCAGACCAACGTATGTTTTGACATCCTGGCACATAATTACCACTATGGAAAACTACTAGCATATATTTGCAAAGGAAATGGGAATTTATCAAGAAGTAGCTTGATCTATCACTTATTGCAGAACTGTGAAAAGAGTGCATCCTGTTACCTATTGCCATAAACCAGACATGTCCATCTTTTAACATGGAAATCTACCAATTACAAGAAGAATTTGCAGCCATCTTGGTGAAGGAGATGAAGCCACACTTATCTCACATTGGTGTGTTTGTTGAGCTAGTGCAGCCGTTACATACTTGCCAAGCCTCTGGATTTAGAGAATAGGCTGAGGTTTGTGAAGCCCCACTACTGCCTACAGATTTAACAGTGTCATCCTGCAATTGTTTCCTAGGTTACTGTACACCATGTTTGCTTGCATGTATAACCTTAGAAATATAAACAAGGTATGTGCTACCTCGCTTGGTTCAGACTGTATTTGACAAAAAATTGTCACCAGTCAAGTCTTGTGGTGATATCTGGACCAAAAGGGTTGGCAGAGACACTGGTAACTCGTCATTCACATGGGTGAGCCAGTGATGCTCTGTCTCTGAACTTTGATGCTTTTGTGTATTCGCTGACTGTAACAACTAACCTGGTGGTAAATACTTCTTGAGTGAGGGAAATTAATCCTGAATGCACTAGTATATGAGAGCAAATTAAATTCATTAGTCTTTGGGTGTATTGCCTCTCCTCTCTAAAAACGTCAGAGCCGGCCTAGGTTTTTTTGATCCTCACATCCCAGGGCCTGACTATATGCTTGCTCGTAGCAGATAATGACAGCTGGGGGTGCAATCTCAGCCAACATGCACTGTTGTTGAGCTGGACCTACCAGGAACTGTAGCCAGCACTCAGCCTGTGGGTCAATCCTGAAACTCAAACTTCAATCTGCTCTTGCTTTAGATTTGCTAAGCCTGGTGGTCTAGTCTCTGATGGACACTTTCAGATGTGAAGAAGGACATGGATAATTCAGCATAATGCAGTGTACTACATCTCAAACCTCGAAAGTACCCATGGGTCTGTGTCAGTCTGTGATACAATAGTCCACGTCATTGCCCTGGGAAACATATTTAATCAGCCAGGTAGATATGTCCTTATGCCCCTATGGTTTGATCTACTTAACATGAAAGACCTGCATACATGTATGTTTATTTTTTATTCATTTTATGCAATGAACAACAGGGAAATAAGCATAGTATAGAGTTTTCCAGTAATACAATAGCAGGTTGTTTTATCAGTGTTCTCGCTTCCATAACCTTCGAGCCGTGTTGAAATGTAGAATCTTGCCTTGGCGTTCTTTAATGGTCAAGGAGCAAGAGACACAAGAGAGAGGACGAGTTATGCAGTTATCCTATCTGTTGCCTTATCCCAGTCAGTGGCGTAACATAGGTCCCCCCGGCCCGAGCTCAAGGGGACCCCCTCAGCACAGTACTCTGGCTTAAGAGCTCCTGAATGACTTCGGAAAGGGGCCCCTCCATGTACTTTGCAGGGGGGCCCCCCTCAAGTTTCGTTACGCAGCAGATCCCAGTGTCTTCCTTTATAACACCAGTGACAAGGATGGTATCCCCCAAGTAAATGGAGTTCTTTTTTAACAAACTAATGAGCATGTCAGGAGTCCTCCTTGAATGGCTATAATGTTGCAGCAAGGAGGCTATAGAGACGAGTTTCATACATATGTTATGCAGTGTTCTTTTTATTTTTAGGTATACTAAGGCACAACAGTCAGTTGAGATAGCCCTTGAGTCCTGGTTAAAGGGGCGCTCCCGAAGTCACCAAGGATCCACAAGGGGTAGGGCAGGATCACTGACTTCCAGCGTTGTCCCGAGGCGTAAGGAAACAATAAAAAAAAAAAGAAAACTAAGGTCAGTCGGAAGGACTAGAAAACATCCTTGCACTTAGGGTATGGGTCGTGAGGGAAGTATCACCCAATTCCAGCACCTTATGTGACGGCGTCTTGGAGTGATGGTGCCCTCCCTCTATAGCGTTCCCTTCCCCTCCCAGTGCCCTGCAAAGCCCCGCAGCCTGGATCGTACCTTGTCGAGCCACCCTCCTCCTGGAGAGTGGCGGGGCGATGCGCGGTCTCGTTGGCCTCCTGGCGTGTCGGTCTCGTCTGGGACGGGGTACCTGGCTTTGTCTTCCTTCTTCTTCTGGGGGCTTGCTCCAGCGACCGGCGTGGGCGTCTCCTCCTCCTTTTCCGCCTTTACTTCCTGCTTCTTCAAGGCGTCCGGCGTGCCTCTCCTGTCGCGGGTCTCCTCTGATAGGGCTGACGCAGCCAGCATCATCTGGCACGCCCCTCGGGGTTCCTCCTCGTGGGCGCTGAGTCGACGTTTAAAGGGCTCCTCCACTGCCTGCGTACGGAGTGACAGCACGTCAGTCACGGTGTTGATAGGGGAGTAAGGGACTACAATCAGCTGTTCACCTTCCGGCTCCTGACAGAGCATAAAACTTGCACATACCAAGAAACCTTTGTAGCTGCTCCTGATCAGCTGTTGTTGGAACTCCCTCAATTGCCTTGAACTACCCAGGGCATGGTGAAATTCTATCCCCACACACTAGATGACCAAAGTATTCAACTTTGCTTACACCAAACTCACATTTATCCCGTCTTAATTTCAACCCCCTAGCCCTGAGCACAGAAAGAACAGCAATGAGTCTTGAAACATGTCCGGTATTGTTTTCACCATACACTAGTCCTTCCAAATCTTTCAGTACCTCCCCAATGACTCATTGAAACACAGCCGCAGCTGAAGCGTAGCCAAAAGGCATTCTGCAAAACTGAAAAAGTCCTGATGGTGTCACAAAAGTAGGGAGATGTTAGTCTCCTCTGCAAGTACCACCTGGTAATAGGCTGACTTCATATCTAGCTTTGAAAAACATTTAGCTCCAGCCATGATGGTGATCATCTCTTCAATACGGAGTAACAGATCTCCATCCACCCATATGGCCTTGTTTAGACTCCTAAAGTTAATGCACATCCTTAGTTCATCATTTTTTTGTGGGCCACCACAATGGGAGATAATCATAAGGATGACTCAACTGGTTCTATCACACCATTATGACATAATTGAGAAATCAGTTCGTTCAGTTTGTTTCTAACGCTCAACAGGACGCATCTGAGCTTATGCTTAACTGGTAGACAACCATCTTTTATTTTGATAACATGCTCAAATCCACTCAGTTTGCACAGTTTTTCCTCAACAATCTGCCTGTTCTCTGACAGCACCAAATACAATTCACTGCTGGTAATAGGTGCATCATCCCTTTCCACCGATCGAATTTGGTTTGACCTGTCAGGTCTCAAAATAATTCCTAAACACCCTTGGTGATGCCAACCCAAAATATCAGGACCATGGTAAGAAACATATACTCTGCCTTGGACTTCTAGTCTTTTAAATCATATCACTGAATTGAAAAACCCTTGCAGATCAATTCTTTTGCCTTTTGTACCCAAAAGAATTAATGTCCGGTAATTCTAACATGCTTAAAATCTCTGATGAAATAAGTATCTTTGAAAATAATTTTATTTTTAACCAGAATCGGTTAATAATTGTGCTATTCTGTCATCAATAAGAAAATCCTCTATAGCTGTGGTACTTGGAGTACGGCCCACGAACCACCAGCTGCCCGGCAGACCTTTCTTGGTGCCCCGAGGACCTTGTTGTCAATGTAGTGGTGTAGTAGGTAAACACAAAAGAGGGTCAGTAAAAAACAAAAGAGGGCTGCTGGAACATGCATGATAGCTTCACTGAGCATGCTCCAGCGGCCTTCTTCTGTTTTTACTGAGAGTCTCTGTGACGTCACGCGCCTGGCACTGGTGGGAAGCAAAGGCCCTTTAAAAGTCAGCTGTTGCGCGTTCACAGCTGACGTGTACAGGGCCTTTTGCAAAGCTTCATGCTGCCTTTGCTGACGGAGCCTTCCCTCGCAGCCTGCTATTCTCACGCCTTTTTCCCTCCTCTCCGCCCGCAGACGAGATTGGTGCTCCGTTCAAGGTAGGATTGCCACCTTTCTAAAAAAAAAAAACTACTGACTATTAACATTTGTTCTTGTTTTAAGAGCATGCAGAGGCCTCGACCTGATACATAAGGTGGACTTCACATAGTCATATATATTTGTACCTTTAATTTTTTGTTTATTTTACTATCAGGTATGGATCATTATGGGTAGGAGTAGAGCAGGTTTAAAGTGTGTAATTCTTTATATTTGCTGTTTGAAGTACATGGCAATGATGAAAAATGCTGTCTTTCTGTGATTTTTCTACCTCCTGAGACATTAAAATACCACACATGTAGAAAATCGACCAAGTGGCAATTCTAATTTAAGGCCAATCTCCAGCACTCCTCCGCAGATGCCTTAGCCTGTTGCATGCAGTTATTAGCGCTCACTTGAGCCTTGCAGCCAACAGCCTGACCCCAAGATGCTCTCAGCATGCCACCACTCAAATCTGTATCGGCGGCAGTTGCGCAGTCAGTTGTGACAGATGAGACGCAGTGAAGAAGTGCAGCAATGACACCGGACGTCTCCAGCTCAAGAAAAAGTGAGATATGCCTGCTCTATGCACTCTACCTCCATCATTTTTGCCCCCATGAAGTCTGCGTCCATCTCATCTTCCTTAGTGCTGCAGGCCCTCATCCTATATACTACCTTTGCTCTCTGGGCCCATCCTGTTCTTGCCCAGTGTGCTTTTTTGTCTTTATGTGCTGTGTCCCTCTATCTTTGCTCACTTCGAGCTGTGCCATCTTTTCTCTCTCTGTCCTGGTGCTGTCTGTTTCTGTCATTCTGTTCTTCCCTTGTGCTCTAGTAAAGTGTCACTCAAAGTGTCACACATAATATACGCAAAATATCACACATAAGCAAGCTGAAAACAAGAAAATGTCACACATTGGCAATATGAAAACTTGGCAGTTATGTTCACCCCTAATATTAGCTGAAGAAAAATCACATCCCGCAAACTTGTAATGTAAAAGAGAAGATTTATTGCTGATCACCATTTGGGAGATCTGCTCTGCGCAACTAATGAGGGATTAAGATCAGGGAACTGGGTGATTGTCAAAACAAAGCAAAGATGGCAAACTATGGTCAGAAACACGCAGACCTCAGTAAAAAAAATATTGACAGTACTTAGTAAGCGTACATACATATATCGCATTACGAATATTTAGCAGTACCCATAAAACCTGAGACAGGCTTTTAGGAAGTCTTTAACATCAGGTCACGTGTGCCCAGCAGGAGACAGGCTTCAAAGAAATGGTTTTGTGCCTGTTGGCGATTACTTCCTTGCAGCTTGGAATTATGAATGACACCTTCACATTTGGATGAATGATGTGGTCACACAGCATGCCTGCTGTCTAAACTGAAACAGATTTCTTCCAAGAAAAATGGCCACACTTTGGGGGATATTCACAAGAACGTGTGCTGAACATCTCCCAAAAATGTCAACGCAACTTTACACATCGCAGCCTATCGCGGGAAAATAACCCCGTGTTAACGTGGAATTCACAACACGGCGGTACCATGCGATAGTCCGCCGAAAACGCGGCCAATGTCCGCGATACAACCATCTCGACGGAGATAAAAACACAAACCACAACACCAAAAAACGTGCGATGAGCCCATTCGCGATGAGGAAATCAGCGATAAGCAGCGCCAGGCTTGCCATACACACACGGCAGGCGGGAAAATCACTACAAAAGGAGAAAAAACACACAAACACAAAATGACCAACACCCAAGCACCATGGAGGCAGCCGGAGCAGAGGATGAGCGCAACCCCACAAGCACCCCGGACGACCAGCCTGGGACCTCGGTGACAGTGACGGGCAAGGACAAGAAGAAGAGGAAGACGAAGTTTAGTCCGCAGGAGAATAGGATCCTGGTCACGGAGGTGATAGAACACCATCAACAACTGTTCGTCGCCTCCAATGTGTCATTGGGCACCAAAAATGGATTATGGCGGTCCATCGTGGACAAGGTGAATGCTGTCGGAGAGCACAAGAGGTCAATGGACGAGGTCAAGAGGCGATGAATTGACATCAAGCGCAAGACCAAGGAGAAACTCGGAGGCAACCAGAAGGCAGCAATGCAGACTGGAGGTGGGAGCCCAGCGCCACAGCTGGAGCTGGATGACATGGAGGAGCTGGTGTCGACAGTCATCAGTGTGGAGACCGTGGCCGGAGTCGGGGGACCGGACACTGCTCGACAGGACACAACACAACCGCAACAGGGTGAGTGACCACCAGGTACTGGGGGGACGGGGGGAGATGGCCACAATGGCACACATGCACAATCAAGCAGAGCACAGTGCACACCCACAATCACTCTGGATCATGGCCCTGATCAACAGCCTGTCACAATGAACATTGCCATGCTGTCTGAATGTGAACATGTACCATGCGGCTACATACATGTGGACACATTGTAACACAGCATCTTCCCTTCACATTGCAGGGGCACCTTCAACGCCACCTGCAGAGCAGTCCCAGCCACTCTTCACTGATGACGAGGAGGACACCACCAGCATCGACACCCAAGCCCTCCAAGACTTCATTGAGCTCATCCGCCAATCATCTCCAGGACCAGGGCAGCCCAGCTGCATCGAGGAGACCCCACCCACTCCACAAACCACCCAGCAGGAGGCACCCACAACCCCGGCTGTCTCCCAAGACCCCCCCCCCGAATAACACATGGCCTTCCAACGCCGTGTGTTGGAGGTCCAGAGGGAGATGGCTGAGCAGGTGCGGGTGGGGTTCAACCTCATGGCTACCATACTTGACGCCATCGATGGGTGTCTGAGTCCCATCAGGGACCACTTCCAGTCCCTAACGGACACCCAGACGCCGCTCCATGGTCTCCAACGAGCCCTGGCTGACATCGCTGGAGTCATGACTCGGAGACAAGAACATCTGTCCGCTCAGAGTGGCTCCAGCGATCTCAGCCGTGAGATGGCACACATGCGGAGGCTCATGGAGGACATGGTGCGGATGGAGGCGGAAAGGATGGCAGCCACCGCTGCACAACAGCGAAATGTAGCTGGGATCTACCATGCCCTGCATGTCCTCATAATGACATTGCTGCCACAAGGCGTGGCGCAGATGAATGCTGCTGCCCCTACACCATCCACATCTTCGCCCCCTGGTGTGTCAGTGCCTCACAGTGCGGCAGGCATTTCCACTCTGGCACCTGATGTGTCACTGCCACACAGTGCGGCCGACAATCCACCTCCGGCCCCTGATGTGTCAGTGGCACACAGTGCAGCAGCCGGAACTGCACCACCGCCAGGTGGGGCAGAGCACACATCCGAGGACGAGGACGTGGATGGGCTTGAGTTCAGAAGGAGGCACTAGCATTCATGTCCGCCACCTGGCCTGTTTCTGCTTGGTGCCTCACATCGCCCCATGACCTTCCACTGACCCCCTATACACTCTGCTGCACTCACCTTGGACTGCGACATGGACTGCCATATCCTGTTTGGTGACCAATGACACGGCGACCAGACTGCGGACTGTACCCTTC
This sequence comes from Calotriton arnoldi, assembly GCA_963921515.1. Lineage (NCBI taxonomy): Eukaryota > Metazoa > Chordata > Amphibia > Caudata > Salamandridae > Calotriton > Calotriton arnoldi. The sequence goes on from CAWUFW010000281.1 coordinate 2,494,062, forward strand.
CTCTTCCGCTGTACATGTCATTCCCCGATGGACTCTGGCTGGCCCTCCACGGGCACATATTGTGAAGTGGGGTTGGCATGGCCCTGTACTGCTCCAACTGCAAAACTCCACTGGATGTGCTTTAAACATTCAGGAACGCACTGCTGTGTCATGTCTTTCATCATTCATGTATGAATGTGTGGTTGAATGTGGGCTCAGTGATTCCCCCCAACGTCAATGATGCTCATCTAGTGGGAATCCAGTCACAGTGTGCTGCATTTCCGATTGCGTTCCGGGTGCCGTAGACACTACAACAGGGACACACGCATTAGTCACTTCCTTGTCCGGACATGGGCTGAACCACGCCCAGAGCACCCGAGTCATTGTTGCAAGCCCTGCGCTGGTCCGGCCTACGCCAGGCCAGACCACTCCGTTTACGCTCCGAGGGGGTGCCCACATAGCTACATGTCGCAGGCGTACACGCTAGTGGTTTGCAGGTTGCTGGTCTAGTTGTCAGCATGTCACGGCCACTCCCTAGGGCAGGTTTGCACGCACACCACACCCATCCGGCACAGGCGTCACAGGCCATGTGACCCCGCCAATATAAGGGGCCGACAACGTCACATTCCCCACTGCCGGTGGTGACTGGATGACAGACGTTCCGCGATACTCAATCATAAAGGGCCCATGACTTGTTGCGCACAGGGTTAGTGGCACCCGGAGCCATGCGGCCGTCACGGGCCTACCACCACGTGGCGCTGACTGGGGTTGCACAGGGTTAGTGGCACCCGGAGCCATGCGGCCATCATGGGCCTACCACCACGTGGCGCTGACTGGGGTTGCATAGGGTTAGTGGCACCCGGAGCCATGCGGCTGTCACGGGCCTACCACCACGTGGCGCTGACTGGGGTTGCACAGGGTTAGTGGCACCGAAATTGCTGAGCGGGTGTGCAGCCTGCGATGATGACGTGTGCACTGATGTGGTCTCTGCCATTGATGCCTCAGGACTCAGCGTCATGTGTGGGACCTGCTGGGCCGCTGCGCGGGTCCGCATGATGTGGAGCATGCCATGGTGGCGGGACCTGGGCCTGGAGCTTGCACGGGCACATGGTGTGCCCACTAGTGGTCACACCGTTGGAGGCAGGTGAGCAGTGGGGCCTGGGTGCGCAAGTGCAGACGGCCAGCGCTGGCCGGCGGGAGGGGCTAGGGTGAAGCTGCATGTGTGCGCAGGACGGGCAGGCGTTGTTGCCGTGTGCAGTGTGATGGACTCTGCCATGATTGACTCTGGCCTAGATTGCAGACTGCAGACCTGGTGGCTTGCAGTGTATACCGGCACGTGGTTGGAGACACACCGGTGGCAGCAGGTGAGCAGTGGTGCCTGGGCGCGCGGGCAGCAGTGTCCCTCCTTCTCCCTCTCTCTCTCTCCCTCTCCCTTCCTTTCCCTCTCTCTCTCTCTCCCTTCCTTTCCTTCTCCCTCCCTCTCTCCCTCTCCCTTCCTTTCCTTCTCCCTCCCTCTCTCTCTCTCCCTTCCTTTCCTTCTCTCTCTTTCTCTCTCTGCCTTTCTGTCCTTCTCTGTTTCTCTGTGTCTCGCTCCTTTGAGGTGCGCATGACACACGTTCTGATTTTGGGCTTTGTTTTCCAGGCTGTGACATCAGGATTGTCCCGGACGGACCCGACAGGAGTCTTCCGCATTGGTGTTTTGTGTTGTATTCAATAAAGTTTTTGGTGGTTGCTTCAATGATGAGTGACTGTTTCTTGTTCTTCTGCCCACACGGGTTTCTTGTTGTCATTGTGCGACATCATGCGCTTTTTGTGGCTCTTGTGTCGTGCAAGGTATGTGTTTGTCCCGGGGGGGGAACCGGGGTGTGGTGGGGGTGGGTGTTGTGGCCTTCTTGGGTCTCAGAGCTGCATGATCATTGTCTCCATGGCATCTGTGGGTCTTCAGATGTGGCTCTGGGGTGGGCTCCCTTTCATACTGCGGGTACTCGTCCTGCTTTACACCAGCAAAAGGCAGGTGTTGAATCCCTGCTGCTACCGCGGCTTATCACCTGTTTTTGGTTCACATCGCAGATCTGGCAGTTTGTTGTGAAAGTGGTGTAGTGGTTTTTTGGTGTGTTTTTGCACGGGAACGCCTACTCTGCATCTCATTAGGGTTAGTTGGTGGTGTCACCCGTGGAGGTAAATGTTGAGGCAATTATCGCGGGAATACTTGCGTTGTCTGCAGTTTGCAACCGCTTGTGAATGGGGCGTTAAATCTATCTCCACTTTTGTTGCGTTAAGGTGGCGATAACTCGGAGATAAGTCCTTGTGAATATGCCCCTTTGAGAGAAAAGCATCCCGAGCTAGCCTGAAACATTCTATTATTAGGCATCAGTTCAGAGAAGCAGAGCAGCACTGGCTGGTTAAAATTACACTGTGTAACTGTTCTGGTGTGGTTTTAAAGTTAAAACAAGCCCAAATATGCTCAAAGAGAAACAAAAATAAATGTATTTTCTAAATGGCTGTTTTAGGCATAGTTTCTACTCACATTTGGGAAACAAATGTCTTGGCTTATTGAGACTCCGATTAATTGCATTGATTTTCAGTGGCTGCTGCAAAAATAATCATGATAATTTTTCTCAATGAAACTTTGCGGGTACTGTTGCTGTAAAGAGCACAACCAAATTGACTTCTAAAAGATGGTGTCCATAAGCAGAGAGCATTCTTGAACCAAACATTCAGCTCCGTGCTGGAAGCTTATTAAACCTACAATCTGTGTTCTTCTTATACAGCCTTGCATGCCAGACCTCCACAATACAGTCGTATGACAAAACAACAGTAATACACCCCTGCATGCCAATCTCACAGTACGCATCAGTGGGTCATAAATGGGTTCAGAATACATGCTCATCCAATCCTTGCACTGTCTCTGCAGAGGCATAGAGAACAATGGTCAGGTATGGCAAATAAGTGTGCTTTTATGTGAAAGTGTGTGGATGAGGAATACAACTGCTGGAATATTGCTATGGCAAGAGATACATGTATATGTGTGTCTGTGTGTGTATGTCCATTACATTTAATAAACACAAAAAAGAGAAAATGCTTGTCTTGAATCCTTATCTATCACCCCTAAAATATGCTGCAGTCCTGTATTAGTTTGTTTTTTTGGCATTATTTTCTTGCACAGTTGATTTCTGTTGCTTTGTGGCCTAGTGCACTGGAATCTCTAAAAAGGGCCTTTAGCCCATGAATTACTTACCATTCATCTGCATAATTATCACAGTTTTTTGCTGCCTTAAAATTTGGCGCTTTGTTTGCTGCTCTAACTTCTGGTGTAGGCAGTCAAAACTAGAAGTGGCCAAATGGGGTATCTTTTAGCCATCAAACTATGATATCTGGCAAGTTGCAAGCATAATTGCAAAAATTCCTTTTTATAACATGCTTCCTGGGAATGGACCAAGGCCAATATGTGTGTTAACAATTAAATGCTTAATCACAATGTGCATGCCTCACTTTTTACACATCATTTTGTATGTTTAAACAAATATCATTATTTTGGTGTTGCTCACAGAGGTCTGTAGCGAGACGCTTTGTCAGTCCTTTTTGTTGTGAGACAATGTCGGTCCATCGGTCGCGAGGTGGTGCCGGTCCATCGGTCGCGAGGCAGTGTCAGCCCATCGGTCTTGAGGCAGTGTTGGTCCATCGGCAGTGTCGGTCCAACGGTCCTGAGGCTGTGTCGGTCCATCAGTCCTGAGGCAGAAAATCGGATTCCTGGTCCTTATTCCTTATTGCACAGTACCAAACCAGCTGGAGAGCTCCGCAATGGCCTACAAGCCAGTTACTAAGCCTTGCAAACGACCCAGATCCATACCCAATGAACACAGGACATTCCAGGGAGCATGGGAAGAAGAGTACTTGTTTGTTCAATGCCTAAAAGAGAAAGTCACCTGTTTGCTTTGCAAAGAGAAAATAAATGTTCTTAAGAGATATAACCTGGAACAGCACTACAAACCTCGACACTCAGGATATACTAAGAACTTCCCATTGAACTCAAAACTGTGTTCTGCAAAAGTGGCATTGTTAAAGCAATCGCTTCTTTCCCAGCAGAAGCTCTTCCTTTGCCTGACGAAGGAATCTGAGGCTGTTACAAAAGCAATGTTCAAAATAAGCTACTTACTTGCCAAACATAAAAAAACATTCACGGAGGCAGAGCTGGTGAAGAAATGTTTCCTTTCAGCAGCTGAAATTTTATTTGAAAACCATATTAATTAAAACAGCATTTTAAAGGAAATTGGTGCATTACAGCTATTGGATTCAATGCGTGCACGCAGAACAGAAGCAATGGATGAAAACGTCTAGTAGCAGGTGATCAAAGCAGTCAGAGAGTCACCATTCTTCAGCATTGCCATGGATGAGTCCACAAATACAGTCGATGTGGCCCAGTTATTAGTTTGGGTGAGGTATTTGGACCAATCACTTCATCCCAAAGAAGAGCCCCTGTGCCTTCTACCACTGCAAGGGCACACAAGAGGAGAAGATATACTGGGCAGCATCTGCAACTACTGTGAAACACATCGCATACCATTGAATTCTCTTGTCAGCATCACAACAGATGGGGCTCCTGCCTTGGTAGGCCATGACAGAGGCTTTGTATCTCTGCTTAAAAAGAAGCTCACAGGACAGACTGATGGACTACCACTACATTATCAGCAAGATGTTTTGTGCGCAAAATGAAAGCATGGAGAACTGAATAATGTCCTGAAACTTGCAGTGAAAATTATTAATTTTATTCGTGCCAAAGCCCTTAACAATAGACTTTTTAAAGCAATGCTGCAGGATTCCGAAGCTGAATATACAGACCTCTTGATGCACACTGAAGTGCGATCGCTATGTAAAGGGAAAGTTCTGGGGCGGTTTATCGCTTTGTTTCCCGAAATCAAACACTCTGTAAACAGTAGAGGTCAATCATTCCCAGAACTAAAGGATGGGAAATGGCTTATAATGCTCAATTTTTTCAGATCTATTCACACACTTCAATGCTCTCAATTTGATGCTGCAAGGCAGCAAACAACAGCTTGTGTGCTGTGCTCCATGATGAATGGTGTTTACTCATTTGAAAGTAAGCTTGTGCTATTCAAAGAACAACTGGATGATGCTGACTTCACCCATTTCACAAAATTGTTGACTGTGATTCAGAGGTTTCCAAATGCTCAAGAAATTCTGTCAATGCTAAACCTTGGTGCATGTCTTGAGGAAATTTCTGGGGAGATCAAAAGGTGATTTTTTAAATTCAAAGCCCTCACCCTTCTGTTCAGGCTGGTTAAAATCCCCTGGATGGTGAGTGCACAAAATCTTGACGTTGTTGAACTTATTGGCATGAAAAGGGCTCAAAATGAAATAGAGCTGATTGACATGCAGCACAATTCAGCTCTCGAAGCATCTTTTTTTGGGAAGCCTCCAGAAGAATACTGGAAAATTGTGCCTTCTGAAAATGTCTTCTTCTTTTTGCAGTGGCTCAGAAAGTAATTTGTATGTTTGGCTCATCATATGTTTGTGAAAGTTCATTTTCCACAATGAGACTGTTGAAGAGTAAACTCAGAAATAAGCTTACAGACTTGCAGCTGAATAATAATAATAATAATCTTTATTCGGCAGTAGTCACAGCCATAAAAGAAACCACATATAAAATTAACATCAAATTCATTTGATAGCTACATATCACAAGATGAGCAAAATCGCAAATATCCTTGTTTTCATTAGCCACATCTAAAATTTCTTGACCTCAATGCAGCATTTTAAAAAATGAATAACACTAAAAGCTCATACGTGCATTAAGCAAAAATTACAAATAAAAAAAAGCTACACGGGTGTCCAGATTTCAACTGAATCAGCTCTTGAGACTTGCCATTTCAGACATAGTACTAGATTACAAGACACTTATAGGAAACATGAAATGTAAAATAAGTTCCTTGTATATCTGTCTTTAACTTACCTATTTTTCGGGCTCAGTTAAACCTGTGGCCTGCACTAAATATCCGGTTAATGAGGATTACCATGCAATGCCTCTTAAGATTGCTATTGTCTGATAATAAAAATGTATTTTCAAAATGTCCTCTGTGTAGCTTTGTAGTTGCATCTGCTTTCGAAATACAGCATTGTCTAGTGATGTTTGGAAAAGGTGCTAATTTTTTTTTTTTACTCTAATAGCCCAGCCCCCACCGACCCAGCCCCGAGCCCACCCCCACCCGCAGGCCCATCGGTGCAGCACTTGGCGACAAACCAGACTGTACTTTTTGCCCGAGGTAAAGTTTGAGTACCCATGATCTATAGGGTCTTTAGTCATTCTCATGCACCCTCACACACTGAAGCATATTGTCCATCCTACGAGCTAATTCATTTTCCTCATCCACCACATTTACTCTGTTCTTCCGTGGTTGAGAACAACAAACTCTAGCAAAATGGCCAGGTGTGCCACACTTGAGACATTCTTTGCCCAATGCCGGATATTTATTGAATTATTCTATATGAAATTTAGATCCACAGCGAAAACATGTGCCCCTCTCACCGCCACTTTGGTTCTTCCTCTTGTCAACAACCCTGTTAAACCCAGATTTGTTAGGTTTAACTAGAAACACAGTTTCTTCTGCATCCTTATTAAGTTCCTTGACAGATGTTTTTAGAATCCTGCATACTGTTGGCAATACCGAGTACTTCATCGAGTGACGGGTTCTTGCATGTTAGTAGTCTTTCCTGGATCTTTTTTATTGTAACACCTGGTTAACAGTTGATCCCTGATGAGCTGGTCGGTGAAGGTTCCAAATTCACTTTTGGCCACCAAGACTCGTAACGAAGTCCATGTAAACATCAATCGATTCTACAGCTGACTGTTCTCTTGAGAAGAATTTATGTCTCCTGACAATTAATTTGGGAGGTTTACAAAACGTTTGTCAAGTTTCGTTACTGCCATTTCATATTCATCCATCTCATCCTCCACAGGTGATGGGCCAGGAAAAAGTATTTCTTGGCCTTTCCTACCCAGTGAATGTTCCAGAAGCAGTTTTCTTTCTTCTTGGGCGTGGCTTGCCGAGCTGCGGAATGGCTGCTCTGTGAGCGAGCTCCGCCGGCCGAGACAATATCTTTCACTTATCCGTACAATAAATAGAGACAAAACCTGCCTTTTTCGATGAATCAGAAGGCGTATGGTATGCGGTGTCTGCCTGAGGAAGTCTGAGCCTTGTCCGATTCCTGGGGTCCGTGCTGTGAGCTCCGGAGTGCGGCGAGGCGGCTGCATGCAGTAGCCGCTGGTGGAAGGTCTGGCCGCTCGAGCTAATTTGGACCGTGGATGCACCGTGGGCCTGTGCGGCCCTGATGTGAACGAGCGGAGCTGGCGGCGGTGAGGACGCGCTGCGGGGACGTGCTGTGACCGCTCCCCGTGCTGAGCCGGATTGCTTGGAGGAGTCCGTCGGAACGACTGTGGGTGAGGTGTAGCGGGACCGGCGTGGAGATGTGTTGTGCCTCCCCGCTTCGTGGCAGGCCATTATAGCAGCGCGGGTCTAGGCGATGGAGGCCTCTGACCCTGACGTGAGGTGCTGTGCAGCGAAGGTATTGTGAGTGGAGCCTGCGCCTGCTGCCGAAATTTGCTGACTGCTGGCTGGACGGACTATTGCAGGAGGGAGCCTGAGGCGCCATCTTATATGTCGTTAGCGCTGCAGGAGCGCTACCGGTAGCACTATAGCATGGTGGGATCGTCCTGAACTGAACTGCTGGGAAGCTGCAGAGTGTTGCCGGACGGCCTGGAGCCGTGACTGATAGCCAGACCTGTCGATCTGGGTGATCACTGCGCCGCTGCGACACCGGCGGATTGGCCCACGCCGTCTTTCGATGCCCCGCTGCATGGGCTGCTGAGTAGACGCCCAGAGGGTACGCAAACGTCGCGGGGTGGCGGGCAAGCTATTGGGCTGGCAGGGACCCTGCCGAGACATTCTCTGCCCAGAAGTGGCGTGCACCGGGACGGTGGTGGGTCACTTAGACCTGGAGTTGATGTCGGCTGATGCTGCTGGCGCATGGAGGTGAGAGCCTGACCGGGCCCTGGCGCGGATACCTGGGATTGGATTGAAATCGCCGACTGGCGCACCCTACCAAATACCGGTCACCCGGGGGCATCGCTGACTCGCGTTTGATAGCGGTAATAGCAGAGGAAGGTTGCCTACGGGGCGGAGAGCGGTCGCTGACGCTGCTTCACCATGGGCAAACAAGACGCCAAGCAGCCCAAGCTAAGCTTTGACCAGCGCCGATCCACTAGACAGCAGGAGTCGGACACTGAGTTCGCTGCGGGTGGGTCCGCTGAGGGGCAGCGCGATGACCAGGGAGAAGATCTACGCGCTCTCATGCTGGAGATGCGCTCTAGTCTGCGCACAATCGACGCCAAATTAGATACCTTAACGACGCAAATGGAGTCGGTGAAGACACAGGTCGGAGCGCATGAACATAGACTGGATGTCTTGGAAAATAAACATGCAGACCTACATGACTCCCAAGTGGAAGTCAAAGATCAAGTGTCGCAAATGGACAGACTCCTTCACGTGATACGCGCCAAGAACGAAGATTTGGAGGCTAGGTCGCGACGCAATAATCTGCGCATCACGGGTGTGCCAGAGACGACTGCGTTCACCAAGATGGAAGTCTATGTGTCGGATTTGCTTCGTGACCTGTTCGCTCTCAATTTGTCACCGGTCTTTGCGGTGGAGAGAGCCCACCGTACTCTGGGAGCGAAGCCGCCGGTGGGGGCTCCCCCGCGGCCTATACTGGCGAGGATTTTGAACTATCAGGATCGGGATGCGGTGCTGCGGCTGGCCCGGACAAAGGGCACAATCACACACCAAAGGAATCAAATCGCCTTCTACCCGGACTTCACCCCGGCGGTGCAGGCTGCCCGAAGAGAATTTCTGCCGGCTAAGAAACTCCTATTGCAGGCGCAGATTCCTTACTCTCTGCTCTATCCAGCGAAACTCAAAGTCTCCTATGATGGCTCCGCCCATTTCTTCACGGACGCTAAATCCGCTTTGAAATTTGCTAAACATGTGGGCGGCAAGCAGAGCAAGAAAACCCCGGGATCGGTGGACGTTGCGGAGCGGCAGCTCAGTGATAATGACTGAACATTAGACATTAGTAGTAAATGTGGGACAGTGTTTTCTTTGATATCACTGTGCGTATTTCTGGGAAATGTCCTTTTTTCTAACTGGATGCCAGGTTTAGGTTTCCGGTTTCCTTTGTAACACATGTTTGCATTTAATCTTTATGTAGTAATAAGTATTTTCATTCTACACGGGCCTGTATTCAACAGGTCCCACCCGCGAACACATCTGCTGGCCTCTTTAGGTGTATCGGATGAGATGGTTAGGGAAGGGGGTTGATCGTAACCGCACGTTGGGGGACGGTACTTATTCACTTCATCCTACGACCACAGGATATGATTTGTCTGCTGTAATGCAGGTTTAGTCTCTCGCAGTATCTCGGCCACCCTGCTACGGTAGGGAAGTATGCCGGTACTCATGCGTCCCCATGGGAGCTTTCCCTGATATATTTCGTTTGGGGTTTTCTAGGGGGGGGTGGGGGTTTGCTTCAACCTAATTGGGGGGTTGCTGTGGGCGGGGGTATACGGGTAGAGTTTGTTTTAAGTTTGTTCGTGGATGTGTGGCCATGGTTTGAGTATATTGGTGCTAGATGCACAAGCAGAATTTTGAGTCAGATGGGGCGAAGCGATGGCACGGATGTAGACTCACTGATGACCACGAGATCACGGTGAACTGTTTAACGTGGAACATACGAGGCCTTAATGACAGTCGGAAGGCGAGGTTGGTTCATGCATACCTCACAAGGCATAATATAGATATATGTTTATTACAGGAGACGCACCTCCGTTCCCAACACTCAACAAAACTCAGAAATAGGCGCTGGGGCTCGTCATATATGTCAGTGTACTCGAATTTTTCTAGGGGAGTGGCGGTTCTGGTGAGGCGGGGTATTGATTGGAGGGAAAGAGAAACATACTCAGACCCGGATGGCCGATATGTCATACTCCTGGGGTATTTGGGGGCACGTTATTGTCAATCACAGCATTGTATGGCCCAAACACGGACTCCCCTGGCTTCTTCCAGGAGATCTGGGCTAGAGTTAAAGCCACAGGGTGTACTACGTCCCTGTGGGGGGGATTTTAATGCCATTATCCATGATGACCTGGATAGACAAGGTACAGCTAGAACACATCACCCCGCAGCCAACAGAGTCTTACACACTTTACTAGAGGAGGGAGACATGGTAGACATATGGAGACTTCGCAATCCACTGACTAGGGAGGGCACCTGTTTCTCTGAACACCATCGAGCCTGGTCTAGGTTAGACTATTGGTTACTGACCAAAGACGTGGCCAGCTGGGTGGTGGATGTTAGACACCTGTCACGAACCATATCGGACCACTCCCCATGTCTGCTGACTCTTTCCCTACCCAACACCACACGGACGGCCTTCTCTTGGAGACTGCCCCCACAGGCGCTCCTGGACGAGGCATTCAAAGCAGAAATACGCACTGACATTATTGATTATTTCACACTTAACGCGGGGTCTGTCGACACTGAGGCTTCACTATGGGAAGCGTTTAAGGTGGTCATTAGAGGTCAGTGTATTTCAAGACAGGCGGGTGTCCTTAGGGCCATTCGGACGACCTTGGGAAATATTGAGACACAGATTAGGGATTTGGAGACACGTGTGCAAGCGGGGGAGAGGCTGCCCTTATGGCCGAATTAAAGGTTAAACTATTAGAATATGAAGAGGAAGCGCAACGGGAGGTGAAATTCCTGGGGAAATATGCAGAAGCCAGAAGATATGGCGAGGGAGATAGACCGGGGAGGACGCTGGCTGGTATGCTTCGGGCCCCCGTTCCATGGCCTTTATTCCTGAAGTCAGAAACCCACGGGGTGAAATGGTCAGGGGCTCCCCCAACATCTTACATGAGTTCTCCTCGTTTTATGCCAATCTTTACACTGCTACACAAACTGAGTGCCCGGAGAGCATACAGGAATTCCTGGATTCAGTGGCGCTGGTGTGGTTTAATGACAGACACAGGGAATATATGCATCTGCCGTTCTCAGTGGACGATGTCAAAAGTGTCATCGCAAGCCTACCTCTAGATAAGGCTCCTGGGTCCGATGGTCTAACAACCGCGTTTTACAAAACCTATGCGGAGGAACTGGCGCCCAGACTTCTCGCTGTCTACAGGGAGGCACACGACACGGGCTTGCTTCCTCAGTCAATGCGGGAAGCTATTATTGTTACCCTCTTAAAACCAGGGAAACCCGAAACAGATTTGGACTCATACAGACCACTGTCACTTATCAACGTAGATGTTAAAATTTTGGCAAAACTACTAGCGAACAGGTTACAGCCTCTGCTACCCATGATAGCGTTGCCTGACCAATCGGGTTTTATTCCAGGTAGGTCCACCTCTCACAATCTTAGGACGGTGTTCTCAGTGTTACACTACTTGCACCCTGATGTTCAGGCGGCGGCGGTCTTTTTAGATGCCACAAAGGCATTCGACTCTCTTGAATGGCCTTACCTCTTCAGGATACTGTCGCGTATGGGAATCGGCCCCCTTTTCCTTAAATGGATACGATTGCTATACACCGAACCGCTAGCTAGAATACGGGTGAATGATATGCTCTCTGATCCATTCCCTGTAACTAGGGGAACTAGGCAGGGATGCCCGCTGTCCCCTTTACTGTTCGCCATCGCTCTGGAGCCATTAGCTGCTCGTATAAGGCAACATCATACCGATAAAGGCATAGGATTTGGAGCTAGAAGCCTTTTGATTTCGCTCTATGCAGATGACATCACACTGTACATTTTGAATCCTGAGCGCAATCTGGACACAGTGTTACGAGAACTTATCAAATTTGGTGGTCTCTCGGGGGTGACCATTAACTGGTCTAAATCTGTGGTGTTTCCCCTCACTAATAACACAGAGGCGGTTGCTTCGGAGTTCCCGCTGAGATGGGAAAATGCGGCGGTGAAATACCTCGGAGTCTGGGTTAGCAGGGACCTGCAGGAGTTGTGGAATTTAAACTTTGGAAAGGCCATTTCTTGGCTGGAGGAAAAGGTGGTTTTGTGGGCTAAACTGCCACTCTCGATAGCAGGGAAAATCGCATTGGTTAAGATGGTGGTGTTACCTAAATTTTTATATTTATTCGTGAATCTCCCGATTATACTCACCCAATCATTTTTCAAAACATTGCGGTCTCTGCTAATAACCTTGATATGGGCCGGAGGTCAGGCCCGGATTTCCTGGGAGCTTTTATCCCTGCCGACCAGACAGGGAGGGCTGGGGGCCCCAGACATGAAGCTGTACGCTCTCTGTGCACAGGCGCAGTTCTTGCAGTATTGGGTGCATCAGATGCCATTTCAGCCTCATGTGGCTGTTGAAAAGGATGCAGTTGCGCCTGTCCCACTCGGGGTGGCAGTGTATCAGTCATTCAAACGCCCAATAGGCTGTATAGATACTCCCGAGACTGTGAGATGGGCTTGGGATGGGCTGCGCAGGCGGGCAGGAGCACAGACTCTGTATGCACCTTCAATCCCACTGGCGCAGAACCCCATGCTTCCGAATATCAGGGATGAAATCACTAAAAAGGTAGAGCAGAGGTTGTCACTTCGCACTTTTGCTGCCCTCTACCCCGGCGGAGTATTCAGGGACCCGCCCAGAGCGGAGGAAGGTCATCAGTTATCTTTTGGATTGACGTTTTTATATTATAAACTCCGTGCCGCATGTAGGGAGCTCCATGCAGAATTCCCAGCCCAGCCCACCCCACTGGCCGCACTAGAAAATTTGCTGACTACACCATCGCCACGAAAACTGATTACCAGACTGTATACTCACATGCAGAATGATGCACCTGTGGCTGTTTCTGCTGCTCGACTTAAGTGGAACACTGAGTTGGTTCCCCCTCTGTCTGATGACCAATGGTTATATTGTTGTGCCCAGATGATGGATTTATCACCCAACTATAAACTCCGGCTAATTCACTTTAAGTTTATACATCGTTATTATAGGACGCCGATTAGTTTATTTAAAATGGGTGTCAGGGAAGATGATTGTTGTTGGAGATGCGGAGAGTGTGAGGCTTCCTTCCTTCATATGGCATGGGCCTGTCCGTCACTCGCAGAATATTGGACTCAAATCTTTGAATCCATAAATTAAATTCTGGGGCTGGCGCTGTCCCCATCTCCATTGCTTGGTCTGTTGGGGTTTGTCAGGGATACACATGTCAGGAAACGCAAATTACATGCGCTGTTACTGTTATATGCCAAATGTCAGATAGCCTTATGTTGGGGGAAGAGAAGAAAACCAACGGTCCGGGATTGGATTCGGGAGGTTACGTATGGCCAAACTCAGCTTGCTGTGTTCTGGGAGCTAATGCCACAAAAGTCTAGACCCAAAGACATATGGGAACCTTTCATTGACTGGGCTCGTGCCAGACCTACTGGCTCTGAGGCTGATGCGGCTGTTGAGGTTAGGGTTGGGTCTGCATGATTCCTTTTCGTAGTGCTCCTAGTAACATACCTCTGCTGGGTACTGGGGGATAATGATGTGTCTCTAAAATTGTTGGATAGTATAGGTAACGCCGCTTCGACACTACCACACTATATGTCACTGTACATGAATCATTCGCTAATTTAATAAGTCATTTGTGTAGCTGCTGTTGTGTATCGCTGAGCCCTCTGTATTCCATAATTTTTTATTTTCTTTCTCTTGATGACACTGTTTTACCATATGAACAGAATGTAAAAATGGCCTTTCACACACCACTGTTTGTTTTTTGACCAGGATAATGGTTTTGTTTTATATTGTATGAAATTGAAAATCAATAAAAAAAAAAAAAAAAAGAAGCAGTTTTCTTTCTGGTTTTAATTTAAACCCATAAATTGCACCAAGAAATGCATTGATGCTCTAAACTTTTCTTTCCAGGCTACAGGCGTTTATTTTGGAGCATGTAAGAAAGGTGGTGGAGGACTGATGACTTGCATGGGGAGATTAGGTGGCATACATGTTTTAATAACACTCAATGCATTCTCTGCCTTCACTTGCTATGTCTGCCTCACCCTTCTCCGTCCTCCTCTCTGCCTCACATCAGCACATCCCACCAAATACTCACATCACACTTTGACACACCAGACACACACACACAAATGTAGTTTGTACTCCTGCTGCACAAGTTGTTGCTATTCTGTGTGTGTGTGTGTAGCCGTGCATTGCTGCTAATGCCTGTGGTGTAGTTGTTTTGTGTACCTAAGAGAAGCTTGCACAGCTGCTTAACATACTGAACCTATTCTGTGTGTTTTAGGAATTTAGTTTGGCAGCAGCTATGGGCACACATGTACAACGACACACACACACTATCACAGGATTATTAATACTACAACGCTCTGAAGAGGTTGATAGATGTCAGTTTTAAACCCAACAGCATGACAGCAACTACATGTGTAACAAGTATTAGACATATTTTTGGTAATCGCAGTGGAAAAATGAAATACTAATTTTGTGATATATTTAAAATGTACTTATTTTGGCACAGACGCTTGGCAATAAATTATTCTGTCAAGACATCATTGGATCTGCTGCATGCACACTTATCTTGTCCTTTTCTCTAACAATGTTGCATGGTCTGCAAAACTCAAAACAATCAATCAAACAGGATTATTAAAGCGCTGCCTATCACACGTGAGGGTATGGAGGCGCTGTCGGAGGGGGTATTCTGCTGCTGGGCATCGTCAGTCGAACAGCCAGGACTTAAGGCCGTTTATGAATTCATGCAGAGTGGGGGTTCCTGAGTTGGAGGTTTTGGCGGCCAGGTAAGAGAAGGAGTGGGCACGTATCCAGCTGCGGTGGTGCCGAGAAGTGTGACCGAGGGCGGCGGATAACAGTTGTCTGGTCGGTTGGTGGAAGTTCAGCCTAGGGTTGAGGTAGGCTGGTCCCACGTTGTGAAGGGCTTTGTAGGCATGGGTGAGCATTTTGAACTGACATCGCTTGTGTATGGGGAGCCAGTGGAGGGATCTGAGGTGAGGGGTTATATGGGTTCGCCTCGGGAAGTCAAGGATGAGCCTGGCTGCTGTGATCTGGATGGTTTGTAGTCTGTTTAGAATGTTTTTGCTATGTTTAGGGAGAGGATGTGGTAATAGGGCCAGTGCTGCAGACTTTGGAACTGAGGAGCCAGCTTTGAGTCACAGAGATGGCTCAACATCCTATGATTCTGGGCAAGTCACCTAATCTCCCCATGCCTAAATAAATAATTGTGTTCTTGTGTAACGTAACTGGTGCTCATGTAAAGTGCTCGAAACCCTTAGGGTTGAGTTCGCACTATATAAAACTGCAAAAAGAAATTGTCACCTGACCATTTGTGATCAACAAAGAAGAGCTTTCGGAGTACTACTGGGAGAGGGTCTTGGGCTGCACCCACGTGTTGGTTCTCCTGATTACAGGATTTGATTGGGCCGAATTTTTGTTATTCCAGTATAAAGACTGCTTGTAATGCACTTTTTGGATTGTGGCATAGTTTATACTCAAAACAGCAGGACTGACTTGGTTATGGAGACAAGCCAGTGATCATAGCTATAGGCCTGATCTGTTTAATATGAAATGTTAAGATAAACACTGAAGGCTTGGCATATTTATTGCATAAAGTATATGTAAATATCAATAGACATTTAAGTGTGCATGATTGTTACTTTATGTTAAAGCCTACTGATAGTTATTTTGACACAGATTCAGGCCTGCCAAGTGTCACGCAGCAGGCGTGACGCTAACGCATTTCAGTGTGGTGTTCCCGCATCACCGCACTGAAATGCCTTGTCACGCATTTTGCCACTGACCGGGCTGCCAATGCCAGCCTGCCTGGTGCTAGCGCGGGCGCAGCGCCTCTGCAACTGTGTGCCGGGCGCAGCAGACTTCACTTGCGGCAGCCAGCAGGATCAGTAACAGTAGCCTAATGAGGTTTGTCAGTGACAGATTTTCTTTAGTTCTACAGGATGTGACGTCACGTCCTCCTACTGCAGCCACAAGTTTGGTAGGCTGCCTGGCTGGTTTGCGTGACAGCGCGATGCTCGCACGACGCACCGCCGTCCCGCGACCGTAAATTAAAATCAATGAGGACCCAACCCCCCCACGCACCGCGGGGGGCCGCTGCAGTCCACTGCGCAGCTCCGCTCTGAGCTGCGCCTGCTGCTGAGCCTGAGTGAGTCTGGAGGGTGGGGGCACGTTTGCCATTGCCAAGGGAGTCGAGTGAGAAGTTGTGGACGGACTCTTAGGAGGCGGGCGGTCAGCCCATAAACCGAAATTCCGTGCTCTCCTCACAAGTAAGTGTTAGAAAAGCCGAGTGTCAAATTGTCTTTTAACGCTTGCAGAGTAAATGGAGTGTCTTAAACAGCACGTCCTCTGCACGTTCTTGCATCTTGACAGTTTATGGATGCAAGAAACTATTTATTGAAGTTTCCGAGTGCATTTTTAACTGTCTGCACTGAGAGAGAGAGCTGTTGTTATGTGTTTAAATTATATCCGCTGCTCCATATGTGCAGCTACCTGTTTCCCAATTCCTAACTCTGCAACAGCTCATACTTCACGCTGGTTTCCGTCTTCCAGCTGGAGCTTTCGGTGCTACGTCTTAAAATAAAATAGCATTAGTAATAAAAATGTAAATCATAGAGCCTTTTTCTAGTAAGCGCTGTTAGAATAAATTTGGGAAAGTTGTGCCAACTCGCATGCTGCCTTCCATGCCGGTTGCACTGCGCCACGGTTCTTTCAAAAGGCAAAGGCCGGCTGGCGAGGCTTGCAGAAATGGTCTCAGCTCAGTACTGCTGCAGGAGCACGACTGTCTGCGCCACCCCTCTGAAGAGCTTAGGTCAGAGTGGTGAACCTGCTATCATTGTAAATGACGTCTGCACAGTGAGTCCGGCACTGCATTCAGCACTAAACAGGCAAGACTCGAGCACGGGACAGCAAGGAGTCTACTACTGTTGCAGCTTAGAGGCATTACAGCTGAGGTCCGTGTTGTTCATGTTGGGGCCTCACATCCTTCTGCTGTGGGCCGGGTCCCACGTGGGACAGAGAGGCCTGGAGTACACACTGATGCTCTGCATCCTCACTTGACTGATTGATTGCCAGCAGCAAGGAGGATCCAGGGGGCCCAGAGTGGGTGAAGGCTGCTATGGCATCAGCGTTTATCTGTAGTTAAGCTAACTTACTATGGCTGCTATTACTAAATAACATTAATGCTTCAATCATTCTGAGCTGCCTGCGCCCCCTTGCCTGTAGTGTACTGAGTCTGAGAACTGTGCAGTCACGCAGCATGACTCTGCTCTGCTCAATTTTCAGCTGCCTGCCTTTAGCGCACTTTAGTTCATTGACTTCTTTGTTTCTTGTTGCTCAAATGGGTGTAATTTCTGATATTATTTATATGTTTACCTCGTCTAAATTGCTTGATGTTATCGTGAGAAAGTGTCACTCATAGTCCTAAAAATGTCACTCATAATTACACTGAAATTATGAAAATGTCACACATAGCAATCTGAAACCTTGGAAGCTATGCAGATTACTGTAGTAGGCAATGGTTTTAGAATTGGTTACCCCATGCTACAAACTGTAGATACAGAAGGTTTGTTCTGCGAGAATGTTAGGACCTCTAAGGAGAGATAGTATTTCCTTAGCCAACTGTAATTTTGTATACATCTCTAATTTTTTGATTGTGTGTCTGGTGGTTGCCTTGTGGAAAAGCTTCTGCTCAAAACTTTAGGCCTGAGGTGGCAATGGTGATAAGCTTTAGGCCTGACTCGTGCACTCAGAAACATTATGTCCAATGCTGTATGTCTGGCCTGCTTATTATGAAACATTATGACAAAGGCAGTTGGTCTAGCTTATTAATTGTGAAAAGCATTTGTTTAAACCAGTAAGCTTTTAATTGTTAGTTGCTATCCCATTGTGTTTAAGGCTGTACAGAAATATTTTGTTACACTATGTCACTGATTACCATAGTAGGCATGGGTTTTGGCATTGGCCACCCATTCTGACAAATCCTGGGGCTTTTCACTGTGATGATTCTAGTTAGGCCCTTTCAAGAGAGAGATTGTATATTGTTTTGCAAGCTGTATTTTTCTAAATATTTGAATTCTATAACTGTATGCATGATGTTTGATAATTTTTATGCACTGGAATAGACAGGTATTGAGTAAGGTGTAAAGCTAATGGTAAACGGTAACAGCTTCATCAGTACATTGGGGAAAATCAAGCCAGATTTCATAGGTTTGATCTATTTGTCACAAAACATTATGACAAGGCCAGTCGGCCTCATGTACTTATTGTGAAAAACATATGTTAAAAACAATAGGTTTTTAAGGATGGATTGCTATCACAATGTTTATTTAGGTATTTTGTTACATGGAATTTCACAGATAACCGTAGTAGGCCAAGGTTTTGGTGTTGGTGATTTGCCTGAACAAACCGTGGGGATAGGAAATATGCACTACAATAATCCTTGTTAGGGTCTCTTAGGAGCGATCGTATTTTGCTTTACCAACTGTAATTTTGTATACATTTATACTTTTATGAAGGTTAAAGCTTATGCTCAGTACAGTAGGCTTGCGTTGGTTATGGTGTGAAGCCAACGATAAAGGCTACAAGCGTAATTGGTTTATATGAAACGTTATAATAAAGCCAGTAGGCCTGGCATATTGATTGTGAAAAGCATAAATTAAAGTCACTATTCATTTATGGGTGGATTGTTATTTCTCTGTAATAAAGCCTACATCTGTGTTTTTTGTTACAAGGAATCTCATAGACTATGTTAGGAGGCAAGGGTTTTGGAGTTAGTTAGACCCTCTGACAAACCATGGGTTAGAAGATGTGCACTGTGAAATTTCTTGTTAAATAAACCCTGTTAGGAGAGATAGTATTTTGGTTTGCCAGCTGTAATTTTGTATATATTTGTATTTTTATGACTGTATGACTGATATTTGCCTTGTGGGAAAGCCTACCCTCAGCACGGTAGGCCTGAGCTGGTTCTGGTTACAACCCAGTGATAACAGCTTTAGGCCTGATTGCAGGGAAATTGTGTGCCAGATGCCATAGGTCTGCCCTGTTTCTTATGAAACGTTATAAGAAAGGCAGGAGGGCAAGCTTATTTATTGTGAAAAGAATATGGTAAAACCAGCAGACCTCTAACAGTGGATTGTTATCACATTAAGTTACAGGCCAAAGAATGGTAACTGGTTACATGTGATCTCACAGCTTACCATAGCAGACAAGGGTTTTGGTGTTGGTCACCTCTCTGACAAACCCTGGGAGTAGCGTTTCACTGTGATGATTCTTGTTAGGCCCTATTGAGAGGGATTGTGTATTGCTTTGCCAGCTGTAATTTTGTACCTATTTCTATTTTATTAATATATACCTGACTGTTGCCAGATTATATGCACTTCAGTGGGCCTGTGCTGTATGTAGTGTCAAACCATTGGTAAAGGCTAGAAGCCGTATCGGTTCACCGGGCAACGTTATGTCAGATTTTTTAGGTGTATTCTGTTTATAATGAAAAGTTATGACAACCAAGTAGGCTTTCCGTACTAATTGTGAAAAACATGTGTTAAAAGCAATAGGCTTTTAAGGCTGGATTGTTATTGCACTCTGCTAAAGATATTAGATATTTTGTTACATGGAATCTCGCAGATTACCATAGTAGGCAAAGGTTTCGGTGTTGGTGACCCACCCGAGCAAACCATTGGGATAGACTATCTGCACTATGGTATTATAAGGCTCTATTAGTTGGGGTTATTAGGCTCTATTAGTAGGGGTTATATATTGTTATGACAACTGTATTTTGTACATATTTGCAATTTTATTATGGTATGCCAGATGGTTGCCTTGTGAGAAAGCTTATGACCAACATAATAGGTCCGAGTTGGTTATGGTGACAAGCCAATGAAAAAAGGTTATAGGCATGAAGTTACGATAATGGCAGTAGGCCCGAAATATTGTTTGTGAAAAGGATATGTTAAAATTAATCCACATTTAAGGGTGGATTGTTATTTCTTTTTATTAAAGCTTAGATATTGGTATTTTGTTGCATTTAATGTCACAGATTACCTTTGTAGGGAAGGATTTTGGTGTTGGTTATAGCGTCTGACAAACCCTATGGGGAGAAGAATTGCATGGTAATAATTCTTGATATAACCTCTTCTTAGCTGCCTACTAGAATCTTGTAATAAACAATTCATTAAACAATACATACATCCATATATGCCAGTAGGTAGTTATAGTTAGGACCTAGTTTCCGTAGGAAAAGCATTTTTGCTTTGCCTATAACTTTGGCATCGTTTGACCAATCTTCATGAAATTTTCTAAAACAGGTGTCAAAGTAGGTTCTGGTTGTCATGGAAAGTTTGGGGGTGATTCGTACACTGGGGCTAGGGAAATAGTGGTGTGAAAAAAGGGTTCATCTGTAATGGTGCAAATCCGTCCAGTAGTTTTTGAGAAATTTAAGCTGAAATTTATGGATATATCTCTGGCCGCAGATATTTCATTACGATTTCACGATGAATCGCAAATGCACGCGCCAACAGGAATGCTCTGCTTGGCTGGACGCAACCTGAACAGAAAATTGCGGCTGCCATTTTATCATGCCGGAATGGTTCCTGGGGCTGAAAATTTGTGTGAAAGTCCACATAAGGGGTCAGGGTGGAGATACTCTGACCAATGTTTGAGAAATGGGTGTGTTAGTGACACAAGTTATGTGTCCAAAATTGATATTTTTAATTGCGTGCACTATTCGCGACTACGCCGCGATCGCCAGCACGGCCCACAATTACCGTCTAGGGGACGTCGCAAGTATTGGAACATCTTCGCAAATATTTGTAAAAATATATTTACAAAAATATATATTTGTACACACTCGCCGTGCACTGTCACACACATGTATGTACTCACAAACTCACTCAAACACTTATTCACATACCCACTCCCACACTTATACATTCAGTCACATACCCACTCAGATACTCATGCACCCACTCACATACCCATTCTGGTACTCATTCACCCACTTACAGACTCACTAGGAGAGTTATTCATCCATGTACAAACCCACTCAGAGACTCGTGCACCTACTCAGAGACCCACTCATAGACTCATGCGTACAGTCTCATACCTACTTAGAGACTCTTACACCCACTCACAGACCCACCTGAGCACTCATGCACCCACTCACAGACCCACTCAGATACTCATGCACCCACTTACACTCAATCGGAGAGTCATGCACCCATGTACAGGCCTACTCAGAGACTCATGTACCCACTTACAGACCCACTCACACACTTACGTATGTCCTCACTCACCCACTTAGACACTCATACACCCACTCACAGATACACTCAGACACTCATACACCCATTCACACACCCAAACAGTCACTCACACATTCAGTCACAGACCCTCTCAGAGACTTATGAACTCAGTCACTCACTCATACACTCAGAAACTCATACACCCACTCACAAACTCACTCAGATATACACGCACCCACTCACTCACCCAGTCAAGGCTTATGCATCCACTCACAGAGCCACCCAGACACCCGCCCTCCCAGTCACAGACCCACTCAGACACTCATGCATGCACCCATTCACTCACCGAATTATGCTCTCACTCACAGACCTATTGAGACACCCATACATCCACTCATGGACCCACTCAGACACTCACACACCCATACAGTCACTCACACAGCCACTCATAGCCCCATTCAGAGACTTATTCACCCAGTCGGTTATACACTCAGTGACTCATGTATCCACTCACAGTCATACTCAGAGACCCACATACCCACTGACAGAACCACTCAGACACTCACTCTGCCAGTCATAGACCAACTGAGAGACTCATGCACTCACTCGCATACCCATTCAGACAATCATGCACCCACCCACTCACTCACCCTGTTAGACACTCATGCATCCACTCACATATCCAGTCATACAGTGATATACTTACTTAAAATGCACAAAGGCACTCATGCACCTACTCACAGATTGAGCGAGAGACTTACGCAATCAATCACAGACCCATTGTGACACTGATGCACCCACTCATAGATGTACTGAGGCAGTCATGCATTTTGTTACAGCAGTATTGGAAGACTGATGCACCATCTCACAGATCCCCTCAAATACTTATACAGTGAATGAGAGACTTAATGATTCAGTGATGCATGCAGTCATAGATTTACTGAAAAAGTTATGCACTGTGTTATAGAGATATTAAGGGAGTTGTACATGCTATTTTATAGTTGTTTAGATAGTAATGTGTTTAGTGTGTAGGTTATAATTCATTTTGCAGTTATAAGTTTTGAATGTGGTGGTGGCTATTGAATGTCTGCATTTGTTTTCTCATTTCACGATGAATTCGTGGTGACCACGGCTACCAATACCATTGCACTGCCCGGCGTCACTGCGAAAATGGAAAATTGGTTTAAATAGTTGTTTTTATGCAAACGTCCTACAAAAATATGACTTTAAACAGTGCAGTAATATACCCCTAGTGTCTAAAATATAGTAAAATGTGTACATACATGTGTTTTGCACCTCCTAAAAAAGGCACAATCGTCACCGTTATTAATGTACTTTCTGATAAACACATACCAAATCAAATAATGAGTGGTTTATAATTTAAATATAATATACAATTATAGAAAGAAAATACGAAAATTTTACAGGCTCACTTTAAAAAAATGGACGTTACAATTAAGAAATAGATTTTTTTTTAAACCTGAGAAATTCACTGAAAAAAACAAAGGTTACAGGGATGTTATTGCTAGGCTGACATTTCACTTGTACAAACCCAGAGAAATTCAGCAGTTATAGTTAGCTGAGCTAACTATAACTCGCGCCCGCCCAATGCACTGCTTATCACCTCACCTACTACATCACTCATGACATGGTCAGTCACATCACTGATGACATCATCCACAGAATCTCTGATGCACCCACTCACACCCCAATATAATCTTTCATACATCTACTCCACCTTCCACACTACCATTCTCAAAACCATTGACACACCCATACCAGTACTTACACACCCATTCATTGATTCATAGGTCTACACACACATCCACTCAGTTTCCCAGACAGCCACTCATACACCAACTCACTCACTAATACAGCCACTGACATATCCACTCATCCAGTCATACAGCCACTCACACACTGACATTCAATCAGAGCTACTCACACACCTACTCACTCACCTATAGAGTCAATCAGACAGCCATTTACTCACCTATACAGTTATACACACACCCACTCACTTATTCATACTCATGATAACGCATACTCACTCACCCATACAGCCCCTCACACTCGCACTCACTAACCCATACAGTCACTATCACAATATCTCACTCACACATACAGTCACTCATAAACTCCAACACTCAACTATACTGCATTTCACATATCCAGTTACTCACCCATATAACACTGACACCTCCATTCACTCACCGACACAGCCATACACACACTCAGTCACTTATACAGCCTTTCTCTTACAGACTCACTAACCCAAACACCCACCCACTCACTCATCCATGCAGGCACTCACACACCCTCTCACCCACCCACACAGACACTCATACACCCATAGAGGTACTCAGACAACCAATCAATCATCCATACACCCACTCATGTACCCCCCCACCAACCCATACAGCCATTTAGACACCATCTGACAGACTGATACAGACATTCAGACAACCTAGTCAGTGACCCATACATTCATTGAGACACCTAATCACTCACTTATACAGTCAGTCATGCACCTACTGAATCATCGATACAGGCACTTTTACAGCCACTGATTCATCAATACACCATGGTATATATATTTAACACTCATAAAATTTTAAAAAAACACTCAGTCACTGGATGATGTCATCAGTGATGTCATCAGCGATGTCATTTGAGATGTCTTCAGTGACGTCACTGACCATGTCATGAGTGATGTCATATGTGAGGTGATAAGCAGTGCATTGGGCGGGCGCGAGTTATAGTTAGCTCAGCTAACTATAACTGCTGAATTTCTCTGTTTTGTACGAGTGAAATGTCAGCCTAACTATAACGTCCCTGTAACCTTTGTTTTTTTCTGTGAATATATATAACCTTTGTTTTTTTCTGTGAATATATATAAATATATATATTCACTGAAAAAACCACAGGTTTCAGGGACGTTATAGTTAGTTGGACATTTCACTCATTGAAAACCAGAGAAATTTGGACGTTATAGTTAGTTGAGCTAACTATAACTCACGCCCCCGCAATGCACTGCTGATGACGTCACATATTACATCATTCATGACATGGTCAGTGACATCACTGATGACATCACTGATGACATCATCCAGTGACTGTGTGTTTCTGTAAAGTTTAAATATGTTTTATATAAATATAGGTCAAGGTGTATTGAAGAATGAGTGGGTGTATGACTGTCTGAATGGATGATTTAGTAGGTGCGTGACTGACTGCATAAGTGAGTGATTAAACGTGTCTTACTGAATGCATGGATTAGTGACTAAACTGTGTGAATGTCTGTATCAGTCTGTCAGTTGGTGTGTAAGCGGCTGCATGGGTTGGGGAGTAGCTACATGAGTGTCTATATGGGTTATTGATTGGTTGTCTGGCTAT
Organism: Calotriton arnoldi; assembly: GCA_963921515.1. Classification (NCBI taxonomy): domain Eukaryota; kingdom Metazoa; phylum Chordata; class Amphibia; order Caudata; family Salamandridae; genus Calotriton; species Calotriton arnoldi. Next base: position 2,518,788 of record CAWUFW010000281.1, read on the forward strand.
CTGTATGGGTGCCTGAGTGTCTGCCTGGGTGGGTGGGGGGGGGTGTGACTCTGTGCATAGATGTGTGAGTGGGTGATTCACTGGGTGTATGTGTTCAAGAGTACATCTCTTAAGGGCTGTATGGGTGGGTGAGTGTGTGTATGGGTGTGTTGGTGAGTGAATGGATGTCTCAGTGGTACATGTGTGAGTAACTACATATGTGAAAGGCAGTATATGTGAGTGTTGGAGTATATAAATGACTATATGTGAGAGTGAGTGATTGTGAGAGTGGCTGTATGGATGAGTGTGTGCTTGTATCAGTGATTGTATAAGAGTAAGTATGTGTTAGTATCTGTATGAATAAGTGAGGTGGTGTGTGTATAACTGTATAGGTGAGTAAATGGCAGTGTGATTGATTCTTTGCATGACTGACTAGGTGTGTGAGTAACTCTGGTTGAGTGGTGATGAGTGAGTGTCTGTATAGGTGTATGAGTGCAAATGATAGTGCTGTATTGATAAGTGACTGCATGTATGAGTGACTGTATGGGTGAATGAGTGGACGTGTGTGTAGACCTAGGAATCAGTCAGTGGGTATGTAGTAACTGGTATTGGTGTGTCTATGGTTTCGAAAATGGTAGTCTATTTTAGAGTGGGTGTATCAAAGGTTATATTAGGGTGTGAGGAGGTGCATCAGATTATCACGTGGATGATGTCATCAGTGATGTCATTTGAGATGTCATCAGTGATGTCACGGACCATGTCATGAATGATGTAATATGTGATGTCATCAGCAGTGCATTGCGGGGGCGCGAGTTATAGTTAGCTCAACTAACTATAACGGCCGAATTTCTCTGGTTTTCTACGAGTGAAATGTCCAACTAACTATAACTTCCCTGAAACCTGTGGTTTTTTCAGTGAATTTCAAAGGTTTTTTTAAATGCTAATTTCGAACTATAACGTCCCTGAAACCTATGGTTTTTTCAGTGAATTTCAAAGGTTTTTTAAATGCTAATTTCTAACTATGCCTACAGAGGTAGGACGTGAAGAAAGAGGAAGAAAGAAGCAGAAAGAAGCAAGAGAAATACAGAAAAAACCAATAGAGGTGCAGAAAGAGACCTTGTTGCAAAGTCATCCTGTGCCCCCAACTTTTTGCTGACTGGTACTGGTGGTAACTGACTCTGACTAACCAGGCCCAGAGCCAGTGCTATGCTGAAAGACACTTAGAACACAGAGAAAACACCTACATACACTAGGGTACACTATGGGTTGGGGTACCCCTGTGATTGGCATGACCTCCCCTGTAAGGCCCTAGTACATAATAGGGCAGGGGGATTAAAACTACCTCTAACTCAGAGGTGCAGAAAGAGGCAAGAGGGGTGCATAAACAGGCAGGAAAGGTGCAGAAACAGGGAACAGGGGTGCAGAAAGAGGCAAGTGAGGTGCAGAAAGAAGCAAGAGCAGTGCAGAAAGAACCAACAGAGGTGCAAAAAGAGGCAAGAGGGGTACAGAAAAAGGTAGAAGGGGTGCACAAAGAGGCAAGAGAGGTACAGAACGAGGCAGGAGGGGTGCAGAAAGAGGGAAGAGAAGTGCAGAAAGAGGCAAGAGAATTGCTGAAAGAAGCAACAGAGGTGTAGGAAGAAGCAAGAGAGGTGCAGAAAGAGGCAAGTGAGGTGCAGAAAAAAGCAAGAGCAGTGCAGAAAGAACCAACAGAGGTGCTGAAAGAGGTGTGAAGGGTGCAGAAAGAGCAAGAGAAGTGCAGAAAGAGGCAACAGAGGTACAGAAAGAGGCAAGAGAGGTGCAGAAACAGGCAGGAAAGGTGCAGAAACAGGGAACAGGGGTGCAGAAAGAGGCAAGAGAGGTGCAGAAAGAGAAAAGAGGGGTGCAGAAAGAGGCAAGAGATCTGCAGAAAAAAGCAACAGAGGTGCTGAAAGAGGCAAGTGAGGTGCAGAAAGAGGAAAGAGATCTGCAGAAAAAAGCAACAGAGGTGCTGAAAGAGGCAAGTGAGGTGCAGAAAGAAGCAAGAGAGGTGCAGAAAGAGGCACTAGAAGTGCAGAAAGAAGCAACAGAGTTGCAGAAAGAGGCTAGAGGGGTGCAGAAAGAAGGAAGAGAAGTGCAGAAAGAAGCAAAAGAGGTGCTGAAAGAGGCACGAAGGGTGCAGAAGGAGGCAAGAGAAGTGCAGAAAGAAGCAAAAGAGGTGCTCAAAGAGGCAAGAGGGATGCAGAAAGATGCAAGAGCAGTGCAGAAAGAACCAACAGAGGTACAGCAAGAGGCAAGAGTGGTGCAGAAAGAGGGAAGAGAGGTGTAGAAAGAGGCAAGAGAGTTGCACAAATAGGGAAGAGGTGTGCAGAAAGACGCAGGAGGGTTGCAGAAAGAAGCAACAGAGGTGCCGAAAGAGGCAAGAAAGGTGCAGAAAGAAGCAAGTGAAGTGCAAAAAGAGGCAACAGAGGTGCAGAAAGACACAAGAAGTGCAGAAACAAGCAAGAGAAGTGCAGAAAGAGGCAAGAGAATTGCTGAAAGAAGCAACAGAGGTTTAGAAAGAAGCAAGAGATGTGCAGAAAGAGGCAAGTGAGGTGCAGAAAGAAGCAAGAGCAGTGCAGAAAGAACCAACAGAGGTGCAAAAAGAGGCAAGAGGGATGCAGAAAGAGGTAGGAGAGATGCACAAAGAGGCAAGAGAGGTACAGAAAGAGGCAGGAGGGTGGAAAAAGAAGGAAGAGAAGTGCAGAAAGAGGCAAGAGAATTGCTGAAAGAAGCAACAGAGGTGAAGAAAGAAGCAAGAGAAGTGCAGAAAGAGGCAAGTGAGATGCAGAAAGAAGCAAGAGCAGTGCAGAAAGAACCAACAGAGGTGCAAAATGAGGCAAGATGGGTGCAGAAAAAGGTAGGAGGGGTGCACAAAGAGGCAAGAGAGGTACAGAAAGAGGCAGGAGGGGTGCAGAAAGAAGGAAGAAAAGTGCAGAAAGAGGCAAGAGAATTGCTGAAAGAAGCAACAGAGGTGTAGAAAGAAGCAAAAGAAGTGCAGAAAGAACCAACAGAGGTGCTGAAAGAGGCGTGAAGGGTGCAGAAAGACCAAGAGAAGTGCAGAAAGAGGCAACAGAGGCACACAAAGGGGCAAGAGAGGTGCAGAAACAAGCAGGAAAGGTGCAGAAACAGGGAACAGGGGTGCAGAAAGAGGCAAGAGAGGTGCAGAAAGAGAAAAGAGGGGTGCAGAAAGGGGCAAGAGATCTGCAGAAAAAAGCAACAGACGTGCTGAAAGAGGCAAGTGAGGTGCCGAAAGAGGCAAGAGATCTGCAGAAAAAAGCAACAGAGGTGCTGAAAGAGGCAAGTGAGGTGCAGAAAGAAGCAAGAGAGGTGCTGAAAGAGGCAATAGAAGTGCAGAAAGAAGCAACAGAGGTGCAGAAAGAGGCAAGAGGGGTGCAGAAAGAGGAGAGAGAAGTGCAGAAAGAAGCAAAAGAGGTGCTCAAAGAGGCAAGAGGGAAGCAAAAAGAGGCAAGAGCAGTGCAGAAAGAACCAAGAGAAGTGCAGAAAGAAGCAACAGAGGTGCAGAAGGAGGCACGAGGGGTGCAGAAAGAAGGAAGAGAAGTGCAGAAAAAAGCAACAGAGGTGCTGAAAGAGGCACAAAGGGTGCAGAAAGAGGCAAGAGTGGTGCAGAAAGAGAGAAGAGAGGTGTAGAAAGAGGCAAGAGAGTTGCACAAATAGGGAAGAGGGGTGCAGAAAGAGGCAGGAGGGGTGCAGAAAGAAGCAACAGAGGTGCCGAAAGAGGCAAGAGAGGTGCAGAAAGAAGCAAGTGAAGTACAGAAACAGGGAGGAAAGGTGCAGAAAGAGGGAACAGGGGTGCAGATAGAGGCAAGAGAGGTGCAGAAAGAGAAAAAAGGGGTGCAGAAAGAGGCAAGAGATCTGCAGAAAAAAGCAACAGAGGTGCTGAAAGAGGCAAGTGAGGTGCAGAAAGGGGCAAGAGATCTGCAGAAAAAAGCAAGAGAGGTGCTGAAAGAGGCAAGTGAGATGCTGAAAGAAGCAAGAGAGGTGCATAAGGAGGCAATAGAAGTGCAGAAAGAAGCAACAGAGGTGCAGAAAGAGGCAAAAGGGGTGCAGAAAGAGGCAAGAAAGTGCAGAAAGAGGCGAAAGAGGTACAGAAAGAGGCAAGAGAGGTGCAGAAACAGGCAGGAAAGGTGCAGAAAGAGGGAACAGGGGTGCAGAAAGAGGCAAGAGAGGTGCAGAAAGAGAAAAGAGGGGTGCAGAAAGAAGGAAGAGAAGTGCAGAAAGAAGTAACAGAGGTGCAGAAAGAGGCAAAAAGGGTGCAGAAAGACGTAAGAGGGGTACAGAATAAGGCAAGAGAGGTGCAGAAAGAGGGAAGAAGGGTGCAGAAAGAGGCAAGAGGGGTACAGAAAGAAGCAAATGAGGTGCAGAAAGAGGCAACAGATGTGCAGAAAGAGGGAAGAGAGGTGCAGAAAGTAGAAGAGATTTGCAGAAAGAGGCAAGAGAAGTGCAGAAAAAGAAAGAAATGTGCAGGAAGAAGCAACAGAATTGCAGAAAGAGGCAAGAGAGGCGCAGAAGGAAGCAAGAGTGGCTTGCACACCATTAGTACCAATTTAACACCCACATTTAGCAATAAGTAACAGGTGACCATTCTAGGTTTGCAAGGGCCTTCCACCACGCTGTAACACTTGTCACTGCATTTTTGGTAACATTTGAGCCGTTTGAGCTAGAAACAAGGCTTTTTTTGTTCAAATCTGCAGATTAGGGAGCGGATGATGAATTATGTGGCTAATGCAGAAAATGTATAATTGTGCGAAAGTCGGTGCAGCCAAACAGTCGCATAATTCCATTGGCCCTGCTCATACCTCTGACTAGGTCCACAAGTGCTCCTCAGTGATTCCTTCTTTTTTTGTCTCACTGAGTTCATAGTTGAGCTTCTATGGAAACGAGGAAGACTAAACCTGAGGTTACCACTCCACAACACAGACTACCATACCACATAATTACTCTCCATAACACATAATCCCACTCTACATAATTCCTATACACTAAAAACCACATACTTTCTATCCACATAATTTCACTGCACAACATACCACATAATTCCACTACACACAACGTACATCCACTCCACTCCAAAAAACATTAGTAAAAAACGTTTACATTTACAACGCCAATAGCTCTAACTCTCGCAAATTCGAAACCTATTACATTGCAAACACTTCTTTAACTAGTAGTCGCGTTTGCAGAGTGGTGGAGAAAGGGTGCTGGGCCTCCGACCAGCGCTCAGGAATTCCGCTGCGTAGGACTTACAAGAGGTATCAGAAGGGCTTCTTGGCCCCCAAAGTCCCTCAGGAGTAAATTGGACTTCATCCCCCATCCCGTAGTCTGGCAGGAGGCGTGTTTGAAGAGTGGTGGAGAAAGGGGGGCATGGCCTCCGAAGACGTTTTAGCAATCCCACTGTGTGGGACTTACTGGAGGTAACAAGAGGGGTAGTTGGCCCCCAAGGACATCCTTGGGGGCCAACTACCTCCTATTACCTCCAGTAAGTCCCACACAGCAGGATTGCTAAATTCTCATAGCAGGCCACGCCCCCTTTGCCCACCACTCTGCAAACGCGCTCCCTGGCGCGCTCTTGGATGGGGATTGAAGTCCCCTTCACTGCTGGGGGTCCTTTAGGGGCCAACTAGCCTACCTCTTACCTCCAGTAAGCCCCACACAGTGGGATTGCTATGAGGTGAACACAGGCCATGCCCCCTTTCTCCACCACTCTGCAAACGCTATTGGTTGGGGGATGAAGTTCCCTTTCCTCCTGAGGGTGCCTGGGGGCCAACTTTCCCTCCTGTTACCTCCAGTAAGCTCCATACAGCTGGATCGCTGAGAGTGCTTAAAGGCCACGCCCCCTTTTTACACCACTCTGCAAACGCGGCTCCTGGCGCACTGCTGCAGGGGGATGAAGTCCACTTGTGTCCTGAGGTCCTCAGGACACAAGAGGACCTCAACGCCCCACCAGCAGTGCGCCAAGAGGCGCTTTTGCAGAGTGGTGCAAAGAGGGGCGTGGCCTCGAACCACCTCTCTGCAATCCAGCTGTGTGGCGCTTACTGGAGGTACCTGGTGGGCTAGTTGGCCCCCCAGGGACCCTCAGTATTCAAGGGGACTTAATTCCCCAACTTAGAACGCGCCAGGAGGCGCGTTTGCCGAGTGCTGTAGGGAGGGGGCGGGGCCTCCGGTGACATGCTGGCTTTTTTAAAAAATATATTTTTAGAAGGGGGGACTGCGTGGCCCCCCTTCTTTTAGTATTTTTGGGGCCCTAAGGACCCCATCCCCCAGGGCCTGCATCTTTTTTTTTTTTAAACGGAAGGGGGCCGCGTGGCCTCCCTCCCGAGGCCAATTTCGGCCCCGGGGACCCCATCCCCTGGGGCATGGCCTCTTTTTAATAAAAATATTTATAGGGAAGGGGGGCCGCGTGGCCCCCTTCCCTGGGCCACTATTGGCCCCGGGGACCCCATACCCAGGCCAATTTCAGCCCCGGGGACCCCATCCCCGGCCATTTATTTATTTTTATTTTTTTTTAAATAAAGGGAGGTGGGCCGCGTTGCTCCCCTCCCGGGCCACTTCTGGTCCCGGTGACCCCATCCCCCGGGGCCAGCCCTTAGCGTTGGGGACCGTGGGGGGAGCCCCAATGCCCCCACGGTCCCAGCCGGCTCCCCGCCTCCTGTGGGAGCCGGCATTGTTTTTGGGCAAGGGGAGCTGCTAACATGCAGCTCCCCTTGCCCAAAAGCAATTCTGCTTTGCTTCGTTGAAGCGAGAGCAGGTTTCCTGCTCTCGCTTCAACGAAGCTAAGCAGTGTTTGCTATGACAGGGCGGGAGCCGTGCTCCCTGTCATAGCAAACGGCAATGTCCCATGGGTGGGCACAGCGGGACAATGCAGGAGCCGGCCCTGGGGGGTGGCGGTCCCCAGGGCCATCGAGGGCTCCAGGAAGGGGGCCCCGCGACCCCCCTCCCATCATTTCAACAGCCCCGGGGAGGTGGTGGTCCCCGGGGCCCGGGGGTCTGCAACGGACCCCCATATGTAAACAATTAGTGCCCCGGGGAGGTGGTGGTGGTCCCTGGGGCTGCGGGGGGGCCGCGTGCCCCCACGTTTTATTGTCAAAGTCCCGGGGAGGTGGCGGTCCCTGCGGCAGCGTGGGGGGGTAGGAGCCCACGCATTTTATTTACATAAATAAGCCCCGGGGAGGTGGCGGTCCCCGGGGCTGCGGGGGGCGGCATGCCCCCCGCGTTTAATTGTCAAAGCCCCGGGGAGGTGGCAGTCCCCGGGGCAGCATGGGGGGCAGGAGCCCCCAACGCATTTTATTTATATGAATAAGCCCCGGGGAGGTGGCGGTCCCCAGGGCTGCGGGGGGGCTGCGTGCCCCTCACACATCATAAATGAAGCCCTAGTGAGGTGGCGGTCCCCGGGGCTGCGGAGCTGCGGGGGGCCCCCGCGGGTCCCCGCTACATAATTGGGCATTGCCCCAGGGACCTGGCCCACCCGGGGGCTTATAGAAAACAAAGCGCGGGAGACCGCGCTTTTTCTCGGCCGGATTCGCGCACCCAGAGCGAATTCGGCCGATTTAAAAAAAATAAATAAATATATATTTTTGTCCCTGGGGGTCCTTGTGGGACCCCCTGAGCAGGCCTAGGGGATCAGGGTGTTTCTACCCTGCCCCCTTTTCTTGTTTTTCACCTTTTTTGTACTGATTTCTTGTGACTCGGTTACCTAGTCACAAGATGGCTGCCAACACATTCTGGTTTGGAGTGTTGGCAGCCAATCAGAAGTCAGCTCGTGCTCGGGAGGAGTCGCGACTCCTCCTCGGTGCTCAGATATCGATATTTTTTTTTTTTTAATTTCTCAGCAATTACTGAACGGATTTACACCATTTAAAAAAAAGCACACTTTTTAGACCAGGACCTACATTTTTGCCAAATTTGGTGTAATTCCGTTCTGCAGTTCGGGCTGTAGTTTTGTCTAAAGTTTCCTATGTAAATTAACATGGAGAAAACGCGTTTTGGGACCCCCTTTTTTCTCGGCCCCCGCTTGACGAATCACCCCGAAACTTTCAAGACAGGAGCTGACTGGAGCTCCCCATTAGTTTTGAAAATTTCGCGAAGATTCGTCAACCGGCACCAAAGATATTGGCAAATCAAAAAACACTTTTCCTATGGAAACTAGGTCCTAACTATAACTACCTACTGGCGACCGCCAGTAGGTTATTTATATATATATATATATATATTTAGCCTTTGGGTCAGCTCTATTTTGCCACTTGTCTATCTGAGTGTCATTTGCACTCTGCTTTCATCCATGACAGTGTACATCATGGGTTAATTGTTAGATCCACATCAGCCATTGGTTCTCTTGCCCTGTGAATGATGGCCTCTTCTGATCATATGTGTACATTTACCTGAAAATGAATGTGCGTCAGTGTCAGGGCTGGCTGCCCAGTCCTTTAGTTTTCAGTTTTCACGTTTTATAGCTCCTCTTTTATTTCTTTGATTCCCCTCTTTTTATTTTAATGTTTTTTAAGAGGATAATAAAGCTGTCATTGCAGTGCTAAAGAATCACTTGCTTGCTGCTCATTTTATCTGCAGTTTTATCTGCAGTGCACTGCATCCCGCGTGGCCACTTCCTCTAAAACAGGAGACAATTATGGAATGCTGCTGTGCATAGTGTATCATTGTTTTACCATTCCAAGTTGGTCAAAATGTTGGTTATAAACTTGACGGCCATGCTGGAACTTTAAAACAATGACAGATTACTTTTAATACCTCTGCAAGAGAGACATTGGCTGCTATGTTTAGTTTCGGTTTTGCAAGCATATACCTCCTGCATTTAGAAGCATATTGTTTTCTTGTTTCCACCTGTATGCTTTTAATTGATCTTGCATAGGTTGTTGAGTTTGAGTGTGTTTTATTAAGGTTGTGTCAGAGGATGCATGCAAGAATGAGTCAATGGATGGATGAACAGAAGCAAAGATGAGTGACAAAGTGCATTTATTAAGTGCCTAAACCCATCAATGACACATAAAGCGCTTTCATTCATAAGCTAGACCTATTGGCATTGCCAATGCTTGTTTTATTTTCTTGTGTTGCTTAACTGCTGAAGCTTTTCCTACCCTTGTGCTGAGCCCTTTTTTGATGTTTGGAATACTTCACACTTAACCCTTTATAACTTTTTTTTCACAAAAATATTGTGGCCAACTTGAAAGTTGAAGGTGTAGCTATGCCCTAGTACCCAAACCCCATTTAGGCTCTCATTGGTCCATGAAAAAGGTATTTTAGCATGCCTGTTTGTTTTAGATGAATCTTAATGTTAGCCCATTAAAAGTGTGAGGCTTCCATGTCCACCCTCTCCCCCACTGAACTGTCCAACCCTTGATTTGCTACAACAGCTAAAGGTAGACAATCGCACATTAATTTTTTTTTTTGCTTTGCTTTTTACAAGGCTACCAAGTGGCATCAACCAGACTTCCTTTTCATGCAACAGCATGTTGCATTCTGGGCTTTTAGTTTTGCTTTTAATACAGTGATTTTGGGCACAATATCCCAAAATGCAAAGCAACGTTGCCTAGAAAGCCAAAAATGGGTTAAGGAGTCATACATGGCACAGGGCAGTTGTAGTTTAATTTTTTACAAGGTCATTAAGCCCATTTCAAAATCTGTGTTTGTTTCTCAGGCAAAACAATAAGGTCTGCTTACATATTGTGTGAGGATTTCCTCATTCATTCAAATCATATAACCACTGGCAGTAGCTGTGATTCTGGCTTTCATATTGTGAAAATATTGATCCCCAATTTCTCACAACACAGGTGCCACTTGGGCAGCATCAGTTCAACCTTAGGTGACATATGGATTATGCAAAGTACAGCTGGAAGTTACAGGAAGAGTGGCATAAGGTACTGTCTCCTACACAACCAGAACACATATAACACAGGTAGAAACAATGCAAACTTCCCTTCAGAGTAGTTACAAGTGGATTATCAAAGGTGTAGGCTTCTCTTCATCACAGGACAGGTGTAGACGGAGAAACGTCGTGGAAGGCGCCCTTATAAAATAGGTACATCCGAGTAGCAGCACAGAAAAGGTACAGTTTGGGGCAGCAGCACTGCAAGCTTCCCCCTTCACAGAACAGTTATGGGTACAGCATGGCAGCAGCAAAACGTGCCCCCTCTCACTCAGAAGATAGTTGCAGTGCAAGCTTCACTTCCTTGCAGAACAGATTCACCCAGGGCTGGAAATGGAAAGAATTCACTCCAAGATGCCATCAATTGAAGGGGCAAGATACGGAGCAGAAAGAGGGTTCATTAACAGGGGGCGGAGTCTTGAGGAGTGTAGTCCGAAAAACTCCAAACCAAAGAAACTGGCAACAAGGAAGTATGTGACAGTAAATCTGCCCTGGCTGGCTTCTTAAAATATCTTACATGGTTAAGTCACTTGATGCAGCGATCTGTGTTCCCAGCATTTCCAGAGTACAATTACAGTAAGATATTTCTGGTTGTTAATGTTCTTTCTGTAGAGATCTGCGTGCAGTCTGGTCCCAGGTTTGAGTCATCGTAATAGCGTGGAGGGTGATGGAGCAGTAAAAATAAAATTTTTAACCCCTAACAAATTATATAATTAATTAATTAAAAATGTTCGTTTAAATGTATTAATCAACATTGTATATGTGGGAATGGTAATATGCCAATGTATGTGCTAAATAATCTACTAATGAATGTCCGTGTGTCTAATCATAACGTAAGAATAAAAAGCGTACTAAATAAAATAAATGCATGTTTGTGCTTCATAGAAATAAAATGTGTCGTTGCAAAAACAATAGTGATGGTAAGTAAGGAGCAGCTTAAATGTCGCTTTTTGCTAGGTAACAACTAATTGGGGTACGTAGACGGGAGGGAAACGAAAGGGATATTTTTCTCTATTTTAATTATGTTTTATTTGCCTCAAATTAGTGCTTCTAAAGTAGAACCGAGTGGCGAGATAAAATGGCCGCCAGTGAGAAGATGTGCGCAGGCGCAAGGGGACACGTGGTACGGGATGAGATTGAAGAAATCTGGAGCCTCGTGATGTCTCTGAGAGGCTAGGATGCAAGAAATGGTCAAGGCTGGTGTGACCTAATTGAACTGATAGTGTGCCGTGAGGATCAGGAGAGAGTCCGTGGGAAAGGAGCCCAAGAGAAAGGACAATGACTGCGGAGTTCTTGAATGTGTCAAAAGAAGATACAAATGAACTGATCGAATCGGATGGAAATGTTTAAGCGTATGGGAAAGGAAATGATCCAAGGACCCTTGAATCCAAAAGAACTTGATTAAAGAATGAATAAGCTGACATGTATGGACCAATGAGAGAAAAGCGTGATATTAAGGTTGCAACAGTTAGTTAACAAAGTTAGAATTGGGGTATAAGAGGGCCTACTCTTAGTGGGAGGGGGTCAGTTCCAGGAGAGTTCCAGAGAAGTTCCAAGCAGTTCGAGAGTCATGGTTGCAGTAGAGAAGACGGGTTGCAGGTAGCTGATGCTGACGAGCTGAAGTTGCTGTTGCTGTCTTAACTTTACAGTTGAGTATGAGAATCAGGCTATTTCTAATCCCAAAGTTAGGTTAGAAATCATTAGGCTAAATTAGGAAGCTAGGCAGGTAACTAAGGTTTTTGGCTTCATGACAAAATTTCCTTTCTGCAATAAATTGATTATGCTTAATAAAATTGTGAATTTAAAAATGAATAATTGAATAAAGTATTAAATCTTTTCATGCTTTTAAAATTATATAAAATTTAAGATTCTTTAAAAACCAAAATGACTCAGTGGTTATTTTCCTAAATGATTGTGACATGAGTAATTGGTTGATTGTGATTCAGCTGGTCTTAATCACTATGAACTAATTTCTTAAATGAATGATTCATCGACAAAACAATGAGCAGGAATATCTTAAGAAATAATTAAAAGAAAGTGACAAATTAAGGTAAATAGATATCCTTGCTCTTCCAGCGGTACACAAAATGGTGTTCTCCATTTAGTTCTCATGCTTCTCCTAGGAGTACAGAATTTCATAAAGGTGTAAAAGGAAATCCAGGAGTGTGTGTGTGTTTAGGCGATGTTTATGGGCCCCATCGTCATGTGGATATGAGAAATATAGTTTGCCCCTGGATGACCTATAAGTAACCTGGGAGGAGGATAGTTTTTATTGTACGCGCTGCATCAGATTTCTTGGTAGCAGAGTTATGGTTTTCTATAGATTAGTTTAGTGATTATTGTTTATTGATTATTGATTATTTGATGACTAACACTATATGTTGAGTCGCGTTATGTTATATGTAAGTTTTCACGCTTCTGGGATGTAGGAAGTGGAACACGTGTGGCAAGAGAAGTCACATGGAATTTGGTACATGGTCTGAATTCATTTTTGGTTATAACGCAGGTTGTGTTATGTTAGGGATTTCGGTGTGAAAAGTGTGTAAATGAAATAGCAAATCACGTTTACTTGTGAAACTTTGGCCTTAATTCTCAGGAGCCTAGTCTCCACATGTGTCTTATCCCCAGAGAAACGAGTAAATTGTTTGTTTGAAAGAAGGGTAAGGTAGAGGGAAGTGCTACTTTATCGGCAAAAGCAAATAATTCTGTGGTAGGGTAGAGGTAAGCGCTGCCTACTGGAAAAACAGGATTCTTGTGTAAAAGGACAAAGCTGTCACTTTGTTTAGCGAATCAGACTATGGAATTGTTTATTTGTTGTAACTAACGAAGAAAACTGTAAAAAGAAAAATTGCCGATAAATTTTGTAAAGGAGGGGTAAAGAGTAGAAGTGACGTGAAAAAGTGCCGCGCTAGGATTGGTCAGTGCACTAGTCACGTGAATACAGAGCAGGAGTGACGTAGAAAAGTGCCGCGCTAGGATTGGTTGGTTCGCGGACGGTGGAAATTGTTCTGATTGGTACGTTAGTGTGAATCGCGCTGTAATTGGACGAAGTTCCGTACACAGAAACAGCGTTAGAGTAAAGAGAAAACAAATAGAAAACATGCCATATTACGAGTATGAAAGGGAGAGAACGTCATGGACAACGAAATTAAAGAATTTCTTTAAGAAAGACAAAAAGGTTGTGACTAGAGAGGGACAAGTAATTCCTCCGCCAAAATCAGCAGCTTCACATATGATGCTGAAATATGGATATCATACGTGCATATGGTTGGATAATTGGGTAAAATATACAAAGAATGATGGAGCATTGGCTTTTCCTGAAAATGGTTCTTTTAATGTAGCGATTTTACGGAATTTAAAAGAAAAGATGCTTAAATTGGAACCTAGACCTAGACCGACACAGTTTGAGGCTTTAACAGAATGGGAAGATGAGATGTACGAGAAAGAAAGATTCAGAGGTATGAAAGGTTATGAGTTCGTGCCCGGAAGAATGTGGGGAATGAATCATGAGGACAGAATAAAACGATGGAGATGTGCTAACATGACAGGAGGTTTGTTTCCAGCTTTTACAGTTGAGGAAGGAACTAAGAAAAAACGGACTGAGAAAAAGAAACATTTAGAGAGAGAAAAGTATATGCATGAGAGCGAAACGGATGACGAGTTGCTGGAAGATATATTAAATAAAAATCCACCTACGTATCAGCAGAATTCTACAGTGGTGACACCAAATGCGCCACCAATAGAAGCTAGGCGAAATGAAAGTCCAGAAAGAAGACAAGAAATAAATAGGTCACAAGAACAAATAAGAACTTCCCAAATTGAGGGAATAGAAAATGATAGTGCAAGAGAATTGGCAAGGACAACAAAAGAACTAACTGAGAAAATTAGAGAATTAACAAAGAATATGGAAGCAGTTACCGTACCCGTAACAATAGGTCCAGTAATACCAGTTTTCGAGAATCAGAAAATTGATGAACGATCTTTGGTGATTCCCTTGAGTTCGCAATTCCAAAGAGAAAAGGAAAGAATAGAAACAAGTCCAGGTACGAGCAATTTGACTAGTGCTTACAGACCAAGTCCACCTGAAAATTTGACAGTGAATGAGTGTAGCGGTAGGAAAATGCCTATGGTAACTGAATCTGCCACGGTGACACCTGAAAAGAGTGGAAATTGGACAGAAATAAATAGTACTCCTATAGGTCCGACTCCTGATGAGTTAAATGAGTGGATAAAAGCTTTTAAAATAAAAGAAACGGAAGAAAAACCATTAGATGTGATCAGATTGAAGATTGACATGGAAGAATTAATTCTGGGAACGATTGGTACAGAAAAGATAAAGAATTATCAGGATGATGAAATAATGTTTCTGTGCAAAAGTATAACATGGAGGGCAAAGAATTTACATGACAAACTAGAAGAAGTGGCCGGTGAGATTGGAATAGATTTTGCAAAGGTAAAAACGTTGCAGAAACCATACAGAGTAGATTTTTGTGAAAAAGATATTGAAAATTTGAATACAGCAGGAAGGCTGACACAGATAAAAGAGTTGATTGTTTTGTTGAGAAAATGGGGTGATGTGGACAGATGGAAGGTTAGATGGACAAAGAAGAATGAGAAAAGCGTAGACAAAGGTTCATTGGCTTTTATGATAACAGAAAAGGAACATGTTGTTAAAGAGTACCCTATGAGAGAAACTCCAGGTGGTAGTTATGTGCATGTTCCCTGGACTAGGCAGGACATCCTGTCATTTACAAATGACTTTCCAAAGTTAAGAGAAAAGCCAGTTGAGTGGTACCGACAGGTAGAAAGGTTTGTAAAGGTCTCGAAAGTGTTGTGGATAGATTTGGATGGATTGTTTGACATAGTGGTACCAACGGATCTATGGTCAGAATGTAAGATTACAGTTGACTGGCCAACTACAGAATATCCAATTGATCCTAAGACAGGAGCTCCAGGACCAGATGTGATGAAGAAATATGACAAGGTGATTACCTTTTTGAAAAATAAGATTCCTCCAAAAGAGACAGATTGGGTTAAGATTGATAGAACTACACAGGAAAGCAAGGAGAGTGTACATGCATATTATGAGCGATTGTTGTTGGTTTTCAAACAGTATAGTGGTTATGAGGAATTAAGTGAGAAGGATATGAGTCATTTTGTATACCGATTTGTATTTGGCTTGAAACAAGAAATAAGTGATATGATTAAGCAACATATGATAAACTGGCAGAATGCAAGTGTAGATGAGGTGCTGAGGTATGCTAAGTATTGTAGTGATGAAATAGAGAGTAAACAGCGTAAGTTGAAAGAAAAAGCAATGTGGGCACAAGTGAAAGTGGCAGAAAAACAAGAAGCTCAATTGGATGATAATAATGGAAACGAATCAGGACAAAATAAGATGCGACCAAATATAGGTAAAGGAAAAGGACAAGTGAGTCTAGAAGAGGCAAAGAAGAAATGGCCATGTCATAATTGCGGAAAATTAGGGCATTGGAGAAATGAGTGTAAGTTCCCACCTAAACCTAATCCGGAACATCAATCATTAACTCCACAGGTGCAGAATGAGGTAGTTGTTCAACAAAATCAGGTGCCACAACCACCACTTCCCAACACTGTTAACCAGCAAAGATACAGTACAGAAACAGGATTCTACGGAGGAGAGCAGGTAACACAGTTGCCGAGAGCAGCTAACATTTCCCAGTATTGGTTGCATCAGAGTGAGGATGACCCAGATGAAAGTTTCTGACGGTGCGCAAGAGAGGGGAAAGAGTGCGTGCTTGGCGCAACTCTAGAGGTAGATCAGTCTGGTCCCTTTGTGGATGGAGAAGTGAATGGAGCAAACGTAACATTCCTTGTCGATACTGGAGCTACCCGTTCTACTGTTAGGTCAGTGGAAATTCCGAACCTTCCTCTCTCAGGTGAATGCATCCAAGTGGTAGGAGTTGCCAATCAGCAGATTAAAACCCCACTTACTGAATTGGTAGAAGTAAAAATTGGTTCTTTTAGGAAAATGCATAAATTTGTAGTGTGCGATTGTAGTCCTGTAAATCTTCTAGGTCGTGACCTCTTGTGTAAAATGAATTGCACAATTTATTGTACACCAGATGGAATTGGTTTTCAGACTTCAGATGAAGATGCTTTGTATAAAGTAACTTTGATGAATCAGGAACCTGAAATGAATGGGTTGTTTCCTGCATTTGATGCAGAAAAACTTCCAGAAGAGTTAAGAAGTGCAGTGAAAGAAAGTGTGTGGGATTTTACAGGAGAAGACATTGGATTAATGAGAGAAGTTGATCCTGTAAAAGTGACAGTGAAAGAAGGGATAAGTTATCCAAACACGCCACAGTACAAATTAACTCCAGAAATAATTGAAGGAATAACTCCTGTGATAAATAAGATGATTGAACAGGGAATTCTGAAAGAAATCATGAGCAGTCCATGTAATTCACCTATTATGGGACTGAAAAAGCCAAATGGAACATACAGAATAGTACAGGATTTGAGAAAGATCAACAAAATAGTTGTACCATGCTGTCCAATAGTGCCAAACCCTGCAGTGATTCTATATCAAATTCCGCATGAAGCTGAGTGGTACACTGTGATAGATTTGTGTCATGCATTTTTCTCTATTCCTTTGCATCCAGATAGCCAGCCATTATTTGCATTCCGTTTTGGAGAGCGTATTTTGGCATGGTGCCGAATTCCTCAGGGGTATACAGAGAGCCCCTCAATTTTTAATCAGATTCTAAAGAAATCTCTGGAAGATTTAAAAATGCCAGAAAAATCAGTGATGGTGCAGTATATCGATGACCTATTGGTGGCATCGAAAACCAAAGAGGCATGTGTAAGTGACACAATTGCTTTACTGAACCATTTGGAGAAAAGAGGACATAAGGTGTCCCCTTCAAAATTACAGTTTTGTCAGAAAGAAGTCCAGTATTTAGGACATAAAATTGAGAAAGGAGTGCGGAAAATAGCGACAGAAAGAGTAAGAATGATTCAAGGAATGAGAGCACCAATGACTCAAAGAGAGGTAAGAATGTTTTTGGGAATGGTTGGATATTGTCGACAATGGATAAGTGGATTTTCTTTGATTGCAAAACCATTACAAAAATTGACAAAGAAAGATGTAAAAGACCCTTTTGAGTTAAACAAAGAAGAAATGAAATCTTTCAAAGAATTGAAAAGGAAACTGTGTGAGGCCCCTGCATTAGGCATGCCTGATTATGAGAAAGATTTTGAGTTATACTGCAGTGAAAGAGATGGATGTGCATTTTCAGTACTAGTACAAAAACATGGTACCATGAAGAGGCCTATAGCTTACTTTTCAGCTGTTTTAGATCCTATAGCAAAGGCATTGCCTGGATGTTTGAAAGCAGTTGCTGCTACTTGTGTAAGTCTGGAACAAAGTGAAGGTATAGTGATGGGGTATCCACTGAGAGTATATGTTCCCCATTCAGTAGAAATTCTTTTGACAAGAACAAAAACACAGTACATGACACATAGTCGGCTGACTAAGTACGAAAAAGTCATCTTGAGTGCAGAAAATGTGACCATAGATAGATGCATAAATGTAAATCCTTCGACTTCATTGCCAGATGAAGAGAGTATAATTGAACAAGATGAAGTAGATCATGATTGTCTGAATGTGCTGGAATATTGCACAAAACCAAGAGCTGACATAAAAGATGAACCGTTAAAGGAATCCGATTATGTCATGTTTGTAGATGGTTCATGTTTACGCACAAAGGAAGGAGTGTTAAGCGCAGCTTATGCAGTATGCACAGTGGCAACTGTAATGGAAGCGTCTTGTCTGAAAGGAGTTAGGTCTGCCCAAGTTGCGGAACTAATTGCTTTGATTCAAGCATGTAAATTGGGGAAAAATGTACGAATCACGATTGTGACCGATAGCCAATATGGTTTCGGCATCGTACATGATTTTGGCCAGATTTGGTCACAAAGAGGATTTTTGACATCTGCAGGAACACCTATCAGAAATGGAGATTATGTTAAAAAACTGCTTGAGGCGATACAGCTGCCTAAACAAATAGCTGTAGTGAAGTGCAAGGCGCATAAGAAAAACGAAGATTACATAGCGGTTGGCAATAATTATGCTGACGAGATCGCTAGATATTGTGCGGAAAACATGGCGTCCCTGAACAGAAATAGAGAAAGGGAGCATGTCTCTTGTCCTTTGCTTTTCACTAATGCAGTCGAAACATGGGATGAAGTAAGGCAGTTACAAGAAACAGCAAGAGATGAGGAAAAGGATTACTGGATTAAAGCAGGATGTAGAAGACAGGAAGATAATGGAGTGTGGGTATACAGAGATGAAAGACCAGTTATGCCTGATAGCATGATTGCAGACATGGCACGGATGTACCATGGACAAGCTCATATTGGGAGAGATGCAATGATCAGACTTTTTAGACAAACTTGGTATCATCCAAAATTCAGAGCCATTGCTGAAAGTCTTTGTCAAAGATGTCTTATTTGTCAACAATTTAACCCAGGAAGAAAAACAGTAGTGAGTCTAGGAACAATAGGACGAGAAGGAGGTCCATTCACAAGGATACAGATGGATTTTATTGAGATGCCCCCTAGTAACAGATTAAGATATGTTCTGGTGGTCGTCTGTTTGTTCTCTCGTTGGGTGGAGGCATACCCCACAAGAAGGAATGATGGAACAACAGTGGCAAAACTTATGCTACGAGAGTTCATTCCGAGGTATGGTTTTCCAGTCACAGTTGAGACAGATAGAGGAACACATTTTCAAAATGAGTTGATCCAATTGATTTGTGAAGCATTGAGTATTAAACAAAAACTACATTGTGCTTACAGACCAGAAGCTTCTGGGGTAGTAGAGCAGATAAATGGAACGATTAAAAACAGATTAGGAAAAATGTGTCAAGCTACAGGACTCAAATGGCCAGATGCACTGCCTCTTGTTCTGATGACCATCAGAAGCATCCCTGAAAAGAAAACGGGACTCAGTCCTCATGAAATGATCATGGGACGAGCAATGAGACAAGCCCACGTACCAGTCAACAAGTTATTGACAATAACTGATGATCTAATACTGGATTATTGCAAAGGACTGGCTGATGTGGTGCGTTCTGTGTTTCATCAGGTTGGACCGGATGCGACCACTCTTGAAAGAAAACCAGCCCACGACTTGAATCCAGGAGACTGGGTCCGTATTAAAGTCCACAGGAGAAGAAACTGTCTAGTTCCGCGTTGGGATGAGCCAAGACAGGTAATCCTAGTAACAACGACTGCTGTCAAGTGTGCAGGAGTAAAGAACTGGGTTCATGCCAGCCACACAATCAGAATTCCAGAACCTACAGATCGACATGTGAGTCGGCGTCTGGAAGTGTGGGATAAAAGTTTAACGGCGGGAACAACCAAGATAAAAGAAAGGGTGCCAGAACTTGAAGATCGACCTGAAAGTCGACATCTGGAGACCCCAACGGAGAACACCTCTAGAGAAGAAGAGGAACAAGAAGAAGAAGAAGAAAGAAATTCAGAAGTTCCAGAACTTGAAGATCGACCTGTAAGTCGACATCTGGAAATATCTGACACAACTTCAGGATCTGATGATTCAGCTGCAAATTGGGAAGAATTCCGAAAGGGAACTTGGGGTTATAAACCAATTAGAGAAGAAACTGAGCAAGAAATTGAGTTAGATGAACAACCAAGTACAAGTTATGGTGGAAATCCTTCAGAAACAATATTAATAGATGAAGTAGGGAAAGAAGTACACAAAAAGTTAGAAAATCGAGAAGAACCCCGAGGAGCAATAGGGATAGATAGAGAAACAGGAGAACAGGGAAATTCAGAAGCAGATAAGGAGGAAAACACCAAATCGGAAGAACCCCGAGGAGGGACAGTGATAAGGGAAAACAAAAAGGAGAAGACAGATCCACCAGTAGGAGATGACGAGATTATAAGTTTCAAAATAAGAAACAATAGTGAGACAGTTGAAACAGAAACAGAAGAAAGTGGAGGAGAGGAAAAAGCAAAGACTGAATCAAGAAAAAGAAATTGGAGATCGGAAAGAGAAGAAAGAGAGGGTGAGGTCAAAAGGCCAAGAAAAGGAGATAATTGGCCCAACAGCTATGTAAGAAAATTGAGATATAGAATAATAAGAGCAGAAGATGAAGATGCTGAACAAGTAAATGAAGTAACAAGTCAAAAGGGACAAGAAAAACCCAGTGGAAAAAGATTACAAAAGTCCAAAAGGACAAGGAAAATAAATTCAAAATTTAAGTCACCTGAGTGGCTGTATATTGCACTAACAGATTACAAAGGAGAAGAAGAAAACACTCACGGAAACCAGAGACTGAGAAGTCGGATGGGAAAAGGTGAGATGCAACGAAACTGAAGTGAAGACTTAAAGTGCTTCTGCCGGACGTGACAATTTACTGGACGTGACAAATCACCGGATGTGACAACGAAAGAATTCTGGAGAGAATTAAAGAAAGTACTAAGCAAAGACTTTTTGGAAGCAGAGTGGCATCTAAGTCATTTCTGAGGTGTAGTGACACAATTTTCTGAAACTTAATAAATAGAAAAAGAAAAATGGAAAATAATAGGGATAGAAGAAATAAATGTGAATTTGTAAAGAGATGGTGCAAAATGTGCTGCTTTTGTACAGGGTTATTAATGACCATATGGATAGTTTTAGCAATCACAATTCCTATTAGTGTAGCTGTGATAGAAGCAAAGAATGATACTAAACAAGAAAAAGAAACTAATATTAAAGAACAAGTTGTTTTAAGAAGTAGTGCAGAGTTGCATAAGGATAGGTCAGTAACAGATTTCTCAAAGAATGTTTTTACAAAGTTGTTGTATGAGTACGTAAAAACAATGGAAGTAAGAGATTGTTATGTTTGTATGCAGTTGCCTGCATCAGTATCAGAAGGTGTGACTTATATCACTTACCTTTGACTTATGGAATAACATGTAGTGTAATAGCAAGTTTATTTTATAAAACAGGTAGATTAGAATCTTATTATACTGATATAGATAAGATATTTGCAAACATTCCAGTAGTACCAGAACTTAACAAAGTAAAACCAGCAAAAGTTTTAGGAGAATTCTTTTAGAACATAGAAAATTAACGTTAGAAGAAATAGTTAGTAACAACCTTACCTGTGAGTTAAAGAAAGAAGAAAAAGTATTTTTAGATATGGTTGAAGAAAGAAGAATGAAATTTCAAAAAGAAGCAATAAAAGAGGAAGGAAAACGTTTATGGACGTTTGAGGAAGGAAATCATGAAGGGAAAAGGATAAATGCAGCAATGACGTTAGATTGGCCACAAACAGGAAAGTTGTGCATTAAGAGAAATAAGACAGTCTATGACAATTACTTTGTAGGTTCCAGTGTCTGCCATGACAATTATCAAATTCTGGGAGGTTGGGGATTCAAAGGTGGAAAAGATCCAATATTTCCAGGTATCTATTATATTTGTGGGAATAGAGCTTATTACAGGTTACCGGACCATTGGTATGGAACTTGCTATGTAGGCCTGGTCTTTCCAAAAATCTTTCACATGGACAGAGAAGAAAAGGGAACATACAAGATGATTAATGGATTTAAACGTAGAAAGAGGGAAAGTTTTTCAGAAGTTGTAGGAGATATTTTTGGAGCATTGATACCAGCAGTGGGAATATCTTTGAATGCATTTAAAATTCGGAAGTTATCCACAGTAGTAGATCGTTTGTCTACAGATACTGCGGGAGGGTTCTTAATGGTAAATACCGAAATGGTTGCCATGAGAGCTATGGTGATGCAAAATCGGCTTGCCCTTGATATTCTTTTGGCAAAAGAGGGTGGAGTCTGTGGAATGTTGAAAGTCCAACATTGTTGTACTTACATTCCGGATAACAGTGAAAATATACAGAAGTATATTACAAATATTACAAGTCTGCACAAAGAATTAGTCCCACTGGAGGTTGAAAGTGTTTTGGGAAAACTTGGTAGAGGGTTTTCCTCAGTAGCAAATTGGTTAACTAGGATGAGTAAACTAGTAATAGGGAAAGTTATAATAGTAGCAACTATAGTGATATTATTAGCAATGATATTGAAAATAGTAATAACATGTATAAAGAGAAAAGTAAGACAGAATAAGATAAGAAGAAATAACAGAATAATGAGAGAAAGAGAGAGAGAAATGGGTGAAATTGAGTTGGAGAAAATGAAAGAAAGCATGTATAAAGAGACTAAAAGGCAAGATGAAGAAGAGACAGAGATATGAATAACAGAAAGTAAAGGATGAAAGACATGCTGCCTGAAAAGAAGTATGACTTGGGTTTTATGTGGTGATTTAAAAATCACCAAAGGGGGATTGATGGAGCAGTAAAAATAAATTTTTTAACCCCTAACAAATTATATAATTAATTAATTAAAAATGTTCGTTTAAATGTATTAATCAACATTGTATATGTGGGAATGGTAATATGCCAATGTATGTGCTAAATAATCTACTAATGAATGTCCGTGTGTCTAATCATAACGTAAGAATAAAAAGCGTACTAAATAAAATAAATGCATGTTTGTGCTTCATAGAAATAAAATGTGTCGTTGCAAAAACAATAGTGATGGTAAGTAAGGAGCAGCTTAAATGTCGCTTTTTGCTAGGTAACAACTAATTGGGGTACGTAGACGGGAGGGAAACGAAAGGGATATTTTTCTCTATTTTAATTATGTTTTATTTGCCTCAAATTAGTGCTTCTAAAGTAGAACCGAGTGGCGAGATAAAATGGCCGCCAGTGAGAAGATGTGCGCAGGCGCAAGGGGACACGTGGTACGGGATGAGATTGAAGAAATCTGGAGCCTCGTGATGTCTCTGAGAGGCTAGGATGCAAGAAATGGTCAAGGCTGGTGTGACCTAATTGAACTGATAGTGTGCCGTGAGGATCAGGAGAGAGTCCGTGGGAAAGGAGCCCAAGAGAAAGGACAATGACTGCGGAGTTCTTGAATGTGTCAAAAGAAGATACAAATGAACTGATCGAATCGGATGGAAATGTTTAAGCGTATGGGAAAGGAAATGATCCAAGGACCCTTGAATCCAAAAGAACTTGATTAAAGAATGAATAAGCTGACATGTATGGACCAATGAGAGAAAAGCGTGATATTAAGGTTGCAACAGTTAGTTAACAAAGTTAGAATTGGGGTATAAGAGGGCCTACTCTTAGTGGGAGGGGGTCAGTTCCAGGAGAGTTCCAGAGAAGTTCCAAGCAGTTCGAGAGTCATGGTTGCAGTAGAGAAGACGGGTTGCAGGTAGCTGATGCTGACGAGCTGAAGTTGCTGTTGCTGTCTTAACTTTACAGTTGAGTATGAGAATCAGGCTATTTCTAATCCCAAAGTTAGGTTAGAAATCATTAGGCTAAATTAGGAAGCTAGGCAGGTAACTAAGGTTTTTGGCTTCATGACAAAATTTCCTTTCTGCAATAAATTGATTATGCTTAATAAAATTGTGAATTTAAAAATGAATAATTGAATAAAGTATTAAATCTTTTCATGCTTTTAAAATTATATAAAATTTAAGATTCTTTAAAAACCAAAATGACTCAGTGGTTATTTTCCTAAATGATTGTGACATGAGTAATTGGTTGATTGTGATTCAGCTGGTCTTAATCACTATGAACTAATTTCTTAAATGAATGATTCATCGACAAAACAATGAGCAGGAATATCTTAAGAAATAATTAAAAGAAAGTGACAAATTAAGGTAAATAGATATCCTTGCTCTTCCAGCGGTACACAAAATGGTGTTCTCCATTTAGTTCTCATGCTTCTCCTAGGAGTACAGAATTTCATAAAGGTGTAAAAGGAAATCCAGGAGTGTGTGTGTGTTTAGGCGATGTTTATGGGCCCCATCGTCATGTGGATATGAGAAATATAGTTTGCCCCTAGATGACCTATAAGTAACCTGGGAGGAGGATAGTTTTTATTGTACGCGCTGCATCAAGGGTTAATGTGCCTGCAATGTACAACGTGCAAGATGCAGGTCGCTGATTTGTATTTCATGCAGATAGATCAGTGGGTTACTGCTTTTGTTGCAGAGATCCGTGTATTACCTGCAGGTCATAGGCTATAATCCTTGAGTGGATTATGGATCAGTATCAAGGAACTGCATGCAAACTGCAAGACCCTTGCTTCCTGTCAATCTTTGGTCATTCTAAGGTTGCTAAAGAGCATTGCTTTGGCTAGTGATAACGAGTTGTGTACAGACAGCCCCAACCACTGTGCTCTGTGGACCCCACACACATTTGTAATCCTGACTTCGTGTTTCTGCAGAACAAGGGTGATTACCATGTAATGCTTACTGGTATGGGTGGTATTTGACTCCTGCACCTTGTAACCCCCATTGTCCTATGTGACATTCCCAGTCTATTGACATACACACTTATATGGTCATTGCCTCAGTATACTATCTGTGTGATGTAAAGGGAGCCCACCTGCACCTCAGTGGGGAGAAGATCCAAGAGGAAAGGGGGGCAGAACAAGGGCCTGTCAACATGGAGGGGAGCAAGAGGGCGCACCATGGTCCCGACTGCCCACGGCACTGCAGGCTCAATTCACTCCATTTTTTCCTCATCAGTCCCCACTGCCTGACAGGGAGTCCGAAGGCTGTTCCCATTCATCCCCCACTTCAGACCAGAGGTCGGCTATTGGTCTCTTGCGGACACCCCCGGTCTCCTCCTCCGTTGCAGTGCCCTCTCTTCTGCCCAGGCCCACAGAGTGACCTCCCTGACCCACGCTTCTGTATTAAGCCCCACAGCGGCTTCCACGCCATGCCTATCCGCTGTTCAGCCAGGATTAAGGCGAGGTCAAGAAACCTATTCCCAACTTTCTTGGGCACTGGTCTCGGAAACTTCCCCAGCAGGCCCACCTCAGTGGCATGGCCAAGACTCCTGTTCAATTTCAGCAGGACAGACCTCCAGAATGGCTGCAGGGGGGACAGTCCCAGCTCATGTGTCTGAACTCTGCATCTAAGAGATGACAACGGGGGCACTTCCCACATCAGGATGAATGTTGCTATAAAAGAAGTAAATAAAGTAAAATGAGTAAGTGCTATATAAATGGCTATTAGTATAAATACTCACACAGACACATCTGACGTTCCTACATTGCATGTACATCTCTTAGATACAGGGGTGGAAAACTTAAAAAAACCTGCCTCCCAATCACAGTTTGACTCTTAATGCTTTTGACGTGACAACAAATTGAGTGTCTTTGTTTCTCTCCATAGCCTTGGGCTCCACCCAACTCCAACCTGGAAGAAGAACAGGAGAGCTGAAGGCCCTGTGAGTGAAGCATTTATGGCCGGCCTGGCTCAGAGTGAAAGCAAGAATCCTCCCTCACCCTCTGCACGTTTCTTTTCTCTATCAAATGTTATTCTTTGGTAAGAAATTATAGGTAGTGCTTCCAAGGACATTTTTCCTTTGACAACTAATTAATATTTAATTAGCCGCATTATATGGTCAAGTTGCATCCACACCTCACCTCTGTCACAAGTAGTACAGTGCGTTGCTGTAAGAGTTGCGCAAACGTAACAGGGACTTCGGTCTCCGGAGTCAGTCTAAGATCAATAATGTACAGTTCTGTCAATGCCACTGTCAAGTCTTATTGGGATCAGGGAGACAGGGCTAAGGATAGGCTATCTACTGACTGCTGCGCCTTCTGGCAACCTCCTCTGCTCCCCTATTCGAGACCCGCTGCCCCATATGCCCTGCTCCAGCTTGTGTGGTCAACAGTTGTCCGCCCCCTGGAGGCTGCTGCTGTGATTGCAAAGCAGGCAAGGTGCTGCCAAATGACACGTCAGTACAAGTCAGCATGTTTTATTGGAGCTGGCCAGGACCAGCTTCTATAACCCACCTCATTTCCAGTCCTCGAATCCGCACTGAAAACTTCCACTGCTCACAGGACATGTACAGTTGTGGCATGTAGGTAATAACAGGTCTCCGGATTTGAAGTCCATTAACTCAAGAAAAATAGTCAAAAAAGGCAAGTGCGCCACAACAAATAAACGAGCACGCGGGGATGATGTAGGAGGTGGGAGGGGGTAGAAGACGAGAAGGTTAGTCTGGTAGGGGAGGGACACAAAAAGGAATTAGTAGACAAGGGGCTGCGATAGAGAGCTGGGAATAAAAGACAGAACTGAATGTGGGTTTTGAGGGGCAGAGGGAGCAAGATTATAGGTCTGATTTCAGAACAGGGCTTACAGTGGTGAAGAGGAGCAGATCAGAGCTAGGCGAGTAAACGGAGAGGAAAGGGGAACGATAGGATTAAAGGGCAGTAGGTTTGCATAGAGGAGGGAGCAGCAGAAATGAAAGTGCTGGAGTGATCTGGGGCGAACAGACCAGTGGGAGCTCCATGGGTGCTCTCCTTACTGGTCTGGGTTGCCAGGAGAGCTGGTGAAATGCAGTACTGGCCTCCAAGCGCTTCCAGACACTGGCAGAGGACAGAGTGGCTCCTGGGCGCAGGTAGGAAGAGGAGGAGACCTCCCGGGGGAACGGGGGTGTGAATGTGGTGGGTGATGGGGAGCTGCTGTGTACCAGCAGAGGGAAGGGATGTGGACTGTGACTTACAGCAGACTGAACCGGACTGTGACACAGAAGAAATGGCGTCTGAGAAGGGTCTGGTGGCTTAGTGGACGAATGCGCCCACTGTAGGGGCCTGTGTTTGACCTCATTGCCATAGGTTAAAACCCCGGTGGGTTCACTCAGCCTTTGATCCTTCTGGGGTTAATAAAAATGAGTGCCATTGAGTTGGGTAACAATAAACATCTGTTATTCAGCGCTAAAATGCCCTTCTGAGTGAACGTGAGCTTTACAAGTACACGTTATGTTAGAAGAGAGAGACTATTGAGGACAAAGTGGGCTCCAAAAAAGATGATAGAGAATTCTATGGTTGTTGAGGTTTGTTATTCCAGATAGGGGTGCTTGTGCCTTTCAGACGCGAGTTTGTGTGTAGAAAGGAACAAAGCAGAGAACAACATGATGAGCTAAAACAGAGCAGGTGGGTTGTGAACTGGAACCAAGGGATCAGGTGCGACCAGGTATGAAGAAGTGGTTGTCCACGTGGTGTTCTGGGGAGTCAGACGGAGATGGAAGAGGTTAAGTCCCGAAGAGTGGGATTAAAAGGGGATAAAGTGGGTGTCATACTGCTGGCTTAAGGGGTTTGCTCTTGAACCGAGTGAGTTGCTTGCATGCGCCTCAGGTGGGCAGTGGTGGCTCCTCCACTAAGACGGAGGAGCGTCGCCCCACTGCTGCTGTGCAGCAGTAAAAGAAAGGAAAAATATAATGATAACGCGATGTTGTTATCATTTTATTCTTCCCTGCTGCGGCAGCATGAGGGCGGGGCTGCTCTGCTCACAGAGCAGGGGAGGAGTAGTGGGCACACTAAAGTGCGCATGATGCTTTGACTGGCCCTCTCAGGCACGGTAAGGCCCTGGACCAGGTAGGTACCTACATGACACAGACAGAGTGTGTCATCCTTGATGTGGGCAGTGTGTCCCCACTAGGAGTCATGGACTGTTAGTCAAGTGTTCAATCCCCCAATTACAGACCCAAAGCTTAAGAGCCTCAGGGTGTCACCCCAAAGATGGTGGAAGTGAGGTTGGAAGCAGGGTGTCTGCAGCCTCAGCTTGCAATCCTCCTCTCTAAAAGGCCTAAGAGTTCTGAGAGGCCTCAGGGAGTTTCCTTAACCAGTGGCTTAGGGGCAGGTTATTTTATCCAACGGAAGGGATGTCAGGAGTTGCCTGCATTGCCATCCCATGAAACTTTCATGGGCCCTTATGTGGGCCCAGTGGTGAGAAGGGAGACTTAGCCCTGTGCATGAGTCTGCTCTAGAAGGCTTGGCCTTGGAACGGGTGATTCCACCAATGCTGACTTTGCTGAAAGGGCTTGGGCTGTGTCCAGAGAGGTCCCATGGACCCATAGGTGACTCCGAATAAGCCCACAGGCTGGAAGTGAGGTCAAGAAAGACAATGGATTGGGCTTTGGCCCTGAGTTCTGCTCATGGGTGAGACACTATATACGGACCCAACGGAGAGAGTGTGCACAGGCGAGACCATTTTAAACACACTGAGCATAGGCAAGGGCACCAGACCATAGTGTCCGCTGTTCCCCATCATCTTTGCGCTGGCAATGGAACCCCTAGTATGCCTCGTCAGAGCTCATAAACCAGACTCAGGAATCTTGGTGGGGAACGACTGGCATATAATATCGTTGTATGCTGATGGCATCCTTTTATATTTACGAAACAAGACCATTCGTAGAGGCAGTCTACTCTCACTTATTTCTCTGCTAGGAGACTTTGAGTAAGTCTCAGGACTCAAAGTCAACTGGAACAAGTCCTGTATATTCCAAATTGCTAGCATTCGGGGAAGACGAAGGATGGACTTCCCCACAGAAGGGCTACAATTCGAACCCACGACTATCAAATATCTAGGGGTTAATATTTTTCACAAGGAGCTAGATCTTATTGGTGGTAATATTGGTAGAGCATTGACAGCGATTAAACAATCCTTTCCATTCTGGTTGACTCTGACACTCTCAACCATAGGGCAAATTGCAGTGGTGGAAGCGCTAATATTATCTAGACTTTTATCATTCTTCTCTGCGCTGCCAGTAATGTTGCGGCGGTCCTTCTTTAGAGACATACAGTCTCTGCTCACCTCATTGGTATGAGGAGACAGCCGAAGGAGTTTGGCAATGGGGAATTTATCTGCACCAATGTTGAGAGGCAGCCTAGGTGCGCCCACCTACGAACTTTACTACTCTGCTGCCCAACTCCAATTCCCCATGGCGATGTTGCGAGCCTTGAAAGAATCAGATATTAAGGAAAACCTGGACAGACACCCCACTATTAATTGGCTGTTGAGCAACGACAAGGGACCCGAGACAGACCACATTTTAATGGGAGTGGTGAAATGTTGTTCGTAAAAATATGTATACAAAAAAGCCGGCCCCCTCCATGCGCACCAGAACTTTCTCTGGTGGCACTGCCAGGTTGCGCTTGAGGGGCAAAGATTTATGGTACAGGATCCTTCAATTAGGTAGGTCTCCCGGTCTAAGGCAACATGTTCACTGAGGAGGGCTTAAAACCATTTGAGGATCTCCGAAAGGAGTATAATCTAGGTGCAGGCCAATTCTTGCTATATAATGCACTGACACAACAGGCTACTGCAACCTAGAGGGCTGAACAGGGTGCCCAGGTCAGCACCACTAAAGATGATACTCACTCATGGCATCGCCAGACGGGCAGTCACATGCCTATATACCATCCTTTTATGGGCATGAGACAACTGACGTAACTCAGGGAGTGGTGGGAAGAATGGTTGGGCCAGGCATTGCCCCCCAATACATGGGAGCAAGCCCTCCACAGTGTGAAGTTAATCTCTAAAAACTCCAGATTGTGGTATACACAATTTAATTACATACACCACACATACCTCACCCCAAAGCGCATAGCACACGTACTCGGAGGCATCCACATGTTGCCCTAGATGTCAATGTACAGAGGTAGATTTTCTCTATATGGTATGACTGGTAATAGAGTATTTCTGAGAGGTAATACTGGGTTGCCTGTCCGAACTGATGAAGAGACTAGCACCTAACTTAATAAAGGCATTCTTAATGCGATTAATAACAGGCACAAAGAAGACCTAGCCCTTGTTCTGGCGAAGCGATGCATAGCAATGTCCTGTAAGGTGACAGCGGCTCCACCGCTTGAGGGGTGGCTAAGAGGCCTACGCAAGTTAGCAATGGCAGAAATTGATGCACTGTGAGCCCTAGGGCACGGGGTGCTACAGGATCTTGCTACATGCAATGGGACAATTTCCTGGCACGAGTAGAAGGCAAATCTGTCAGCATGCCTCTTTGGACCCAAGGCATCACCCGTTACTGAGAAGCACTTCTACAGCTCTTAAAACCAACAGACCAATTGGGGTGAGGGATGAGATAAGATAGGAGTGAACCTGCACCTGAGCACTTAACAATAATACAATTATGCCCTCAACACCTAATTGCCCCACCATGGTCCCTCAGATACTGGCCACCTCAATGTGGAACATCCCTTCGAGGCCCCTGAGTCCCTATACACAGATATCCTCATACTCTTACTTACTTATTCTTTTTCACTACTCTAGAATGGCTATCCCTGTATCATTATGTTTGTTGTGGTTTCTTTTTTACGTATAAAGTTCTTGCATCCTTATCTGTAATTGCCTCATAGTACAAACTGTGATAGATTGACTGTACTATACATACGATGACACCCTACTTGATGTACAACGATCAGTCTCAAACTGTACTCAGTCCACATGTTATCACAAGAAAAATTAATAATGATATACAAGAAAAAAAAGACAAGGCCCTGGATTTGAACAGCCATCTGTGAGTGGGTGGCCAGTGACCTGGTGGAATAAAATGACAGCTGTCAGTTGTTTCTGCTTATTAGTTGCCTTGCAGGCTGAACTGACCGTAAGTTGGGGACAGAATGAGCCACATGACTTTGTTGGCCATGGTGGCATTGTTCACAAACTGAGATGCAACTATGAGCAAGCTAGGATTAGTCGTCTAACAGGTGGTGTTCGCAGGTGTGGTGAAGGACAGGGTAACTGGCTAGGACAGATGTTGACAGGTGTAATTGGTAAACTCGGAGGGCATTGAACAGATATGTGCATCTGCAGAGGTGGTGTATTATCCTTGTTTTATTGCCTGAGCAGGGGAAGTCTATCAAGGGATTGATTAGACTATTGTAGCTTTTGGATGGAGAGGGCTTATGTAGCAGATTCGCCTTTTTATATGGTCATCCCAGATATTTCATCTTTTTCTGGACTCTATTTTTGCTGGATTTAGGACTCTGTACACTTTACAACTACTAAACAGTAAAAGCCTGTGCTTGCCCTCTATATCATCTGTTGTAAATTGGAATTATTTGGCATATTTAACTTCCCTATAAGTCCACTGTAAACGGTCCTTAAGTGCAAGCTTACAACAAAAGCTTTTTTCACTCGGCAGGCCTGCCTAGACCTTTCTCTGATATGCCTATGTGGTATCAAAATCTTTACTTTCCACCACCACTTAGGAAAGGGCTTGAAAAATGCTTCAAATATATTTCCAGGTTTAACTTAATGGTGAAATTAGATTTTTGATCACTTAAGCACAAACTAACTTTGTAAAAATGTACTTGAGGTTGCCTGAACAAGCACTGGCTTAAAATCGGTTCTGCCACTCATCACACCTTCAGAGCTAGAATAAGGGGGAGTGGCCAAGGTGTAGCCTGATAGAACGCTCCCGGTAATCCTCCATCTGTTGGTTGCTAATATCCCTGAAACGGCGGGTCATCCTAGGTCCAGAAACGCGGCAGGTGGGGTGTGAATGCTACATAACTCGCTCGCTCTGCTGAATGCCAAGACCGGCGCAGGTGCAACTCCAATATCGTGGCCCTTATGATGGTGGTTGTGAAGGAAAACACAGAGTATTAGAGCGGAGAGAGCCCCTCTGTGCCAAGGATCAAAGCTGAGGCCCTTCTTAGCCTTACAGGACAGATGCCCGAGGACCCACTCAACCCAGCTGGGGTAGTGCCTTACTCGGAGCACGGGGGCATTCACAGTGCAGTGAGCTGCCCCTTCCCGGGATTCCTGGGCCCACACTGCCACGTTCAGGGCTGGAGCGATTGCTTGCACTGCGACCAGTGCGGAAGGCAGGCGGCTGCCATGGGCTGCTTGCTACTTGGCAGAGGGACGCTCAGAGCTGCATATACTTCCCAGATCAGAGTGGACTTGATGCAGATGGAAGGCAGTGCGGGAGGCAGAGATTCCTCCCTGGAAGCACGGATCCATGGAGCCTGTGCCTAATTGCAATTATGGAGTTTTATGCAGGTCCTATTTATCCTGGGCCCCAGTACAGAGAGCAACATTCAGCTGGACAGAGTCCGTAGGATGGGCTGTCCCAGGGAGAACAACAGATGATCGCCAGACATACTCGCATGCGTCCACGACTGCAAGCTCAAAGTGACCATACTCCAGAAGGCCCGAGATGCTCAACCGCTCCTGTTTCAGGGCCATAAACGTTCACTCTTACAGGTCTTCTCCATGTTGACCCTACAGAAAAGTTTAAACTTATCACCGAGCACCTCAAAAACAAAGGTATTGCCTACTATTGGGGCATTCATTTGGCATCATATTCCACTGGAAGGACAAAATCAAAACACTAGTTGAGGCATGTCAGATTCTTGATATGCTGGAGAGAACCCCATGTGACTCACTGAAGAGATCCCGCAAGACTGCGAAAGGGCGATTGTATCAAATGCATCAGGTCCCGAGATCACCAAAGGGCGTACGTCCCGATCCTGCTACTTGCACAGGAGAGGGAGGTGGTCCTGGACAGACTTAACGTAGAGACTTGCCGGCAAGAAATACAATGACAATGTATTGCACAGCTGGGTCTTACCCTCAAACTGCGGCTCCTTACCCCCTTCTGAAAGCATAAAGGGGGTGGGGTGGGAGTATTCCTAAATAGCAATTGGTGGTTCATGCTCTGACCTCTGTCCGAGCATTGCCCAATGGACTCTCCATATGGTTCGCCATGTTGAATGGACTTTCCACCTGTACTTTTGTTTATGTTCGTGTTTGGGTTTAAAGGGATACACCCACTACATTAGAAGGACAGACCCCTTCTTACTTAGTTATGGGTGCATCCTCTCCCGTGCATTACTATCTACACAGAGTAACAGTCAAGGCCGACCCGATTCCTTAGATTGGGCTCCTGGAGTACACTCTCCAATGCCCACGTTATCACCATTGATGTTAAAATAATTAGCCTCAATATGAGAGGCTTAAACAACTTTGTTAAGAGGGCAGCAGTACTACCCTTTCTAGAACAGAACGGGGGATACAGGAGACGCATCTCCTCAGGAACAGTTCCACCGGAGTGTAGCCCCAGAGATCCTCCAGTAGCCAGATGCAGCTGTCGTAATATGGAGGAATCTCAACTTGGTTCTGAACAATGACCTTGGCAGATCGCGTCAGGAGCCCCTTGGCGTGGTTGTGAGAAGGAGGGCTTGAAGATCTGTGGAGATTGACACATCCAGACCTAAGAAACTACACATACTATTCCGCCACCCAAGAAACGTACACACGCATTGCCTATTTGCTGGGTACACCTGTGCTCCAGACTCTGGTCTGAGAGGTATCCATTGAGCCCATGTCATTATCAGACCATGTCCAGCTGTTTATCTCCCTTTGGGTGGAGAAGGCCCAACGAGTCATAGGACCATGGAGGTTTCATGACGGCATTGTCCAAAAAAAGAGAGAACGTCTGAACATTTATTCAAACTATCACTGGCTTTATGACAGACAACAGTGGGCACGTCTTGATAGACACTCTTTGGGAAACACTAAAGACGGTGGTCACAGGGACGATCACATAGCAGAGGTTTTCAGAGACTTCTATAAAACCCTCTATGCCACCCAAGGTCTGCAGGACAACGATATTGCCACATATCTGCAGGGCGCCCGGGTTACTAAACTTACCCCACAACAGACTGAAAGTCTTGACAAACTGAATTGAGGTGGTTCTATCAGCTATAGCACGACTGAATACGTTTAAGTCCCCTGGCCCAGGTGGTTGCTCCTCGTTATACTTCAAAACTTTCTGCCAACCGTTAGCTCCAATTCTCACCAGGCTCTTAACTCCTTTGTACACACTAGGGGGCTTATTTACAAGCCTCTTGTGCTACCGGTACGTCACTTTTTCCCATGTTAAAAGTGACGTGCCGGTGGCGCAAGGGGCTTGTAAATAAGACCCTAGGACTCTATATTGGAACTCTCCATAACAGTAATTCTCAAACCCTGGAAAGATAAGCATCAGTGTAGCTCCTACAGACCTATTTTATTTATAAACATTGAAGCAAAACTTTTTACCAGCATTTTGATCACCAGACTAAATCCCCTCATGACCATACAAGTGGACTCTGAACAGGCTGGGTTTATCCCACATAGGCAATGTAGAGATAACACTAAAAGGATACTTCACATTATAGATTAAGCAGTCTCAGCAGGAGGTGATGCTCCTAGCTGTCAACATCAAAAAAGCATTTCACAGGATTCACTGGGCGTACCTGGTTACCACTCTGAGACATTTTGGTTTCGGGGACAGGTTCTGTTGGTGGATTCTATGTGGTTATAGCTCTCCCAGGCAGCAGTTCAGGTGAATGGAGTTACGTCGGGCCCCCTTCCAATACACGGATGTGACAAGGGTGCCCATTGTCTTCACTGCTATTTGTGCTCTATATGGAACCTATAGCCCAGTGCATCCAGAATGACCCCTAGATCACCGGAGTGCACTTTGACAGGAACACCCACACTATCAGCCTTTACGCTGATGACATGATAGTGATATTAAGTAATCCTCTTCAATCTTTGCTCGCCCTATTAGACGAACTTCAGTGCTTCGGGGATGCATCAGGCTTTAATATCAACTTACAGAAATATCAGGCTCCGACCCTCAATGTCCCCCCACCCTATCAAGCACAACTGACAGCTCAATATCCAATTACCTGGGCTGAATCAACTATCCCCAGTTTGGGGGTACAGATCACCTCAACCAATACCGAGACCATCGCAACCAACTATTGCACCCTACTCTGACAGGAAAAACCTGACCTCGCTCAATGGTGACAATATTGACTTTCATGGCTAGGTCGCATTGCAGCCTTGAAAATGATCATTTTCCCTAAGGCACTGTTCCTCCTCCAGGCCCTCCCACTTGCACCTATGCCCAGCACTTTGAAACACTACAAACTGAACATAATCATTTTGTCTGGGACGGGAAGTGGCTGTGCATGCATCACAGCCTAATTTTCAAGTGGACTGCGGGTGCCCTATCTTTCCCAATATTATCAGGCGGCACAGCTGCGCTATATATAGTGGAATGGTCACACCAAAACCAAGAAACACTAGTGCTTCATGGACCAGACAATAGCAAATATGCACGTATGGAAGGTCCCTTGGCTTCAGCGCAAACATGGGTCCTGGGGCCTTTACCCCTACTCTGTCACACGAGCCAGGCTGGCGGTCTGGGACAGAAGGCACTGCGAAGGGACAAGACATAATTCCCCTCCCAGATGATGCCAATCTTAGTTAATCCTGAGTTTGCCCCTGGGCTCCACTCAACCACTTTTCTTTAATGGCAGCAGGAGGGCTGTAAACGAATTGGGCAACTATTTGACGTGGATGGGATTATCCCATTTGATAAACTGAAGGTCAACTATGGGTTTCCAGAAACAGAACACCTACATTATCTTCATATTCAACATCCCTCCACCAGAAGAGGTGCCCAGAGAAAGATCACTCCCTTCTAGAAATGGATTTTCCTGAAAGATGGGGATAAATGCAGAAGTACTGAACGCTATGCCCCCCTAGCACAGCCTCCTCCCCAGAGCAGAAACGTTTGGAGGCAGAATTAGGGCGACTCCACTCACACATGGAATGAGAGGATGTTTACTACTGTGCACGATACGCAGCACATAATGCTGCTAACATAGAAACAGCCACAAAGATAGTCACATATTGATATTTTACTCCGGTTCGTCTGCACAAATGGTGCCCGGACCGCAGCGAGCATTGATAGCGCGGGTGTGGCACCACTGGTACACTGCTCCATTTATTATGGACTTGCCCAAAACTGGCTCAATATTGGGAGAAGATCCTAAATAACATTGATACCTATCTGGGAACGCAGATCCCTTGCTTTCTGGCATATGTCCTATTTGGGTTACCCAACCCCTTAACATATCCATTAAAATCATGGAGAGGCTACCTAAATGCCTTGGTGCTGGGGGCAGCGCATCAGGCAATTCTCTCCCTCTGTGGTGCGGATAGAGTTCCCACGCATATCACATGTCTAAACAAGATATGGCATATCCTAGGGATGAATCGGAAGTGGGAGCGAATATACACTCCAACCGGACGCACAGCTTACTCTGACAATCATGCCACAAAATATTCCACAATTTATGATTTTTTCATCAAATTTTTTATTCCTTGTACTCCTTTATATTCCTTTTATTCTTCAGAACTTTTAATCCTGTCACATGTTGGGCTCTTAATGTATACAAACGTTTCTTCTGCAACAAATCTGCCAATCCAGGCCTGTCTTTGAAGCATGATATATACATAAACCATCCTCAATAGTGGATCTCTTTAACCCAATGCATTTCGGGCATTTAATCGCCCTTCCTCAGGGGTTCACTAAAAAGTTTAAAAAAATTCACATTAGACAACATTCTCAAACCATTGTACTTCATTTAAACACCTCAGAAAACAATCCATACCCTGTTTTTACTAATAACTAACGTTTTCCCTCTAAGGCGCAACTGAATGCCATTGAAATTATACTTTGCGAAGTCTCTCACACTCGTCCTAGTCATCCCACTCTTTGCCTTAATGCCCATATATAACCCCACACACCCTTCCAAAAACCTGTTGTTACACATAACTCCACAGTGACCTGTATCCATATGCCAAACCTCCGTTAGCCTTCATGCGTACCTGCATCCAACTCCGGTTCGTCTGCACAAATAGTGCCCGGACCGCAGCGAGCATTGATAGCGCCGGTGTGGCACCACTGGTACACTGCTCTATTTATTATGGACTTGTCCAAAACTGGCTCAATATTGGGAGAAGATCCTAAATAACATTGATACCTATCTGGGAACGCAGATCCCTTGCTTTCTGGCATATGTCCTATTTGGCTTACCCAACCCCTTAACATATCCATTAAAATCATGGAGAGGCTACCTAAATGCCTTGGTGCTGGGGGCAGCGCATCAGGCAATTCTCTCCCTCTGTGGTGCGGATAGAGTTCCCACGCATATCACATGTCTAAACAAGATGTGGCATATCCTGGGGATGGAATTACTAACATTCTCCACATCCCAGAACCCGAAGACATACCAGGAACTGTGGGCTCCAAATATCACCGTCCTTTCAACCAAATTCAATGAGCTGACTTGTCCCAAACATCTTCAGATGCTACACCTGCTGCGCGCAGACGGGGAACCCTTACACACAGGAGCCGATGCAGGGCCTAGGGAGGATGCAGGGAGGAGGCCCTCTTAGGGACCTTTCATCTACACAGCCTGGAGCGAGGTATGGGTTCATAGATAAACAATGAAGTGTAATTATAGGGGGGGTTGGTAGGAACGGGAGGAGGTGGCTGGTTCTTAAATGAGTTTGGTTTTCCTTTTCTTTTTTCAAGATATATGAAACAGCTCAAGTCATCCCTGCATTCGGGATCCCAATCTACACACATTTTATTTTAATGTACATTCTGTTATCAAAGTTCTGAATTTCAATATAACAGAATTGTTCTACAAAGCTGGAATACCTATCCTTGTCTGGGAAAGTTGATGACTCTGACTCAGAGAACAATGGCTTACCTCTGGGCCAAAGTAATGCCAATCGGTGTTGACCACTTAGCAGGGATAAGCTATCTGTGAGTGGGCAGGAACAGTGGGTAGAACAAAGGGCACCTTTAGTACTACTTCTTCTGACTTGGAGATGCCAGGGCGGGTTTCTCCTATTCATTCTCAGAACTCTCATAGACAGTTAGGCTCCAGCCACAGAAGGAGGGAAAACGAGTTTGACTCTCTTAGGTAGGGGATGGCCAAGAAGCTGAAGATGGGCCTGCCAAGTGGCAGCTGGGTCCTTCCATCTTGGCTCCTGGAAAATTTTACAGTAAGTCAAAGAGGAAATGTGCAATAGAAGGTGGGGGGACTACAACACAATGTTTAGGATTGGGAGGTAGAATTCCTCCAATTACTAGCTAAAACACAAGATAAATCTGGCACCTCCACAATCCCCTCCTCAGAGTATTCCTGAAGAAGGCCCTGCTGGAGGAAGAAACCGGACTCCTGATGGAAGAGGAAAACACGCACGACTTCAAGGTCTCCTGAGTTCTGAGGGCACCCAAGGACTGCAACTGCTTTTCAAGGGTGAAGTGGTTGGCCTCCTATTTACCTGCATCAGGAACACAAAAAACAGAAGGACTCCTTATTCCAAGATGCCCTAGCTGACTAAGGAGGACTAGACCCTGCAGGGGACCTGGCAGGAGAGATCTGATGACCCGAAGTCTGCCCTGAGAAGATAGAGGCTGCAAGACTGACCAGAACAAGCTTTCCCAGCAG
The DNA here is from genome assembly GCA_963921515.1 of Calotriton arnoldi. Lineage (NCBI taxonomy): Eukaryota > Metazoa > Chordata > Amphibia > Caudata > Salamandridae > Calotriton > Calotriton arnoldi. Next base: position 2,556,886 of record CAWUFW010000281.1, read on the forward strand.
GTGGAGTCTAAACCTGAAGGTAAAACATTTGACTGGAACAACCCATTTGGTGTTTGACTGGAACAACCCATTTGGTGTATCTGAACTTCGCTCCATTGCCGTCACCCTGAAACTGCACCTAGGTCCAAGTCCATTGTGAATTGATGTTTTTCCATAGTGATTGACTTCTTTGTCAGTACTTTTTTGCCTTAAACTTTAAAAATTCATATCTCCAGTTTCTCTTAACCTATTTTAATGATTTTGGTGTCTTTTTGCTCATTATGGGCTTGATATACAAAAACATAGTGAGCTGCAAACTGGTTTGCAGTCGTTAAATAGGATGTTGTTAATGCACAAACAATAGCTATAAAAAATAACGATTTACTACCAATTACCAAATTTCTATTTAGATGTGCTATGCACTCACAAATAGGAAATTGGTCAAAACACAACAAACTGTATGTGCAAAATACTAGCAATTGGAAGTAGGTCGTAACCAGGTGCCTAGTATAAAAGGAGGCCCAAAATGCATTGCAAGATTTCAGAGTGGCTGCACTCTATGTTGTAGTGAGGAGGAAGTGGATTTTTGGATCCCAACAGAGGAGAAGGAGAAAGAGGACTTTCAGACAGAGGGTGACTCTATTTGACCAAACAGATGAGGTTTATACTAGAGTACATTTAGCAAAGAGGTAATTAATTAATGAATTGGAATCTGTACTATTCAGCCTTCCTCGGTTTCTCCTACCAAACTTGCTGCCCTAATTCGTTCATTAGCAGTTTGCATTTACTCTAAAGAGTTTTTTTTAATTTGAGGTAGGCTCCTTGCTACATCACTACTGTGGTGGACTAGCTCTACCTGCACCTTTGTAATTCTTCAACATATAGTTGCAGTGGCTGTAGCCAACCTATCAACAGAAAATCCAAATGTTTAGAGGCGATTGTTCATCTGTCTCTGTAGACGCCTGCGTGCTGTGGAATTATCAGACATTTGCGTGCGCATATCCTTTACAGCCAGTGACAATTTGTGAAAGCCAGATCTAATGGTTGCATTTCCTTCCAATATAGTCTTATTTAATTGTGCTACCCTTCTGTTAAATTCCAAGGTAGCCCTGTGCTGCTTTGTTTGAATTTTCAGCACTGATTGTTCCAATGCATAGTACTGAGCTGGAATAGGTGACCAATCCCTGTCTTCATTAAGTCTAGACCTTACAGGGTATTTCAATTTTACTACACAACTGTTATTACGTAAGTAAGTACCAAAATGGCAGTTTTTAGGTACAGCACAACACAGGATTTTACCATGCTGGTAAGTTATTTATTTTAAATGACATAGTGTGTGTGTGTCTGTGTGTGTGTGTGTGTGTGTGTGTGTCTGTGTGTGTCTGTGTCTCCCAGTGGTGGTCATCACTGGGTAGTTATAGTTAGGATTGGGTTTCCACAGGAAAAGCATTTTTTGTTTGCTTATAATCTTGAAGCCATTTGATGAATCTCCACAAAACTTTCCAAAACAAATATTCTTCCACTTCAGCTCCATCCTGGAAAGTTTTGAGGTGATCTGTCAAGCGTGGAGAAAAAGACTGGGTCCCTATACGTGTTTTCCCCATTCAGTTTTCTTTAGCAACACAACTACAGTCCAAAAGAATTTACACCAAATTTGGCAGAAAGCTAGATCTCGTTCCATAAAGCGTGCTTTTTGAGATTTCGTATAAATCCGTTCAGTAGTTTTTGAGCAATTAATGCTCAAAAACTTTATATATATCGCCGCGGAGAATCCGCAGAACCGACGTATCTCAAGCTGAGATCTGATTGACTGCCACCACATCAAAAATGATACAGCGGCAGCCATCTTAGGACTCGGAACTCGGTCCTGAGTCCTAGAAAAAAGGTAATAAAAAGACATAATTGAGCAGGGTAGGGATACTCTCACCCCCAGGCCTGGTAGGGGTCCCAGACGGACCCTGCATGGTGCCAAAAATGTTTGTTTTTTTACATTTTGCATCAAATTTGCAGAGGATCTGTGATCCAGGGCAATTTAAAAAAAAAAAAATACATTATATACATCATTTAGGGGAAAGGGCCCCTCTCTCCGAGCCTCTGGGAGGCTCCGGGAACCCAATCCCCCAGGTTTGACATCAACAGAAAGGGGAAGGGGGGTGTGGCACCTCTCCCCGAGCATCAATAGGCCCAGCGGTCCCCATCTCTCAAGGCAGATGTTACATTAAAGGGGAGGGTATGCACGGAACTCATCCCCGAGCCTGCAAAGGCCTCAGGGACCCAATCTCCTGGGGTCAAATACATTTAGAAAGGGGAGGAGCACATGACCTGCCATCCCCGGGCTTTAAAGGCCCTGGGGACCTGATCAATCCCATCCCCTAGGGATGGCTCAATCAATGTGTCCCAGGGAGACCACCCTTGGGACACAGTAGTTTCGCTGCCGCAAGAGCGCAAGCAGGTAAACATAAATCTACTCCCACCCGCTGGAGCATTTTTAAAGCTCTCCCTTAGTGAGAACCGATGTGCCTTTCCTTCCCGTATTCCTGCCGGGAGCGAAACTCAAATTGCTCATGGAAGGAGGGAGCATCCAAAAACAGCTGCTCCCTCCGGGCGGGAGCAAAGTAGGCTCCAGGATGGAGGCATGCAGGGAGGATAGGGTCCCCATGCCCCCCTCCCCTTTAAGGCCCCAGAGGGAGGGGTTCCCAGGGCCCCTTGTGGCTCGCGTAGTCAGGGCCCTCCCCTTTACAAATGTGTTGTGGTCCCAGGGGATGAGGTCCCCAGGTCCACTATTGACTTGCGGAGGGGGCTGTGCACCCTCTTCCCATACTTATAAAAAAAAAGGCCCCGGGGGATTGGGTCCCTGGGGCCTTTAGTCGTTTGTGGAGGGGGGCCATGCCCCCTCCCCTAAATACAAAAACAAGGGCCACAGGGGATGTATTCCCTGGGGTCAAAATGGCTCGGGGAGGGGGGCCGTGCGCTCCCTCCCCATGAAAAAGGCCCCAGGGATTGGGTCCTGGGGCCCAGAGAGGCTTTTTGAAGGGGGTTGTGCACCCCTCTCCCACCCCACCAAAAAATAATCCCTGGGGAGGGGATCCCCGTGGCCCAAAGTAGCTTGGGAGGTCCTGCAGCCAACCCCACACAGTGAACGGCCAAAGGTCATGCATGGCATGGGGTTGGCTCCCTGAGGGTTGGCTTTACATATGGTAATAAAATGTTACTTTATGTTAAAAGAACCCTAGAAATTCACTGAAAAAAACAAAGGTTAAAGTGACATTATAACTAGGTGAAACTTTCAGTGACAACGTAACGTTTCAAATTAAAATAAACACTGAAATTCACCAGTTATAGTTACCTCTAATATCTCTAACTCGTGCCCTAAGATAACTATAACTTGTGGCCCCCGACATGCTCAGTTTTGTTATCAATGATGTAATCTCAGATGTTGCAGTGATGCTATCAATACTGTCATGGAACATGTGATGTAATATGGAAGGAAATTATCAGTGCATGTCTTTGAGTCTTTCTTATAGCATTTTTCAGGTGGTCCCTACTGGGTAGTTATAGTTAGGACCACGTTTCCATAGGAAAAGCATTTTTCATTTTGCTAATAACTTTGGCGCTGTTTGATGAATCTTCACAAAACTTTTTTTTAAAAAGTCATCCACCTCAGCTTCTTCTTTAAATTTTTCGGGCTCATCCGTCAAGTTAGGGCCAAGAAAAAGAGGGTGCTTATGCATTTTTCCATAGGAAATGGTGTTCAGAAATGCTGGATTTGATTAAAGAAATGCAGGCTAATATTATTACCCTATAAAACCATGGAACTCTCATTCCTCTTCCTTCTTTTTGCATTTAACATAAACAAAAAACATTACTCAATAAAGAGTCCAAATAAAAACTCCAAACTCAAATTGTTTCACGAATCCTTTGAAACTGAAACAGATCCATGACCAACTCCTTCAATTAGACATCCTCTCCCTTCATTATTCGAGCTGAAAAAAAGACAAAATTATTTCAACTGGGCTGGGACCCAGGGTGGGATAATATTAGCCTCTGTGTCTTTAACAAAATCTAGATTTTCTGAACACCAAGGCTGATGAAAATCTACATTTTATGGCAAGACCGGAGGCTAACATTATTGTAAGTTTAAGGCTTTTCCACAAGACAAGAAGTCACACTTTTTACTGGCCTAAAATAAAATGTCCTGAATACTGCATCATTCAGCCAATCTGCACACCTCAAAATGTCTTATAAAGCGCCCTCAAGCAAAAGTGCTTTTGAAGCAGCTGCCCCTCTGACTGAATGTGCTCCAAACACATTAACATCCACACCTGAACACTTCAACACCCTTTTCACCTAACGTGCAAGTGTAGGAGAAGACACTGCTTTATAAGGTCGCTTAAAAGAAATAAGTAACTGACTCTAACCCCGTGGTACTCGTAGTACGGCCCGCGGGCTGCTAGCGGCCCGGCAGGCCTTCATTGGCGGCCCACGGCCCTTGCCGTTTCTACGTTTCCAGTGAGGCCAGCAGTAAAAACAGAAGATGACCGCAGGAGCATACCTAGTGAATGCGTATTAAATAGGTATTCACTACGTATGCTCCTGCGGCCAACTTCTGTGTTTACTGCCGGCCTCTGTGACCTCACGGCACCGTCGGAAAGCTTCCCAAAAGGCCCTTTAAAAGTCAGCTGTAAGTGCTTTCATGTTTGGACAGAGACAGATAGAGGCAGAGAGAGATAGAGACAGAGAGAGACAGAGAGACAGACAGAGACACAGACAGAGATAGAGACAGAGAGGGACAGACAGAGACATATAGAGACAGAGACAGAGAGAGACAGACAGATAGAGACAGAGACAGATAGAGAGATATAGAGAGGGATAGAGAGAGAGAGATAGAGAGAGAGAGAGAGAGAGAGAGATAGATAGCTAGAGATAGATAGATAGAGAGATAGAGATATATAGATGTGTGTATGCCGGGTATGGTGGCTCAGTGGACTAATGCGTCCGCTGCAGGGGCCTGTGTTCAACCTCATGGTCAAAGGTTTTTTTTTTGCTCTAGCCTCGCCCCCTCCCCCCCACTGACCCCGCCCCCACCGGTGCGGCCCTCGGCCACAAACCACACTGTAAATTTGGCCCCAGAGAGAAAGTTTGTGAGTACCCATGCTCTAATCATTCACTCTCAAAAGAGCTGTTCTTCTCTCATACTCCTTCACCCCAAGAACAATGTACAAATTTACATTATAGTGTTGGAATTCTCTATGTTTTGTATTCTTATTCTTAAAGGAGCTGTTGTGTCGCGGCAGGATTAAAGGAGAATGCAATAATGTTAGCCTCCGGTCTTGCCATAAAATTAGACCCAGCTACAGCCAACATGGCTGAACGGTTTTACAAACACAAGATGATGGACAGAGTGCTGAAAGTTTTTAACCACTCACCACCAGTCACAGATCTGGGTTTAAACCATTGTTTTTTTGCTCACTATGCCACCCCAGTTTGGACCCAGCCATATGCAAATCAGTCTTGACCCTGTTCCTCATGGGAACATTCCAGCCCGAACTGAAAGGCCAGGTCCTCCCTGGACCGGAAACAAGCATCCTGGGACGGGTTTCGGTGTTTCACCCCTCATCAGCCAGGCTAGCTTGAGTCCAGTAGCACAGCGAGCAAGGGACCCACGTCTGGGCATACCCTCAGCCACTTAGGGCGAACATAGCAAACACAACAAGATGATGGACAGAGTGCTGAAAGTTTTCAACCACTCACCCCGTCACAGATCTGGGTTTGCTTTAAATGGTACTACACCAAATTTGGCAGAAAACTAGATATTTACCTAGAAAGTGTGCTTTTAGTGATTTAGTGTAAATCCATCCAGTAGTTTTTGTAGTCTTTGAGAAATTAAGGTTTAGTAGTTTTTGAGAAATTAATGTTAAAAATGTATATATCATGCTGTGAAGGATCTAATAGATCAAAAGATAAGATTTGATTGGCTGCCACCACATGAACAAAGATATGGCGGCAGCCATTTTAGGAGTTGGGGACTCAGTCCCATTTCCTGTAAAAAATATTGAAAGAATATATAGGTGGGCAGGGTAGGGACACCCTGCCCCCTCAGGCTTGTTAGGCGGGGTCCGAGAGGGTCCCCATTGGGAGCCAAAAACAAATGTTTTTAATGGCCTGCAGATCCGTGAGAGATACGCCTTTGTGTTAAAAAACATGTGGGCTCCCAGCCTTTTAAAAAATAAGCCCCACCACCCCCCCGGGGATGAGCAAGGCCTGGGAGTTCAGTGTGAATTTATTTTCTTCTAGAGGCACATTGACACTACCACGAGCAACATCAGGGAAAGATACACCTTCTACTATCGCTAGCAGGCGCCCGGTGAAAGTATCAAAGCATATGCTGCAAACCTGAGAATGTTGGCAAGTACATGCCCATTCAAGGATACGGACAAAATGATCGAGGACCAAGTTGTAATGTGCGCAACTTGTGCAGAAGCACAAGAGAAACTTTGGTGGCACAAGAACCAAAGCCTTGAAAAGGTGGTGTCAACCATTAAAAGCATGGCAAGATCTATAAAAAGTGTCAAGTTGTTGCATATGCCAGATTCACAATATCCTGAGGTCGGTTTGGTGTATAAGGATGATGATTACATTAAAAGAAATAACTTAAGAAGCATTAAAGAGAAGGAAGCAACACACCCAAAACTCACGTTATAGATGTGGTTCAAAGTACCATTTAGCTTAAAGTAAATCCTATCCATTTCTGGTAAAGACATGCAAGGGTTACGGTAAAAAGGCGCACTTTCTCAAGGCAAGCAAATCAGTAAAAGGTAAGAAAATGTTTATGCTGTAAAGGAAGAAGATGACATGCATGATGATGAAGAACTCTTGGAGAATCAGGTGCTGTTGGTTGCTATCATCGGCAGGGATGAAGACCTCCAAAAATGTAACGTTAAAATTAAAGGAGCCATAGTGGATGTTTGGTTGACGCTTTCTCAATAATAATAAAAAGAGTACCTATGAACACCTACAAAAGGAGACTTTGAGATGTAGCAGAATAGTAACTGGAGCGTACAGAGGATTGGAAAGAGTATTCAACATTTAATGGAAGAACAGAACAAGCAAGGGTCTAAGTTGTTGACTATAATGTCAAGATTCTAGGTTGAGTTGAGCAACAAAATCTGAAAATGCTAATTAATCCAAGCAAATCATTGTACATTATTAGTGCGACAGAATTTGATGTGATAACTGCACTGGAAGAAAAGGAAGCCGTGTTTAACAAGAAAAATGGATGTATGAAAAACTTCAATCATCAAATAATTCTTAAGGAGAATAATCAGACTGTTAAACAAAAAGTTAGAAACATACACCTTCCAACCCAATATCAGGTTAAGTTGATACTCAAAGAGTGGAGCAAGGACGAAGTCATCGAACCCATCAACGCATCGGAGTGGTTATCTCCTCTTGTACTCACAAAAAACAAAATTCAAAGTGTGCATCAATTTAAGCCAACTCAGTCGATGTGAGGTGTCAGACAGCCAACCTTTACCATTAATCAACAAAATGGTGATGACATTAAGTGAACTAAAAATGTTTTACCATTCTTGATTTCAGTTCTGCTTACAACCAAGTACTTCTTCACAAAGACTCGAAGACATATATACAGAGTTCATCACACCAGAAGGTTCTTAGCAATTTTGTCGAATGTTGTTCGGCATCATTTGTTTTTCAACGTATTATGAACCAGTTATTTGAAGAAATGGGATGAGGGCCTTCCTGGATTTTCCCCCAAACCTTTTGTACTGTTTTTTACAAAACTTGCTGTTAGTGCATATATAGTATTTAGCCATACATTTATCATTGTCTTGTACTTTGACATCTACTCCCACCTCCCCATCTCTTACGTGAGGGCCTTCCAAGATAATGTTTTAATAAATAGATAAACTGTTGGTTAACGTGTTGACATTTTAAAACAGTTCTACAAAAGGTACAAGAAAATGGTTTAACACTGCAAAAAGAGAAATGTAAATGTTTCCAAAACAATGTTGAATATTTAGGCCACATGATTGGAGAAAATGGTGTCCACCCAAAACCATCTTTGGTATCAGCTATCTTGAAGTCACCTTGCCCCTTCAATAAGGATGAATTGGCATACTTCTTACAAATGTGTGAATATCACACAAAATGTATCAAAAATTATGCAGAAAAAGTGGAGCTTGGAAGTAACCTGATTAAAAAGAATGTTGAGTTTGTTTGGAGTGGGAAACGTGAAAAGAGTATGGTTGAGTTAAAAAAAAAATTGAAAATGCAACATCTTTGAAATCTTTCAATAAGAAACTTCATTATGTAGTCACTAATGATGCTAGTCAAATAGGCTTAGATGCAGTGCATAATCAAGGGTTGAAAGAAGGTAGCAATTCCATTGCTTTTGCTTCACACAAACTCAGGACTAAAAACAAGATATTCAGCCATAGGGCGCAAGTTATTAGCTTGTGTGTGGGCAGTTAACAGAATTAAAAGATTCCTATGTGGAAGAGAATATTTGTATTGCAAACTGATCACAAACTATCACTATTGTGAGCATTTTCGAAGGTCATAGTTCAGGAGGTTTCTCCTAGAAATGCTTATCTTGCCTGCAAATTACAAGAATATCAATGCAAGGTGGTACATGTTTCTGGTCGACTTAATATGTCTGCAGATTATCAAATGCGTGCCCCATGTAAAGATGAAAAATGTGGGAATTATTTGGATGAGGATGATGATTTGATGGTTGCATGGCTAACTGATAACATTGAGACTGTTGAGATAATTACCAAAAAAGAATGGATGCAAGTGTCTGGTTGTGATGAGGTACTTAAAAAGTTGAAACAATTTATTTTCAAGGGATGGCCTCATAAAAAGATGCTTAGCATGAGTTTGCACCCATTCTGGAAAATTAAGGAGTAAACTTATTAGTTTATCCCACGAGGGACATGAGGAAATGAAGGGCACACAAAAAGTTTCGAATGGCCTACTGGAGGTCATCTTATGACAAGGATGTAGAAATATATGTGAATCTCTGCGCTATGTGTAGAAATGCTGACGAAACGATTAAATTGCAAAAATGGCCCATGACATCTGTAGAACTACCAGAAGACCCCTGGATGAAAGTTTGTATTGACTTTATTGGAACCATCGTTGACCTTCCACTAGGAATACATTATGCTGTTATACTTGTAGATTATTTCAGTAAATGGATAGAGATTAATTTGGTGACTTAACCAAACACTATGGAAATTCTAAGAAGGTTTTTTGTTGTGAGGGTTTTCCCCACCATTTAGTCAGTGACAATAGGGTACAATTCACTTTGCAAGAACTGTTAAATTTCCTCAAGGCTAATGGAATTGAACATATTAAATCAACTCAGTATCATCCACAAAGAAATGTACAGGTAGAAAGAGCCAAACGTCTCATTAAAGACACCATTCAAATGTGGTGGTTCCTTATTCTTAACACCTTTCCTCCTCTCTGAGGCTGCATTACCTCTTCCTTACAAGAACAGCTACCCATCTCCTGTTCAGCGCACCACATAGCACTTCGACCGGCAGCCTATCATATATCCCACTGTTCATTAGCCCTATAGTGCAATAGAGTTGAGACTTCCCCCCCTTACAGCATTACTCTCCAGTTCCTTCCTTCTTGGTTTTTCCGTTTCCTTGTATTATTTTTAAAGTTTGACGCATGGCGCCATCACACTCTGAAGAATCATACTCTCCACCTAACTGCTATGAACGATACCGCTGAATCCACCATATGTGACCAATTTGATTGTTCCATGTTTTACTGTCCACTGGTTATACAAAATGCCAATAAAACCATTTACAAAACAATTCTAATTGCACAAGGTGGTGGCAGAAATGCAGTACAAAATGAAGGGCATCTATGACAACAGGAACAGAGTCAAGGACTCATCCATCCACGTTGGTGACCAAGTTTGGATTAAATATGCTGGAAAGAAAAACGATGTTGGTAAATTCAGTAATCCAGTTAAGGTGGCCAAGAAATGGGGGAAACACTCTTGTTTTTTAAAAATATTTCTTTATTGATAGTTTAAGCATCAACAGGATTGACAGCATTAGGTACATTCGTCAGGTTTAAGCAACACAACCACAATGCATACTGTTAGTCCACTGTAGGAATTATCGCAGTTTACTTTATACATAGATTGTAGACTGTACCACAATATTCATGTATACATGTATTTGCAGCAAGGAAGACAGATGCTGAATATTAAACATTTCGAAAATTAACCAACAAACAATTAACGTGTGGAGGAAACAAACATGTGACTGCTAGAGGCTGCAATGTACTGCAATAAACGAGGTACGGAGAGGAGGAGGTTGTTTTTTGCAGGGACATTAAGTGGTATCATCATCACTGCAGGCGCGCGGGGGAGTACGACCCAGGGCAAGGGCCAGGCATGGTCACAGCCATCATTCCCCCGGTCTGCATGCACTACCTGTGTCTCGTGTATGTTCAGGAAAGAGCTCCTACTTGTCTAGATTCCACCACCTCTAGATAGCTCTTCCAATTTGGGAGGTTGGACGCAACCAAGTGGCCCGCCCCAGCAACATGTGGTACCACTTGTTCCGCCATAATGCCAGTGTGGAGGTCGGAGAGCCACAGCTTGATGGGTGGTGATGCCGCCGATTTCCAACTCATTGCTATTCTAAGTTTGGCCAATACCAAAGCCAGGTTGAGGAATGTGTTAGTGAGGGGGGTACCACTCTTCTTTTGCCCGCCGACCACCTGCTCACCGCATGGATACAACTCAGCACACCGAACACAACCACCCTTATGAACTCCATCGACTCTGGAGCACCCAACAACCCCTGCCCCCACCGACGCTTCAACCTCGGAAGAGACGAGATCAGCCACCAACTCACTACCATCATCAACTGCTCTCTAACGACAGCCACCTTTCCCGATGCATGGAAACACGCTGAATTCAGACCCCTCCTCAAGAAATGCTCGGCAGGCCCCAACGGTCTCCAGAACTACCATCCCATCTCCCATCTCCCTGCTCCCGCTCGCTGCCAAAGTCCTGGAGATGGCCATGGGCCTCCAACTCACCGAACAACTGGAGAGAAACAACCTACTAGACCCTCCCAATCAGGATTCAAAAACAACCACAGCACTGAGACAGCTCTGATTGCTGCAGCAGACGACATCTGCACCCTACTCGACAGAGGAGAATCTGCGGGCTGATCTTGCGTGACCTCTCCACCGCCTTCGACGCGGTCTCCCACCACACATTCATTGATCACCTATGCCAGATTAGTATAACAGACACCAAGCTCACCTTTCTCACAGGATGCACCCAGAAGTTTTGCCTCCCTCCCTTCACATCGCAAGCCAAGCACAACATCTGCAGTGTTCCTCAAGGCTCATCCCTCAGCCCAACACTCTTCAACGTCTACATGACACCACTCGTGGACATCGTCAGATCGCACAACATCAACATAATCTCCTACGCCAACAACACACAGCTCGTCCTATCACTATCTGCCGAGCTCACCTCAACGAAGTTTAACTTCCACAACTGCATGAAGAACATTTCAGCATGGATGAAAAACAACTGCCTAAAGATCAACATGGACCAGATGGAAGTTCTCATCTTAAGCAAACACACTGCCCTCTGGAACAACTCCTAGTGGCCACTGGAACTCGAACCTACCTCCACACCGAAAGACAACGCCTGCAACCTCTGCATCATCCTAGACCGTGAACTCTCCATGAAACGTCAGGTCAACACCGTCTTCTCAGCATGCTTCAACATGCTCTGCAAAATCTTCAAGCGGCTCCCCATCACCACCAGGAAGAAAGTAACAGATGCCCTCATTACCAGCCGACTGGACTACCGCAACGCACTCTATGCAGGCACCACCACCGAACTCATGCAAAGACAAGAGACGATCCAGAAGAAGCCTCCATACTGATCCTCAACCTGCCCAAGAGAACCCACATCACCCAGCACCCGAAAGACTTCCACTGGCTCCTAGTCAAGAATAGATGCCATTTTAACCTCCTGACTCATGACTACAAAGCCCTCCACGACCAAGGACCCGCCTACTTGAACCACCGTCTGCACTTTCACCGTCCCCCCAGGAACCTGCGCTCCGCACACCTTGCCCTTGTGCAGATCCCTTGTATATGTTGCTGCCGCGCCAGAGGACGCTCCTTTTCCTTTCTTGCCTCCAAAGCCTGGAAAACCCTCCCCCTCCACCTTTGCACCTCGCCCTCGCTGACCGACTTCAGGAAGGGGTTCAAGACCTGGCTGTTCGAGTGAGACCTACAGCACGGCTTGGATTCCCTCTCGGGTGACAAGCCACGCTTTACAAATAGTGATTGATTTTGGAAAATGGACAGTGGTGTACTAACTCTTGTGTTGTGGTGCTGTAACCACTAGAATGCAAATTCCCACTGTGTTCCTTTCATGACTCTTCATCCTCCCAGGTGTTGATTCCCCTAATATCAGGTATATCAGTAATGCCTCTAGCATCTACTTCATTTCTAAGGTCAGTAGCAGTGCTTCGGATTCTGGATTTGATTTGAGTGGATATGTTTCTAGTGACACCTTGGTTCCCAGTGATAATGCTGGCTGTTCCAAAAAGAATGCTGCACCTCTGTAATGCTATAGGCAGGTATACATTGGGCGATCGTGAATTGACTATTGACTCCATTTTGCTTTAACTACATTTTGTGAGCCCGGTTTCATCTTGGGTCTGTCTGACCATGCCTTTCAGCTGCGAACGCAGGCAGGGCCAGGTCACTTACATACACAGGTTGTTTATGTTTCTCACTTCACCGAGCGAGAGAGATAAGCTGCTAGAACATACGGTGTGGGATGCGTATAGTGTCCAAGGCTGAGAATGTGAAGAATTCTGCCTCAGCACTCTCATTGGAGCCTGGCCAGCTCCGTTGAGTGGCCTCGACGCAGAGAGTGTAGTCAGCACCTACAGAGCAGATGAAGGGAGGGGAGCTTCTAGAAGTCTCTCTCTGTGCTAGTAAAAAGTATAAAGACAGAGCTTTCAAGGATGATAGTACTGTAAAACAATTGTGGCCCCATGATATTAAACAATAAGTAATTGAAGGCAATACAAATACACAAGTCCGCTTCATCCTGCATAACCATGATTCAGTACTGTTTCTCTCTGGTGACACACACACTCGGATAGCTGCAGAGATAACATTCACCAACAAGGCTTCATAATCTTAGAGCGCATTTCCTATTGATTACTTTACTTGAATTTATCTTTCATCGTAATATGCAAGAAGTTATAACTGGGCGGATCAGAACAGCTCGTCATTTCTGTGCATGTTCACTGACTTAAAATAGACATCTCTACTGAGTTTCATCATACTGAGTACTATCTGCATTCTTTGAACCGTTAGCATGACTTTTGCAACTATCAGCATCATTCCCCCCACCCACATCAGCAACCCAATCTTGCTGTGATACACATTCCCCCCTTCCCATCCCCCATCTTAACTACAAGAGATCATAACCATCTTTAAATGTGCCACAGGTTTGACCATGCACTGTTCGGGTCGCTTCCCCTCTTTGCCAGTGTATCGCTGCCCTTAAGAGGTTCCAGGCGCTCACCAGAAGAGGGCGGGCATCATGGGCCCTGGATGCATAACGTGGCCAGGCCCTAGCACCACACATTAGAATCCATATCATTTGTGGTCTTTTGATATCGCGTGTCGTGCAATAGACAATAAGATAACAAAGAAAAAAGGAAAAAGAAATAAGGAGTTGAATCAAATAGACAAAAAGAAACATTTAAACAAAGATAACCAGTCTGGATAAGGGATGTCCTTTCGGGGTGTCGCAGAAGGGCACAACAGTGTCAGCTAGCTGGTACGAGGGTGCCCGGGCCTCGTTCTGGTGTCCCTTGCGTCCGATTCTGCACTTCTCGCTTACTCCGTTCCCATAGGTGCTTTGGTAGATCTTCATTTTGTATCTAATCTTTCCTGTGTGCTGCAACTTGTTTGGCGGTTCTCGTACTTCGTCCTGATCAGCCGTTGTTCTTGATCTTCAACTATTTGATTCTTCGTCCGTTCCCCCTTATCAGCTAATCTATCTCTGACATCACCGAAGGCGATCTCGAACGTCTTCCAGCTGGTTTGGGGGTGATTGTCTGATCGTGGCTTTCAAATAGTCCGCAACGTGTTGGGGATTCGTGAAGAAATTCTGTTTCCCCTGGTGTGTTATGCTTAGGCGCGCCGGATATAGCATAGCATATGTGATATTCGCTTGTTGTAATTTCTTTTTAACCGGCAGGAATTTCTTACGAGCCTCCTGTACCGCCATGGTAAAGTCCGGGTATATGGCGATAGTTGAGCCTTCGAAGGAGATCTGTCCCTTTTCTCTCACTAGTCTTAAGGCGGTATCGCGATCTCTGTAATTTAGGAACCTGGCGATAATTGGCCTCAGTGAGGTTCCAGGTGGAGCGCGGCTAGAGAGTGAACGGTGCGCTCTTTCTACTGAAAACATCGATGAGAATTCTGTTTTTTCAAAGATAGTTGTCAGGAGACGTTCTACAAATTCCTCCATCCTCCCAGTATTAGTGGATTCCGCCACGCCTAGTATCCTGTTGTTATTGCGCCTCGATTCTAAATCTTCATTTTTGGCTGCTATAACTTTCAGTAATCTGTCCATGTTTAGCAGCTGTTCTTTCCGGGCGTTGTCTGCAGCTTCAATTTCAGAGATGCGGTGTTCTGCTTCTGTGATGCGCCCGTCTTGGTGTTCAAGCTTATGGGGGATGGAGTCCATTCGCGCACTCATGCCATCCATTTTGGATTCGATGGAGGCAAGGCTGGCTTTCATGGTGACTAGAAGCTCTTTTAGGTCCTGTACTGAGGTTTGGCATTCTACAGGTGTGCTGTCGGTCATGCTGCCTTCCTGTTCGCTGCCCTGTCCTCCCACCGCCTTTTTGGCTTCGAACTGTAGCTTGGCCTGTTTACCGTTACTCTTTCCCATGTTATGGCATAGTTGCGGCACTATCCTACTGCGGTGCTGTGCGTGGGGGGGCTGCGAGCGCTGTTTGGTTATCCGCTTCTCAGCTCAGGAATATGGGGAGGGTAGCGCCCCTGCTGTGCCCAGCGCGGCTGTTGGGTAGGCAATGTCCTGGTATGCCGCTCTTGCCGCGTGTAGGCCTAGTCACTTTCCCCTCCGCTGTGTGTTCATGCACGTACGTTTCCCACCTCTACCCTTTAAGACTGTTCCTGTTGGGAGCGTCGCTGTGTGGAGCTTATGTACGTTTTGGTCCCCTAAGTTTTATTTATGGGGGGGGGGGGCACAGCGTTGCCTAGTGCGGCCTTTATGAGGGGTGCGCTGTCTATAATTAGGTCTCATACGACGAGGCCTACCTGCCCTCTGTGCCGATTTTGCGTTGCGGCGCCCGCCTTGGTTTGCTGCCTTCCGCGGGTCGCACCCCCTCTCCGAGGGGAGCTCAGAGTTCTGGAGGCCTCTGTGGTATCTTTTTAGGATGTTCGCAGGGGAGAGGGGGGGTCGCAGCGGCACTTACTGTTCGTCCGCGCCGTCCGTTACTTGTCTTCAGCCACGGGGTCCTCCGCATTCACACCACGGCCGCCCGCAGCTGCTTATGCAGCGTCGCCATCTTCTCTCCCCAACACAGCTACTGATTTTTCCTTGCGTGTATCTTCCTGCTTCCCGTCGCGCATCAGCCTTAGAGTTATCGCCGGTACTCCTGCCGATGTAGCGCTCACCTCCAACGTCGCTCAGCCCTCGTCCAGCGAGCTGATTTCAACGGCGTAGCTTCGTCCTGGCAGCCGCCATTTTAGGGGATCTGCGTCCGCTGGCTGCTCATTTGCGCTCTCTCGCCATTCAGCGTTTCTTTTGGCTGCTGCATTCTTCCAGCTGGTCCACAGGTATTTTGCTTTTATTACCTCCTTTTTTAGGCGCTCAAGTCGGACGGATGGGGCAGGATACTGGTGTTTAGTCGTCCCGGGCGGCAAGAGCCTCACGCAAGTGAGGCCATCTTGCTCGTGCGCCCTCTAGCGCCCCCTCCTTGCTGTTAAAATTAAATGCAGTTATGACTGTCGCTGCCACCCTGCTTCACCCCTCACAGCGCGCAGGTGGTCAAGGCGCAAAAATGCATGATTAGTGAATTTTTATGTGGTGATGCAAATCACCACATTAAAATGCATTAGTCTAACGCCTGATGTGTGGTACTTGGCAGGGCTGTACACCAGTTACATTACACAAGGACACATTCATTTTTTGTAGGCATGGGGAGATTACATGATTTGCCCAGAATCACCGGATGTTAAGCTGATGCCGAGACTCAAACCCGGTTCCCCTGATCCAAAGTCGAATGTTCTGGTTGTTGGGCCACATCCTTTCCCCCGGGGAAATACATTCTCCAGAAAAAAAATTGTTAAACCTCCCACTTTCCTCTTTTAAAATGTTGGCATGTGTGCTTTAGAAGGGGAAAGTGGAAGATTTAAAAAAAACAATCAGGAGAATGTATTTTCACCATTCACTTGTATTGAAGGAGAGGCAATTTCAGATGGGAGACAGCCAAAATAAAAACATTTTGGGCTTAAAAATTGTGAAACTCCCGTCTGAACTGGATCTAATGCAGTGCTTTAAATGGGCCGGAACTCACCGGTTCTAAGTACTGGCACTTTTATATTTTCTCCTCTTGAGTACCGGGGACTTTTCCTCGGACAAGGAGAGTACCGTTACAGCCTGGTTTTGACACAGTTGGTGCTGCACTCATGAGCTCCATCCTTGGCAGCACCTTCTGCACGTCCTGCAGTGCCTTTCAAAAAAAGCTGAAGCCTGGGCTGAGCTAGTACAAAAAGCGCCAGGACAGCAGCTTGTCTCCCGTAGAACACCGAGAGATGCATGTGCCTCTCTGGAAGTTATGAGTGGAGGAGCATCGCTGCAAGGCATCTTCTTTATCTTTTAGAGGGGGTGGAAAGGTGCCCATAAAACCTAATGGGCTTGGGGTGTGGGACACATTGTTCAGGGCAATACAGCATTTTAGCATGCCATTGTTTTAAATGCCAGCAATCTTTGCCAATCAGCAATTTAAATGAAAGAAATTTGCTTGAAAGAAAATCTCTGCCCTCTCCACCAATGTCCCTGATTAACCTAAACGAAAAACAACATTAAAAGCAAAATACATTTGTTTTAACATTTTACAAGTGGCAGCTTCTTGCTTCAGATGTAAAACCAGGCCTGAACCAATTGCGCTAGGTAGCTTGATTATAGGGATGACACTTTCCTACAGTTCTGGATTTTAGCTGGCATACCTTTGCATTTTGGGATTTGTAGTTTCTTTTTCAGTCTCAGTAAGAGATTTTAAAAATCCTAGCATGCAAAGTATGTATTGCAAAAATCAGGAACACATTGAACATGTCACATAACATGGTGTCACTTGGGAACTACCGAGCCCCTACTTACATATTTGTGGGAGTCCACACACATCATGCATAAAACAAATATAAACAAAGACATTGTTTTGGTTCTTTTATGTTGAATATGGAATTATTTCAGTGCATTGCTTCTGGTGTAGCCTCTATGTATTCATGTAGGCTGTCAGTAAATCCTTCTATCTCTGTCATCTGTTTAAATAAGGGAAGACCTGGCTTGGCAGTTCGGGCTGGACAGTTTCCATGAGGAACAGTGTCAAGACTTATTTGCATATAGCTGGGTCTGAACTGGGGTGGCGAAGTGAGCTAAAGAACGATGATGGATTTAACCCAGATCTGTGACTGGGGGTGAGTGTCTGAAAAGTTTCAGCCCTCTGTCCATTGTCTCCTTGTGTTTGCTTTGTTCGCCCTAAGTTGGCAGGGTTTGCCCAGACGTGGGGCCCTTGCTCACTTTGCCACTGGATTCAAGCTAGCCTGGCTATTGAGTGGTGTTACCCCGAAACCGGTCCCAGGATGCTTGTTTCCGGTCCAGGGAAAATCTGGCTTGGCAGTCCGGGCTGGACTGATCCCATGAAGAACAGGGTCAAGACTGATTTGCATATAGCTGTGTCTGTACTGAGGTGGTGAAGTGAGCTAAAGAACGATGATGGATTTAACCCAGATCTGTGACTGGGAGTGAGTGTTTGAAAAGTTTCAACGCTCCGTCCATCGTCTCCTTGTGTTTGCTGTATAAGGGAAAAGATCCTTGCTGGCAGAGTATGCATACTCCACACTAAAGGCCCTGCAGATGCATGAGGTGAACATTTTATGCAGTAATCTAGACTTAAATCAATGCATTCATGTTTTTTTTTTAAACAGTAGCACTAGTATTGATTCCTTAGCGTGCCATTTATTGATAAATATTTGTTATAGAACCATAAACTTAGGTGATTTGCAGCAGCCAAACCACCTCTTAAGTATCTCTGCTCCAATGAGACACACCTGTGCCAGTCTCTGAAAACGTTTAGATAAGCGAATATGACCATCGCACAAAATGCGACCCCCAACTTTGTGCTGTAACTGTTAAAGTTTTTGAGAACCTTCACTGTTGGGCACCACGTGTGAAAGAGAATGTGTGAGAGCTAGGAAGTAAAAGCAATAAGTGGGTATGACTGTGAGAATGAAAAGTGGTATTGTATGTTTGTGTGGAACAAAATGTGATTCAGAGTATGAAATGGGCGTTTAAGTGTGTGAGGGGGCGAGTGTGTGTGTGAAAGGGGGCAAATGTATTGACTTTTTTCAACGTGTAGGGAATGTGTTTTAACAGTCCATCTCCATCTTTTCTAGAGATAATTTTGTGAAATTTACAGGGAGAGCCGAGCCAAGGCTCTGGCTGAGCTCTAAGAGACCTTGCATGAGCTGAGCCTTGGAAATGTTTGCAATGTAAATCATCCAACAAACATCACGTAAAATAGGATAAAGTCTCTTCAAAATTAACAAAAAAAAGCATATTTCTTTAACATGTGGTAGCTTTGACATTAATAAGTCACATCATATGTTTATTGAGGTATAATGAAGAAAAAGGGAGATCTGTAAAACAAAATATTTGCCAAAGATCACAGAGTTTGGTTAAGTGGGGAAGCTGGGATAAATCCCAGGTTTTCTTGTTTCACTTTGTATATATCAGCCACTAAATGGGTATCTATTTGTCTCTCTGTTTTACGTCAAACTTTAATATTTTGTTTTTTAACTTTGTTCATAAGAGTACAGTGAGTGGAGAAAGCAGGAGCCACATGAAATTTCGGGTCATTTTGGGCTTTGAGGTTCAAAGAGAACCTTGAGCTGAGCCAGAGCCCATCATCCGGCTCGAGCCTGGCTCGACATGTAAGTGACTCACCCACCTCTAGGCAAATGTACTATAAAAATGACTACTCATGAAGCCAACACTAGTGTTATTAATCGGGCAAGGGCCAAGGGTTGGCAGCAGAAAGTGGGCGCTGTCGCAAAAAGCAAAGTCTGAACTTATTTATTTTTTAAAACTCTACCGCAAAGAATTTGACAACAAGACAGATGTGATAACTTTATACTGCCTTGCCTAACTCATCACAACATGCTGCATTTCGAAATATTACCTGGTACAGAGATCTTTGTTTATCCAGTAAATTCAGGGGTACAACTGCACTTTAATAACTCTGGTGGTTAATGCACTTGCTGGAAATATCTGTATGCATTCTTCTAATCAAAGGTTCGACTGAATATAAAATTGCAGAGGATCAATGTACCTGCTGTAAAGCACAGCATGAAATATGCAGATCACAGATGTGTTTTTTATGTAGAGAGCTCAGTTGGTTACTGTTTGTGCTGCAGAGATCAATGGGTTGCCTGAAGGTCACAAGTTAAAATCTGTCATATAGCTTAGTGACTTATGATCCTGCATCAAGGATATGCATGCAAACTACAAGGCAAACGTTTGAAAACTTGCTGTTTTTTTCTCAGTATTTTATTATTCTATGGTTGCTAAAAAAAAAGTTACTTTGGTTATTATTATGGACTTATTGGTAAGTACTACATAAATGGATAGACATTCTTACAATGCATGCTTATTTTTTTGCATACAAAGCTTAGAAAAAACATAGCCCCGCCGTAAACACCACTGCTTATTTTTGATGAGTACTTGCACTTATTTTTTTCCATTTAAAGCACCGATCTAATGATAATTATAGTGAACAGACCATATGAGGGTCCAAACGTCACTCACTTTTACCACCGAAGACCCTGCGGCACGCTGCTCCCCTCACTTTTTTTTTTGCAGTTTTATATAGCGAGAAGTCGACCCGAAGGTATTGGAGCGCTTTACAAGAGCACCAGTTACGTTACACAAGGACACATTCCGTTTATGGCCCTTCCCCCATTCAGAACGGTTGGCGGTAGCAGTCCTGTCTGGCATACCCTTCTGAAGACAGGCTGTTGCCACCGCCCGGTCGTTGCCCCAGAAGGCGGGTGTCCGCATGCCTGCCCTCATTCGTGAGGCTTTCTTTTCACTTTATTGTTTAATCGAGTGGGAGGTATTTTATGTACCACTGCAGGCGCGCATGTATGAGGCAAGGCATCGAGCATCGACACTGCCAACACACGCATCTGCTGGGTGAAGCTGCACAGGCAAAGAGCGAGGGCATGCTGGTCATGCGATGCAATCCGAGGTGTTTATTGCAGCTTCTGGGGCTCAGTGTATGCTCGCCACAGTGGTGGCACAGGGAAGACTGGCGTCCACGAGGCAGAACACGCAGAGGCCTTTCAGCTAACATTCCCAGGAGGATGACTGGCAGCATGCCACTTAAAAACTGCTCAAACGTACAAAACCTAAAACATGTTCAAACTAATCACGGACCGCTGCCTCTTAGCCACATTATAACGTCGTTTCAGCACCATAGCTTGTCCTACTTATCTCAACCTTTGCTTCGTGTGCCATGCTTTAGAAGGCAAGAGTCTTTTGGGAAGTGTTCATGCCTCTCAAAGTTGGCATCCACTATTACATTAAAGCCATTCATCGTCGCAATACTCAGGGCCCCCTTCACTTCTAAGCCCTTCTCGATAAGCACTAAAAAGAGCGCTGCAAGCCAGAGAACACGAGCCATCGCTGATAGCAGGCAGATTCCAGTCGCGGCCGGCAAGACGGGCAGGTGGGGGGGGAGGGTCTCGCAGGGGGACGGTAATTAAAATAAAATAAAAAACTTACCTTCCTCCGGATCATGCGCCGCCGCCTCAGCTCCTGCTGCTCCTGCCTGCGTTTTACCTAGGCAGCCTCCCACCCCTCACATAAGCCAATCACAACGCTGCAGTGGCAGCGTTGTGATTGGTGAGTTGCAGCAGACCGCGCCCCAGCCGGGCACCTGTAGGGAGGCCATTTTCTCTATGTAGGCTGCATGCAACCTACATAGAGAAAATGTAGTGTGCGCATGACTGGTTTGGTCGGCCCCAGAGGGCCGACCAAACACTCAGGGCCCACAATAGTGGCCTAGCTTCATCACTATCCCACTGAGTAAGCTCCCTTTCGTGTGTTTGAATTCATTTTTGATGACAGACTTACCTTTCAACATCAGATCAGCAAGGTTTCCTCTATGGTCTTTCTTACACTAAAATCAATCGGGAAAGTGCGCACCTTCATCCCTCGTGAAGCTGTAAAAACACTAGTAACAGCTCTAGCCATGGCCAGACTCGAATGTGGAAACGCCTTATATCTAGGCCTCCAAAAACAATACATGCTCAAACTCCAGCGGGCACAGAACGCAGCCGCCAGACTGCTGCTGGATATACCTAAATTCAAGTCTATATCACAAGGCCTAAGAAAACTCCACTGGCTCCCTGTAAATAAGAGGACAGAATTTAAAGCTCTCTCTCTAGCGTACAAAGCATTACATGGAACCGGACCTGCGTTCCTGAAACAACATCTCATCTGGTATTAGCCACCCAGAAACCTACGCTCAGCTCAGTGTAAACTCCTCCAGACTCCCATATACAAGAAAGCTTGCTGGGGAGGAAGAAGCTTTGTTCTGGGCACAGTGAAACTTTGGAACTCGCTTCCGATGGAGATCAAAAACAGCCCAACCTTACGCTCGCCAAGCTAAATTCTAGCACTTGTCGACTGTCAGAAGGAGCGGACAATGGGAGTTCGGACTCCACAGCCAATCCGTACTTCAGAATTCTGTATGACGCACTAAGATTGGTTGGGGTGCCCATTGCGTTAAAGAAGTCGTTTTACACTTTAGCTGCATCGAACATTCACAGACCACGCCCAGAATGTATTCAGCCTTGCGATTGGTTGTTATACGACCCGGAAGTGGTAATATTACGGACAAATGATATGGGTTAAATAAATCGGCAGTCGGGCTATGGATGTGACGGTGAATCCGTGGACTGTCATTGTAAGTAGTGGATAGCTAGTCACCGTAGTATGCATACCGTTAGTACTGGATGTTGCTAGCACCACCACCCCTTTGTGTCATGTCCCAGCTCTACCATCAGCCATCCGATACGAGTCTCCCTCTTAGGAGCGCTCTTAGTGACTCTTAACCCGAAACTTCATCTTTCTTGTGTATCCCAGTCGGTCTGCCCGTACTTGTAGCTTATTAACACTACTTGTTCCTCTAACCTCTCTTCAACTGCGTTAGGTCTGCTCGTTAAATTATTTAGAACACATGTCAACATGGCATGGGGTGAATTCTTGTGGTATTTTTTTATATTGTATTGCAACCATTATGGAACATTTTCTCATGGGAGTTTTGATTAGGTTTGGAGTAGACATGATCCGTAGCAGTCTTTTCTTAGGTGAGAGTAGGTGTGTCAAGCAGTATTAGGGAATTATAATACAGCCTGCATAAACTACAACAGCCCGACTGCTGTTTTGGTTTGAGTGTGGGCCAGGAGGGTAATATATTTTATTATGTAATTGCATGTGTACAACGCTTCTACTCTTGTCTAGCAATTACATTATTTTATGCCAAGTATCATGCTGCTTCGGAACCCAAGGTGAGTGCTTTTTCAGTGGTTATTGTTAGGTATTTGGATTAGTCTTGTGCTCTTAAGGAAACAATTCCATTGCATTTGCTCCAGTTTCTACGTAGTGGATTAAATTAATAGGAGTTAGGTGTGCTCTTTGGTAGGAGGAGGGTATGCGAATTTTTGCATGTGGGTGGCGGTACTGGCAGCAGGGGCGTAACAAAGGCCCCCGCAGTGCTTGGGCGAGCTCCAGGGGGCCCCATCAGCAAAGTATACCGGCCTGAGAGCTCCTGAGTGAGCCGGAAGGGGGGCCCTTCATGTACTTTGCAGAGGGGTCCCCTCGAGTTTCGTTACGCCACTGACTGGCAAATGAGCTACAGGAGATTAGGTATTGTTAGGTTTCAGAGGTATGACTTTTGAAATAGAGGTTGTGATATTTGAAAAAAGGTTTGTGCAATTTGCAGAAATAAAATAGGGATTAAGGCAACGGTTCAAGGTTTTAAGTCCAGGTCAGTTCTCATCGGATACAGAGGAGGTTTTTGTTTTTGACATTGCATGCAACAATCTGAGATTGCAAAACTTTAGTAAGAATCAACATTATTTGCACATGAGGTGGTGCTATATTGGGTACCTTTTGATAATTGCTAGAATCGGGCAAACAGGCTAGCCACCTCAAAAGACTACAGCTTAGTAGACCATTACTTTAGCTAGAACAGTTGATTAGCTCATGGGCTGGAAGTGTAAAGTAATGACTGGGAGCATATATTTTGAAATATACAGAGGTTTAGATTGCACTGGAAAGGCTGCGTAACCTCATGATCATAGCAATGTTTGAGAGTATACAGGAACAATATTGCAGATATCAAAAAGGAGATTATAGAAATACTGGAGCGGATGTCTTATGAGGTTCACTCTTCAAGTTTTTCTCACATTATTAATTACAAAAGCGAACTAGGATCCATTTGAGATGCCCCTGGATGTGCATGGCACAAGAGGGAGTTCACAATAGCTTCCCCAGACAGTGGAAGTGTATTGCTTGTATTTCTGTTGCTGGAGGGTGGAGACCCAGACATTGAGGTGAGGAGAATCACGACAGGGCTACTCTCAGTAAATTCCATGAGCCTTTTTAGGAAGATTTGTTGATTATTTTTTCCTGAGCACTGCCATTTGGTAGATGGTAGTAGTGAAAGGTGCGACTGTAGTTCCTGTTGTACAAGGTGAGGACATTTCTAGGCCAGGCATTCTCTTGTACTTCCCCAATTGTTGCTTCAGAAAGGCTAATGACTGCCAGGTGAAGAGAGCTCCTGCTTCATTTTGCCTGTTGTTGTAGCGTGATTTCTCTCCTTCTTTCTTTGCACCAATTCTCTCCCTTCTGTTCAGCCTGAATGACTGTAGAATGTAGGATGATGTCATGGAATGTTGGTGTGTGGTCTTGGTTAGAGTGTCAGTTGAAGGTGAGAGGCTGAGCAGCAGGGAGGCTGCTCCTGGTGGGGCTACTACTGTTTACCATCTTACCTACTATCTACCTTTTCTACTTACCTGGAACTGGATATAATAAATTACATCTTTGGAACCTACCACTCTGCCTACATTTGGACTTCTTTACTTAGTACATTTTGGCGACGATTTGGACTTCTAACCTGCGTGTGTTGGCTTACAATCAATTAAGGAAACTACTAAGGAAATTCAAACTCGAAGTATCTACGTGTTTATTTAGTACTACTTAAAAGAAACTGGCAGCCCCAGCCCCACCAGTGACCATAAGACCGGTCAGCCTCAACTCGGGCGTGCCAGATTCTACTTCACTCAAGCCTGGTGAGTCGTGTCCTGCTTGTACTTGACAGCTGTGTTTTATACTACAAAGTCTATCTAAGGTGTCTGACCTTCAACTACCAGTGTCGTTCCCTTCTTGACAGCCTGTCTGGGGCGTTTCTCCCTTCTTACATCAAAGGTTTTGCTTATCTTACATCATGGGTTTTGCCTGCAGCAACCTACAATTCTGTCAGAGCGTGGCAAGACTTTATTCAACTCGTCTGGCAAGTCCCTGTCACTGCATGAGGAGCCGCATCTTAGCGTGTGTTTCGTGTTTCGAACATTGCTGATGCGAGGAGATTTATCGTTCTTTGCTGCATTTCTTTCACAAAGTGTAACGGGATCTTCACTTATTGAGGAGACAGAAGTTGCATCTGGTGCGAGCGCTGCCCGCATCACATTGCGAGTACTTTTTTTTAAAAATGTATGCGCATTACCTCTGTGTCTGTCTCCTCCATGGCAGTTGATCTGCTGCCACACATTCAAAACATGCCACGAGCTCACACAGATCCTGCGCGCTTTTACCTTCCTCCAGCTGTCTCAAGCGATGCCTTCTTTCCGTCCTCTGTGACGCATGCTGTTCCTCGAGGCTTATTGCTGACGTTTGTTTCTCCACGAGCCTTCCTGCTACTTGGCACGTTTGGGAGCGTGGTGATGCCGGGAGCCATCCGGCGCGGCGTCACCAGCGCGTGCCGCCATCTTGTGTTTGGCGTGCTCCTTCGTGTCATGTGCTACTTCCCGGATGGCGCACACACTGCCAATCACGCAATTTTTTTTTTTTCTTTTCTTGTTGCAATAAAGTGTGATCTCAACCAGCTGGAGTCTGGGGCCAACACAGTGTTTTTGATGACTCATGTCTTGCAACTACATGCAACAAGACTCAGTTCAGTGTTTACATCGCTTCGTGTGGCAATATTGCTTCGAGTGACACTCTCAAGTATACGTTTTGAGGTACTGATTTACACTTCATGTCACAGCAGCAGTACACGTCGGTAAGACTGGAGCATTTATTCTTCTCTACTATTACGAGTGAGACATCGCTCACTGGATTTGTGGAGCACCTTACTTTGATGTTATTTGAAGTTAAAGAGTTCTTTTTCTTTTGCCATCCTACTGGAGTTATCTCATGTTTCAAGCCTAGTTCTTGCTGGGTATTTTCTAATGTCTACATCTATGTGGCACAGTTTAAAAAAATTGCAAAAGTTCTTTACTTTCTTCTACATTAGCACTTATTTCCTGTTATGTGCTGTGCCCATATATCCCAGCACATCTTCTGCTGTTTTCATGGGTGAGTGTATCCCAGTACTTTTTTCTTCTTCTTTTTTTCCCTGCTGTTTTGCTGGGTGAGTGTATCCCAGTACATTCTTCTACTGTTTTGGTGGGTGAGTGCATCCCAGTACATTGCTGTTTTGGTGGTTGAGTTTATCCTAGTATATTTTTCTGCTGTTTTGGTGGGTGAGTGTATCCCAGTCACAGTCTGTGTTTCCTTTCTTGTGTGGGGGTGCTGTGTACTTTTTATCACAGTGCTTGTTGCTTAGTGAGTATGCTACCACGTATGTACTTTTTCTATGTTCCGTGTTTGGTTCTGTCATGTTTGCAGCGCTGGTTCGCTGTTTGCTTTTCGGCTCTTCCTTCTCTACTTCTATTTTGGTTTGCCGGTGATGGGATTCACGCATTGTAGGGGTGCCTGAGACGTCAGGCGTACGAGTGTTGTACGTGTTTTATGCATTTCAGCGCAGCTTTATGTTTCTACTTGTGGTTTACTTCATGTTTTGCCTGAGACTGTTTTGTCCCTTCAGGTGTGCGTATTTCTTAGCATACGTTTTGTTTTTGGGTTGTTCCTTCTCTTTGAGAGAAAAGGGGATGGTGTGCGTGCCATTGTATTATTGCAACTTCTTGCTATTGTATTATTGTATTTTTATGCCGTTTTATTATTGCATTGCATTTTTTTGCCTTTGTATTTTTGCATTTTCTTGCCACTGCATTATTGCGTTTAAGATAGTACCTCATGCTATCTTTTACCCTGTTTCATTTTCTTTCAATTGTTGAATTTTCTTCTTTGACTTTTTCTATTTCTTGTTCCTTTCTTTTGTACATTTCTTTTGTTGATGTAAAGAAAGAGGATATGTTGTAGCGTGATTTCTCTCCTTCTTTCTTTGCACCAATACTCTCCCTTCTGTTCAGCCTGAATGACTGTAGAATGTAGGATGATGTCATGGAATGTTGGTGTGTGGTCTTGGTTAGAGTGTCAGTTGAAGGTGAGAGGCTGAGCAGCAGGGAGGCTGCTCCTGGTGGGGCTACTTCTGATTACCATCTTACCTACTATCTACCTTTTTTACTTACCTGGAACTGGATATAATAAATTACATCTTTGGAACCTACCACTCTGCCTACATTTGGACTTCTTTACTTAGTACACCTGTATTGTGGGTACTCCTACTTGGAGCCAGCTGCACTTCTACCTGCTGTGCGAAGCCTCAGCTTTAACAAAGGCAGTAGTTTGCTATTGCTTTTTGATAGTTGCAGTGGCAAGCTGACTCTAACTCATAGCCTGTGGTGTGCTTGGGCATTTTGGAGGCCTGATGTCCTTTGTACACAGCTGCACTGTTTCCTTTTACATACATAAACTGATTCTCAGTGGCTATGGGGCCTCCTCTCCCTGGACATACACCTGCTCCAGCCTCTCTTTACAAGCTGGGGAGAGGTGATTTAGAGCCATCCCCACCTAGCCTAATTGTGTGTATGCTTTTATTTTGCACAATATTTCAAACAAAAGCCACTACATACTCCTGAACAGTTAATTTATGTGCAGACCGTTGCACATCAGCTTCTCAAGAGTGTATACTTCAATAATGTTACGCTGGACCAACATCAAAACCACATTTATGTTGGTTTCAGAACTCGTTCTAACCCATGGACATGTGCATTATCATTCACAGAGTGAAACACAGAAGAACGTGTTGTCTCGTCTTCCATTCAGGATTTCGCTTTGATCCAAACTGTTATACCATCAAAGCATTGTTTTCCTTCCCTGGCAATTTTTAGAAAGAAAACATGTTAGACATGTGATTAAATCAATTAATAGTAAAGTTCTATTTACATAGCCTAGAAACAACAACAGAATGCTACATTAAAGAACTACTTAATATTACAGGAACGTGAATAACATTTGAGGGTTTCTAAAATCAAATAGTTTACTTTGCACTATCAATCAGGGGCGGCTCCTCCTTTAAACCGGAAGAGCTTGCGCCTACAGGAAATCCCCATGTCTCTGACGTCGGGCAATAGAAATTCCTCTTCCCTGAAAGTTTAAAGTATTTTGCAAGGTCAGTGGATTAAGTTCATGTCTTAGTGTTAGGAAGATACACATTTCAGCACTGCCATTTAAATTTAGTTGTTATGGTTCCATGATTTAAGCAGCTAATTGTTAGGAAATGAAACCGGCTGATAAAGATCATCACTCGGACAGTGACTATGAATAAAACCCCTACGCTACTTTCAAAAAAATATTTGCTCATCTGGGAGAGAAGTTTTCTTCTAAAAACAACTCTATTGATAACATCGAATTTGATGTAATAAAATTTGTATTAGATCATTTTTTTTAATCACATTTTATTGCTTTTTGAGATAAACAAGGTCCCTGATACAGGAAAAGCAGACATTCAAGTATCGACAGGCGAGTCAATCCCTCCGTTTAGGCCATTCAGTGAAAAGGCACAGGTTGACATCACAGAATAATAATCCATAAAGAGAAATTACCTCATCAAAGACGGGGGAACCTTAGCTGGACTGTAAAAATGTGTATTATATAATGTGATAAATCTTAATATTTATAAAGTACATGCTGGATTACATTGAAGTCCTGTATTTCAAATCCTGCTTTCCCACTGCTCTGTTAGAGCATCCTTAGCAATGTTTGGAGCTCCACCATTGCTGACAACAAAGTCAAAAACTTGGGAGTCATTGTGGACACCAAGCTCTGATGAATCTTACAAGAAAACGTATTCATGTCCTTCTGTTTCTTTCTCTGGATCCTCAAACATTTTTCACTTTCAGAGGTTTTCTCCGTGGCTTAGACCACCATGGTCATTTATTATGTGTGCGCCACTGGATACCGACTGTAGCACTAAGGCTGCTTCTCCTCTTATGATTAAATGACTATATTATACAGGTCTTATAAGTACTTAAGTAACTCCCAGTCGTGGAGCTCACTGAGCATCCTTTATTCTGCAGTAAAAATATAGCTCATCTTACCACTCCCCTTGTCTTTCTTAATGCTTTCTCGCAGCTTCGCACTCACAGGGATACATTTTTAGACCACCTCTCAAAACCTTGCACATCTCACAAAGTCTTCCCACACAAGAAACGCTGTATCCTAACATTAAGCAACCATTCATGTGAACCCAAAACTATTCCCCAGCCAGCTATTATTTAAAGCAGAAGTCTTATCAATGTAACATCTTCTGTCTTGACAGGGCAGCTGTCACTTTACCTTATGTGATCAACAGATAAGAAGAACTACTGAAAGAGGGGCTTTTGGCTCTACCCACATACGGATTTTTCATTCCTACTGAATTTTATTTTATTGGGCAGAAATTGTGTGCTTCCTCTGAAAAAGAACTATTGTATTTCACAGATTATGCTCGGTAAAGTAAGTCTGAGTTTGCCATGGAAACAAGCCAATAATTATGAGAAGTTATAACAGCAGTGGGGCTGAATTATTTGTTGTGAAACGCACATGTTAAAGTAGTTTTGTATGGGTGGGTTGTTATTATGCTGCATTAATACCTGTAAACAAGTATTTTATAATGCAGACCCTAGGTGTGCAGTAAGAAGAGGCTTGCATGGTGTAACCCTTTGAACAATTCAGTAGAAAGGGGTTTTCATTGTGAACTCTGTCAAATATTATAGGCAAGGCTTTTACATTGATCTGCTTGCCTAAAAACAAAGTGCCATTACATTGTCAACTCTCTGACAAATTCGGTGGTAAGGGGTTTAACATTGAGGCCTCCTTACTATAAACCATAGGCAGGGATTTTACATTCTGTACCCTCTAACACACAGTAGGAAGAGAATTTATATTGTGAACTCTGAGAAAGACAATAGTGAGGGATTATACATCGTGAACTCTCTGGCCAACACCATGGGTATAGAGTTTACATTTTATACTATTTGACAAATGTCATTGGAATGGGTTTTACGTTGTGTACTCAGACAAAAACAATAGCAAAGGATTTTACATTGAAAACCCTCTGTCAAATACAATAAACGGGTTTTATATTGTGAATTCCTTGACAAACTCAATAGGAAGGGGTTTTACATTTTTGAACTGAGACAAATAAAATATCAAGGGGTATTACGTTGTGAGCTCTCCGACAAATGCGTACATATATTCATTTTTAGGCCTGACCACAGAAAATGCTTGGCGTATTTTGAATGAGAGGTAATGTTCATGTCAATGAATACTTTGGGTCTGCCTAAATTGTTTGGATTGTGAAAATCCCAATTTTGTCCAGAAGGCCAATGTGGGAGCATTGTTGGCTTTTACTTTTAGAGCCTGCTGATGCTCACATTCTAACATGGTCCCTCATAGATAATGGGGGGCAGACTACATTTATAGGGTAGCTGCCCCTGTGGCACTTTTTTATTTTTTTATTTTATTAAAGTTTTATTGAAAATACAAAATAAAACAGAGACATAGCATTCTTGCAGTTTCAGGTATCAATTACAGTTTGCCACAGTGCAAGACAGTTCCAGCAGCCTGTGATGCAGCGTATCCTTTATAATCCCTAAACAGAGCACAGCAAAAAGAATTTGCATTACATCTCAATGTTGGCCCCCCCTATATCTTCAACTGAATCAGCAGTATCAACAGCGGACCCCAAAGCCAGGCCCCATACATAATCCCACCCCGAGCCAGAGTACCTGCATTTTGTACAGACGCGTTATGATTCAGGGGTATTGGCACAATCTGCGTCGTTTGTCTTGGTAAGTAAATAAGTTTGGTAAAGCACCCAGAAATTTTTCGGTCTATTACGGGGAGGTAATAACTCACTATAGTGTTCAGTTTGTGTGCTACCATATGTCATATCGTGCGTCCATCTCTTCAGGGTGGGGGTCGGACCTCGGGACCAGCAAATCGCCACCCTTCGTCGTGCCATAAGAAGCCCCATGTCTACTAGACGCCGTATCCCCTTAGGTAAATGCTAGGAGTACCCCAATAAGGCGAGCATAGGGTCTGGATCAAGTGGAGAATCAATGACTTCGCCAAGTGTTTTAAAAATCAATTCCCAGAAGGCCGCTATTCTAGGACATAGCCAGGCCAGGTGATAAACATCTGCCGGGTCCGATCGACAGCGTTCACATTCCGCCGAGTCACGTAACCCCATATCTGAAGAGTCTCTCTGGAGTGTAATATACTCGATTTAAAAATTTGAAGTGTATTAACCTGTGACGCCCGTTTAACGAGATACGCTTCGTATTCTCGCAGCAATACTTCCAAGTTTTGTCGTCAATTGCTCAATTCAGATCCGTCTGCCAAGCTAGCCGGGCCTTGGTATAGTGATTGGCTCTATAGCCCTGCGCTATTGTATATATTCTTGAGACAATACGCACCGACGAGATAGCTTTAATCACATATGTAAGTGGAACAACCTCAGGTGGTTCTTCTAAATCAGGACCCAGTAAGTCTCTCAGTCAGTGTCTCACCCTGTGAAATTGAAACTGCGTCAGTGTAGTTGTCATTTGTCCCTCTAGGCTAACGTCCTGCCATGAAATCGCTTTACCTTCGTCAAACAACTCCCCTATCGTGTGTATGTTGATAGCATTCAGAGCCCTAACGACTCTTTTATCCCTGCACGGGGCAACCAGTCACACCAGGCAAGCGGTGTTGCGGGGAATACAATATTGCACCAGCTTGTAGTTTCAAAAGGTGATGCCAGGCGTGTCGTAGCATTAACGGTGTCAAGTATCCCCGTTCTGCGATCATGAGGCCTAAACAGAAGCGCCGGGAGTTCAGTCGGGGCAGCCACCACCTTCTCTATCCTGTAATGTGGAGCTTCTGCAGGGCCATGTATCCAGTAATGGGCATGAGCACTCTGCGCCGCTCTATAATAAAGGTCTAGATCCGGCGCACCCAGTCCCTCCAGGCTATATGGGAGTGTGAGTATCTCCCACTTGACTCTAGCTTGTTTCCCAGGCTAACCGCACCATCAGAGATGTTAGCATCCGAAAGAAAGAACTCGGGAGGACAATAGGGATGTTATTGAATAAGAATAGAAACCGGGGTAATACCACCATTTTCATAATGGAGATTCTACCCATGAGGGATAGTGGTAACTGTATCCACTTATCCACATCATCTTCAAGTTTGGATATTGCTGTCCCGTAGTTTTCTTTAAAGACCACCTCCGAGTCAGTATGTATTTTGATACCCAAATACCTAACTGGGTCTGTTGTTCAAATCAGGGGGTAGTCAGGACTGAATTGGACTGTCTCTGCCGTAAGCGGAAAAATGAGCGATTTATTCCAATTCACCTTGAGGCCTGACCGAGTCCCAAACAGGATAACTTCGCGCAGCACCGTCGACAGATTCTGCTCAGGGTTTCTGACATA
This sequence comes from Calotriton arnoldi, assembly GCA_963921515.1. Classification (NCBI taxonomy): domain Eukaryota; kingdom Metazoa; phylum Chordata; class Amphibia; order Caudata; family Salamandridae; genus Calotriton; species Calotriton arnoldi. The sequence continues at coordinate 2,589,199 of CAWUFW010000281.1, forward strand.
TAGTAAGGTATCATCCGCATACGTGGATATCATCAAATTGTATGTCGGAAATCGTATGCCCCTGTGACTATGATATTCCCGCATCGCACATGCAAGGGGCTCGGCGATCAAGGCATATAACAGTGGGGAGAGTGGGCACCAATGTTCCCTCTAATTTTTTTCCTCCGTGTGCGGCAGAGTAAGGTCTCTGTGTGCTGCAGCCAAGGCTATGTGCGCCAAGAACCCGACCGCACCGGTGGACTAGGGCTTTAAGTGGGATGAAAAAACTAGGGAGGTCTCTCAAAGGGGAGTGACCAATGCAATTAAGGGCATGGCTTAAAGGCAATTAAGCTAAAAATCTGTGCTTAGCATAGTGTGCCACCCGACTGATATTTTGCTTCTTCTGTCATTGCATCCAGATATATAATACAAGTAACATTACACCTACAAGAAGCGAGGACTATTGGCTTTGTCAATGGTTGTTTGTTGCATAAAGTTGTATATAATATTGAAAATGCTTCCGTTCTTGTGGTAGAGGTTATGGCTTAATGCTCCAGCTGCCGACTTAGGAGATGGGTTTTGCGTCTCGGGTCAGATTAACATCCTGTGATTCTCAGCAAATCAATTAATCACCCCATGCATACACAAATAAATAAATACATCATTTAAATCGCTCCAATACTTTTGGGTTGAGTTCGCACTATATAAAACTTACTGCATTTCTTTTCTAAATTTGGGGCTGATGGTTTGCTTTTTGAAAGAATTTATGTTAAATGCAGCCTATGACGGACGCTGTGATCAGGGGAGCAACTAGTCCTGAACTTCAGGGGCTAACGCTCCAAGCCAGGGTTGTCCCTGCACTGGTTGCACCCTGTGCAACAGTCTTTTTTGGCACCCCTCCCCCATGTCCTCCTCCTCCACGAACTCCCTCACTACCACTCACCAACAATGCACCTCATCTCTCTATAGCACTTTTCAGACAAACATTTCATTTTTTTAATAATGCTGCTCCTAGTTTACTCCCACTCAGTTCTGTGATCTGCATGGTACACTTTCTTTGTAGCAGGCACATTAACCCTCTGCGCTGTGTGGGTGGCAGGCGTGCCCATGTAAATGCACGGTAGTAGGTAGGGTAAGAGGAGTGACTGCAGGGTGAGTGAGGTGACCATATGAATTTGGATGCGGATGTAAGTGCAGAGTGGGACAAATGAATGCATGGTTAGTGATAGGCTTGTTTTTGGTTTTTTTTTGTCCTCATTTATGCAATCTTCGTGGTTATGGCAAACAAGGTCACCTCATAAAGTGGAAAGGGACCGCCCTTGGATAACGAGGTAGAAACCATGTCTTAAGAACCTACAAATTCTTTGAGTTTACCATCACAGAACCACCATGATGATTCCCTTGAATTTGTTTGATCGCGTTTGTTGGAATCATTGGACATCCTTTCCTACCCTGCCACATAGTTCTTGTCCCAGAGTTCCCAATACTTCGTACGTTTGTTTTCCCCTCTAGCTTTATCCAATTTCCTGAACTTATCAACTGAGTAAAGCCAGTCTGCCACCTTAGGAGGAGATGGGAGAATCCAGTTTATACACACCTCGCGTCTGGCTAATATGATTAAAGTAAATAATAAATATTTCTGGTTTTTACTTAAAACAATAACAGGTTCATTAGTATCGAGAATGCCAAAAATAACAGTAAAGGTGCTTACCTTAATCTTGCTATTTAAAGCTTTGTCAATGATCTTACCAATTTCATTCCAATAAATATCAAGATGAACACATAAGTGAAACATGTGAATGTCGTTTGCCTTTATCTCGCCACATTTTGGACACTTTTTCGTCACCTGGTTGTTCATTTTAGTTAATCTTTCAGGCGTCCAGTAGGACCTGTGCAAATTAAAAAGATGATTTTTCCTAAGGGGTGCAGAAACTATAATATACCATAAAAAGTGCAAGATACTTGCCAAAGTTGTTGCAAGTCTTGAGCCGGAAAGATATTCTTCCAGATATCGCCTGGTGTAGTAAATTCGGCCTCGTCCCTCTGAATCAGGTACCAGTACCATTTTGAAATTTCTTTTCGCACTGGGTCTTTCTGTATTTCTTCCTCCAGTTTCCCAATATGATCTGACATTGTCTCTTGTTCTTTAGACCAGCTAGCCAACTGGTAATATTTGAACCTTGAGATTTCTGCGTTGGTTCTTTCCGATAGTATGTCCCAGCTCTTTAAGTTGCCATGCTCTAAAAGTTCTCCCCATTTCTCTATTCCTGCTCCTTTTTAAAGGACCTGATAGGGAGTCTTTCAGGCATTCTGGTGTTCCCGGTGAATTCCATATTGTTGCTAGCGGACTGTAATAAGGAAACTTCCATATTTTCCTTATCTCATACCATAGCTTGTACGCTGACCCCGGTACCTTTAATTTAATTTTTTAAAAGTATTTGGGGTGGCCAAACTTATAGAGACCATGGTCATAATCAGTTACTACTTTCCAATAGGCAGAGTAAAGTTCATACGGTCGAAGAAGATTCCTAATATTCTTGAAATGGAAGGCTCTATAATACATCATAAGGTCTGGGCTGGCTATCCCCCCTCGATTTTTTTTTTTCTTTTGGCAAAGCTTTCTTCAGGCTATCCTTACTCCTCTAGAGGCCCAGATGAAGGCATTTATTTCACTCTGAATCTTTCTTATCCAATGTGATTTAAACTCCAAAGGAATGGCGTTGAATACAAAGGTAAACTTTGGCAGAATCGCCATCTTGATGACGTTGGCTCTTCCCATAAAAGTAAGAGATAAACAGCTCCAAGATTTTAATAACTTCCTCATCTCTTTAACTTTTAAGTCCAGATTTATTTGGGCAATTTCATCGATGTTTTTTGAAACTTCTATCCCCAAGTATTTGATTTTGTTTTTAGATACTATCACCGGTGTGATCGTGTTCCAATGCATGACCTCAGTCTTCTGATGGTTAATTTGGTAACCAGAAATACTCCCAAAGTCTGTTAATAATCTTGTTATGCTGTTGAAGGATTTATTCAGGTTGCTTGTATAAATCATTAGGTCATCGGCATATAATGCCACTTTCAAGTTCCATCCGTTGAATTTAAAGGGAGTAATTTCATGAGACCTCCTTATCATGTTAGCTAAAGGTTCTATATAGAGGTTAAAAGGTGGGGGATAGCGGGCATCCCTGTCTAGTACCTCTTTTAATCTGAAAACCTTTCGATAAGCTACCATTAATAAGTATTTTTGCTACAGGAGCTGAGTATATATTCGCTATTGCTCTTTAGAAATTTTCCCCTAAACCGTGGTGGAGGATGACTTCCTGCAGAAATGACCAATTCACGCAGTCAAATGCTTTAGCAGCATCAAAAGTGAGAATTGCAAGAGGGGACTTTTCCTGAACGGCAATATCGATTGCTCCAATAAGTTGGTGAGTGAGATCGTGCAACTGTCTCCCCCTGATAAATCCCTTTTGGTCGTTATGAATAAGTTTGTTTGATAGAGACCCAAGTCTTTTTGCTAAGATCTGCGTAAAATTTTTATAATCATTGTTTAGAAGCGATATGGGCCTATATGACTCACATTTGAGGGGATCTTTGCCAGGTTTTAAAATTAGGCTAATAGTAGCCTCATTCCAAGTTTTTGGAAGTGGGGAACCTTCTAAATAGATAGTGTTAAAGAGGTCCGCTAATCTAGAGGCTAAGGATTCATTTAGAGCTAAGTAAAGCTCATTTGGGATAACATCTGGGCCAGCAGCTTTTCCTCTTTTCAGGCTGTTTATCGCCTCCATTACCTCTTCCACTGTGATAGCTGCATTTAATAATTTGCAAGAATCTACGTCCAGCTTAAGAATTTGTGAGTCTCTTAAGTAGAAGTCCACTGCTGAAGCTGAAGGCGAAAGGTCTTCCTCGTACAGTAACTGAAAGAAATCTACGAAGGCTTCTTCTATGCCTGCCCTATCTTCTACTATTCCCCCATCGCTGCCCTTATATATTGCCATAATTTTATTTCTGTTAGTCAGTTTTAAGCTTCCACGCTAGGAGTTTTCCGCTATTTTCCCCATAGTCGTAGTTTGATAAACAGCTGGCCTGCCACCTTTTCCTTACCCTATCTTCCAGGTAGAGTGCTAGATCGTATTTCTTTTTTGATATTTCTCCCATTGCTTTGTTTTGTTCTTCCTCCGAAATTGCGGCTTCCCACCTCGCCTGTTTTTCTTGTATATCGGCCTCTAGCTGAGTAATTTTAAGCCTTTTCTCCTTATTACTACTTATTGCTAGTCCAATTAAGACCCCTCTAAGCACAGCTTTATAGGCGTCCCAAATTACATGGCTAGATGTTTCTCCATTAACGTTATCTTTAAAGTAATTTACTGTTGTATCTCTTAACTTATCTATTACTTGGTGGTATAATAAAAGGGTACGATCTAGTGTCCACCTTTTCTCGCCCTGCAAGAAATTATAACATATGTCTAGCTGGACTAAGGAATGGTCTGAGAGGTGGGCGGGCACGTGTAACACTTTTTTCACCTTTTTGTTTAAAAGTTTATCAATTAAAAAGAAGTCAATTCTAGAGGCATGGCCATATTTATGATTTCTATAGGTGTATCTGTTACTATGGTCCCCTTTGACCTTCCAAATGTCAACCAGCCCCAAATCGTCTTTAAGTCTATTCAGCCACTCTCTCATTTTAGGAAGATTCGGGGCTCTACCAGGTGGGTGCCTATCATTTTTAGGATCTAATAAGATGTTAAAGTCACCACCTAGTATGAGTGGTGTGGACGTTGTTATTAGCTGCGCATAAAGGGATTGAAGTGGTGCAGGATCATCCGTGTTAGGGCCATAGTACCCGACCACGGAGAAAAACTATCTCCCGACTTAATCTTAGCGAAAGCCCATCTGCCCCTTGAATCTGCGCATCCCTCTAATAATGTTAAATTCGATGATTTTTTTAATGATAATTGATGCTCCCTTTATACTACAGGATTGGTCTGTACAAACACTGTTCCCAACCCATTTTTCCCATTTTATGATTTCAAACCACTCTTCTTTAAGAAGGTGGGTTTCTTGCAATATTATAATGTCACTCTTTATTAATTTAAGATATTCAAAGATTTTTTGTCGCCTTCTCTTTGTTCTTAGCCCATTCACATTCCAAGTCAAGATTTTTAACTCACCTATCTTAATAAAAGTTTATTATTCTGCATTTTACCATGACCGTGTTTGCCGTAAGTCTTACATATCGGACAATATTTGTTTGTCTTTTTTCCCCAATGCTCCCCACCCAAATGAAATTTATTTAAATTGTGCTCAAAGAAAATGAACAAACCCTTGACACTAACCCCACCCCGGAAAACCCTCCCTACTGTCATTGGACAAACCTAGTTGCCCTGTTTGAGATCCGCTGTCATGAGAATATTATTTAACTATATTGGCTCTTACTCATTAGTCATTACTTACTACTTTTTGTTTTCATTCGTTCTAGGAGCAACTCCACTTCTTTCGGCTCCCTGATATTGTGAGTCTGGTTATTCCACATTATCCTCAAAAGGGCTGGAAATTTCATTTGGACCGTTGCTCCTTCAGCTCTCAAGTCTTGCATATAATTTCCTAGGGCCCACTGTCTGTCTGCAGTTGCCCTGGAGATGTCGGAACGAATTTTGTAACTATAGCCATCTTTGGAGAGAGTACCTGATTTCAAAGCCTTATTCAAGATACTTTCCTTTAAGGTGTAGGTCTTAAAATTAACAAGCACTCTCCGTGGATTTTTCCTTACTTTATTTGGCCTAAAAGGGTCCCTGTGTACCCTTTGTATGTCTTCATCCAAAGTTTTTTCGTCCAGCTCTGGGGTGAGTTCTTTTAGCAGTTTGACTATGAAGCTCCTTATGTTCTGCCCTTCTGAGCCTTCCGGAATATTCAACAGTCGTAAATTATTCCGCCTTGAATTATTTTCCAGGGTCTCAACTTTATCCCTGAGTTCTTTCTAAGTTAATCTTAGCTTATCAATGTCATTTTGGCAGAGTTTCACTTCCTCCTTAGTCTGCTCCAGTGAATTTTCAATAGCCACAATTCTGTCAACTAGGGCATTAACCTTAGACTCCAAGGCTTCACATGTTGCCTGAATTTTTTCTTGATTTTTTTTCAGACTTCGCAAAGCTAAGCTTCATTTCTCTAAGAAGTGACCCCATCAAATCACCAACTTCAGCCTGCGCGGGTGTTTTCGGTCCTTGTTCCTTATTCATCGTATTCTGATACAAGTTATCTTCACTCTCCGGAACCTCTTCAATTTCTATGGCATTCTCGTCTCCCGGGTCCTTTAACATAAGAGCTTGAAACTTATTAGGGGTTTCCATCATTGTTAAAATAGGGAAGGACATTAACTTTTGTTTAGCGGGGGACCCTCCAGTAGCACTCTCTAGTTTAGGTGTCCCGTGCCCAAGGGTTGACTTTTCTTGCACCTTGAAGAAAGAGCGAAGGGAAGGAGTAACTTTAAGATTGGATCCCTTCTTTAACTGCTCTTTTTTGGCTGTTTTGGTGGCTCTAGTTGAAACTACTGTTGCTAAGCCTCCCTTAGTTCTTTGACTTCTTTGTTTTTTATTAGTGTATTTCCCTGTATCACCTTCCGGTGGTGCGGTTTGCTCTTGTTTCTTCTCTAACCCTGTTCCCGTCAAGGGAATTGCGTCATCAGCTGTAGGGACCAGCGCCAAATTCGAATGCTTATTCCTTAGTAAGTAGCAAGTATCTTTAATATTACTGTCTGTAGTATCTTCCCTTTCGGAAAATTTTGAGACTGTCTTGTCCTTTCTGAAAAGAAATCTCACTTGAGGCACCGGGGGCGTTTGGAGCGTTGATGCGGGTTGACTCAGTAAATCTCCCTGCAATAGAACCACCGAGTTAGTGCTTGAAGCGGACAGACCCCTTCGCTTGCCCCTTCCTCTCTTCTTAGCTGAATTCATGCAAACAGCACTGTCTTGGGCTTTGACTTTAACTTTACTCTCCTTACTTTCCTCCTTTGTGTCGCTGTCAGTTCTCCTGCAAGCCTGCCCTTCGTTATTGCCAAAGCAGAAAAGCCCAATGATTGTCTGTGGGATACGTGGGGGATTGCATGGGGGGCCTCTAAAACTTACTTTCAGTATCGCTCCCCGCTGGTGCCGAAATTCCTCTGCCGCAACTGCCCAGAAGTCTCCCGCTTTTCCCAGCACTTTTCCCAGCACTCTCGAGAAGCCGGGACGCCGGCCCCAACCAGGACCCGCCTCCGCCTCTGCTTCCGTCCTTGCGTCCGTACTGCCTCCGCACTGCTGAGCCCTCGGGTGCCGCCGCCGCCGCTTTCACACGCCGGAGTTCGGATTCCCGATATTTCCTCACTTCGCTGAGCCCCTAGGTGCGTCCGTGATCCCGGTGAGTGTTCTGCTGCAAGAGCAAGAGCCGGCTACATCTCTTCTGCACGCTCTCACATTAGCGGAGCTCGCGACCTAGGCTCCTAACCGGCCGCCATGTTCTCCTTCTGTCAGTGATGGGCTTGTTTGAGTGAGATTGCAGATTGAGCAGTGAGGGGGACAGGTGAGTGACGTATCACATGAGTGCAGGGTGAGTAGTGTGCTCGTGTGACTGCAGGGTGAGGTACAGGGTGAACAGCACAAGTGTATTGTGAGTGCAGAGTGATCACTGTGAGTGGGTGAATGGTGTGAGTACATTGTGATCAGTGAGAGTGCATTGTGATCACTGTGAGTGCAGGGTGAGCGGGAAAGTGAAGGGCGAGAATGAGGAGTGAGTTGTCTGAATGCAGGGTGCATTCCCAGACACACAGTATATGACCTGAAGGTGTGTGTATGTGGTGCAAGACTGTAGGAGAAGGTGAGTGAAAATGTGTGAGAGAACGTTTGTCAGTGTCTATACATTCAATGGAAATATAGTAATGGCACATTGTGTACTGTACAAAAGCTGAACAAAAATACCCAGGGCCCCTGGAATTCTGCAGCAGAGGAAAGCACCAAATTATGCAGCAGTGTTGGCTAAATTATGGAACAAGAATAGGCAAATTATGTGGGATAATAGAGCACATGCTTTCATAGTGTTACTTCATTCTTTTATAATTTTTTTATACGTCTGCGCAAATATTTCACCTCCTTAGGACTGGTTTAGAAACCAAATACAGACGTAAGCAACTGAAAGATGCCCAGCCAACCTTTGCGAAGGGCCTTCCATGCACGCAAAGATATGTCTCAACTTTTTAAAGTAACTTTTGATCTGTTTAAGCTAGAAACTATTTTTATTTGGTTTAAATCTACAGATTTCTGTTTCAGATGATGGATTATGTGGCAAATCCATAATTATGCAAATATAAAGCATAATTCCAGTGGCCCCGGTAATACCTTGTACTTGTGATGCTGCAATATGCCATGTGCTTAGGAACCAAGCAGACCTTCTAGTCTGTGATGACGTAATGTATCACAACATGGTTTCCCATTAAAAGAATGAAAGAGTATGGAAAAATATGCATGCTACCCTAAAAACTGTGGTAAGAGCTATTCCTTCTGCTGCAAATGGTGGTGGGTTATGTAACACAGGGACTACTGGATGAGGCTGGAAAACAGGTAGGCTTTAGCGCTGCTGGCGCCCAGTGTGACAATCGTTTTGTCAGCCTCCAACTGACAACCTTCTCCATGAATTCCCTTACTACCATCCTCCAACAGTACCGTTCACATCTCCTAAGCTTCTCCCTGGCATACATTTAGTTTTTTTATAGGTCTACTCATTGTTCACTCACACTCAGTTCTGTGATCATGGTACATGTCAGTCACACGTTCTTTGCAGCTGGCACATGAACCCATTGAGGGTTCCAGTAGGAGCATTAATCACTGTCATTATCTTGACATTTTTAATGTTGCCTAAATACTGATGGCCACCCAAGGAAACTAGCAGCACCTGCTTTCAACTCAAAAGTTCTTGTAAAAACACAGTGACCCCACCCCACACACCTCACAAGGTCAGTGCCAGGTGCGACTGCACTAACGTCCTCAAGCTGGCCTTGATTGAACACACACACAGCAACGGCATTAATCCATCCTGTGTTATGCGAAACAAAAAAAACATTTAAAAAATCAGTTGTGAGCTTTTGAATAGCAGCACTGTGAATAGTGCTGTTATTCAAGTGTCTTCGTGCTGGTCAGTACATGGAACCGGCTCCCAGTCCGATGGGAAAACATAACAATATAATTATTTTATTTTTGGCAGCATCGACCAGAGAGAAGCATTTGTACGGCACACTTTCAAAAATGTAAGTGAAAAGCAGCCCCGATCCTACATTGTGAACAGGCGCGCAACGCCCAAAGGGGTCAAAGGGCTTCAGCACCCCCCCCAAACCCGTCGTGTGTGTCAGCCCGGGCTGAGACAGCTTCCCGGGCACACACAGACTGTTCTTGAGCTGCCTGCCACACCCGAGTACTTCCCAGGTCTTTAAAAGGCCGTTCATGTGTTAATGAGGCTTTGTCGGTTTTTCACCCCTTTTTAGAGCCCCTGCATCTCCACTCTGCCTCTTGCTGGAAAAATTAGCCCCCACCCCTCTGATTGTGAACATGGGCTTACAAATCTCATTGTTTCCTGTAACATGCCCGATCGCCTGCATGTTACAATGAGTGCAGACTCACTGAAATGTCAGGTAAATATTTCTGTGAACCAGGCCCATGGCAAGAGTAGCCTGAAAGTCGTGTCTGTGCCGTAATACCACTGTGCTTCAAAGTTAAGAAAAGACCACACCTTTCACGGCGCTGAAATTTAAAGGCCGTGGCTGGTGCACGTTAATCCGCTACATGCGCGCTTTGCAAGAGTGTGCGCGCTCGTGAAATGTACTGTGCGCGCGCGTATGCGCGCAGGTGACAGGGAACGATGGTGGACACCCCTGTCTCGTGCCTCTGGTGATATAAATCGGGTCAGTGACCAAGTCACCAATTTTTATTCTGGCGGTAGGGGAGTTGTAAAGTACACCCATCATTTGCAAAAAGACACTCCCTAGCCCCATTCTTGTCAACGCATGCTTCATGAATTTCCACTCCACAGAGTCCAGCACCTTCTCCATATCGAGGAAGACCGCCACAGCTTGAGTATCCCGTTGAGTATGCTGTATAGCCCCGAATACAGTTCTAAGGTTATAAGTGAGGTTTCTCCCTGGAACAAAGCCAGCTTGTTCTGGTGATATCAGCAGTGGCACCAGGGGGGACAACCGGGAAGCTAAAACCTTAGCGTTTAGTGTCTACATTAAGGAGTGACAGCGGACGGTAGGAGCTGCAGGCGGTCGGAAGATTCTCGGGCTTTAAAATAGCCACGATTAGTGCTTCCCGCATACTAGGAGGCAGTACGCCTGTTTCGATAATTTCCTCAAATAGAGATTGTAGGTGCGGGACCAGTAGGTCTTTGAATTCTTTATGAAATGAGACAGTAAGGCCATCTATCCCGGGAGCGCTATTGGATTTCATTCCAGCCAGGTCAGCAGTTATTTCTTCTGCTTCTAGTGTGCGCATGAGATATTCCCTGTGCCCATTTAACAGCCAGGGCAATTTAATATGAGTGAGGTAATCCAATGTCGCTTCGTCGTCACACCCGTCCTCCGAGCTATAGAGGGATGCATAGTATTGCTTGAATCTATTGGCTATGTCAAGAGGATCCGTTAGGGGTTAACCCTCAGCACTATGTAACGTGGACACGTTGGATTTTTCCCGTCTGGTTTTGAGCAGGGAAGCTAGTACCGACCCCAGGCGATCACCCTCACCATATATGCGAGCCTTCGCGTATTTGCCCAGGTGTCGCAGTTCAGTGTCTGCCGTTATGTTATACTCTTCCAGAGTGCGGTGTAATTCTTGAGTGGTACCGTTGTCTGCCCCCGTTAATAATTGGTGCTCTAGGTTGGCTAGGTCTGATTCGAGGTCCGATAGGCGCTGTCGGATAGTGGGGCGAACACCAGTGTGTTTGGCCATGGCAATGCCACGAATGTACACCTTGAAGGTTTCTCACACCGTGGCGAAAGAGTCTACTGATCCAACATTGGTATCAAAAAATGTCTCCATATTTTCGGCCAATTCCGCCTTAAATACGGGGTCTAATAAGGAATATGGGGGAAATCTCCAAGTGAAGGGCGGTATGACTGTCTGTGGGGTGTCCAAGTCAATCTGTATTGGAGCGTGTTCCGAGAGTGTGCGGGGAAGGACAGCACAATCACGGATCTGTGTAAACCAATCCCTCGAAATACATAAGTAGTCAATCCTAGTGTGAAGATTATGATTAGCTGAATAGTGGATGTAACCTCCCGGGCCCTGTGAGCGTGAGCGCCACACATCGCACAGATCCAATTGGGTAATGATTGACCGTATGGACAGGGCAGCGGCTGTAGGGTGTCTGGGCGGGCCACTTGATCTGTCTACAGTGGGGTCCAATACATAATTAAAATCCCCTCCCCAGAGAAAAGGACCTGCGCCATGCCGGCGTATGCTCTCCAGTAATTTTGTGAAAAAAGCAGGGTTATCAAAATTAGGGCCATAAGTGTTAGTAATAGTCAACCCAAACCCCTTCCAGCTGCAACGCGAGATAGCAAAACGCCCCTCGGGGTCTCTCTCTAATGCTTCCAGTCGAAGATCGGATCTAGGATTCACCCATGTCGGTACTCCTCGTGCATGCGAAGTAAACCCTGCCGCATGTGTGTTACTCCGCAACCCCCCACATTGTAAGAGGGCATTGTGCGGGGGCAAGTGAGATTCCTGAAGGAGAGCCAGATCTATACCACGTCTAGTGAGGAAGGCTATAACTTTCCGAAGTTTCCTATGGTCATTAAGACCCCTGACATTCCAGGTTAGGATTTTTAACTTACGCGATTGTACAGGCATCTAGGTAATGAACGGAACTCGGGGAGTAATACATAATGTCGCCTCCATGTGGACTTGTGTGACTGTGTGTTGTGCCCTGCTGCCACTGCGTGTGAGAGCAATCCTAACAATACATTGAAAATCAGTCTGCTTTGGTCTCTGTAACATCTCCTCCCCCCCCCCCACCCAGCATAAAATCAAAAAACAATCAGAACAAATCCCTAATAGTGTGCTACACACGTAGGCCGAGGTTGCCAGACCGGTAGTTTGTAAGAATCTGGCTAGATTAGGCAATGAGCTCCCACAGCCATCTGTTCATGCATATTTGCGGTGCATTGTACAACGATAACACTGCATCAGCCCCGTCCCTTACAGAACCCATCCCGGGTAGCTAAGGCCCATGTGCTGCGTGTTGGTACATTCTGCATGTAATACCTGGGACTAGCCCCCAAAAATACACCATAACCCACCCCACCACTGCAAATCGAGCTAACCACCGGTATCCTATTCACAGTCAATATTATTGGACTCTCTCGATCATTCTCACCAACCACCATCTTAGCTGCATCGTTCGCGGCTCAGTTCTTAGTCCTGTTCATCAAGACAGCCTCCTGTCGCTCCTTCCGAGGTGCTCCGTCCCGATTCCGGTCGCTTGTCCCTGGACCATTCCTTCAGGGCTTTTTGCAGCGTCTTGGGGTCCGTGAAAATCTGCGATTTACCCTGACGGTTAACACGGAGTCTTGCTGGGTATAACATGGCATAGTCCAAGTTCTGGTCCCGTAGTTGTTTTGTCAGTGGTGCAAATTGTCGGCGCGCCTCCTGCACACGGGTTGTGAAGTCAGGAAACAATGAAATCGTCGACCCCCCCTCATACTGCAGATTTTGTTTCTCTCGAGCAACTTTTAACGCCGTGTCTCTATCTCTGTAGTTCAACAATTTGGCGATGATGGGCTGCGGGGTCACACCAGGGACAGGGCGCGGCCCCAGCGAGCGGTGTGCACGTTCCACCACAAACATGGGGGAGAAAGTCTCGCTTCCCAGCAATGTTACCAGGAGTTTTTCAACGAAGAGTTCCTTGTTTACGACCTGAGTCGTCTCCGGCAGGCCCACGATGCGGAGATTGCTGCGTCGGGACCGCGCTTCCAGGTCTTCTGCCTTGTCGTGCTGGGCCTGCAACGCCTTCCCCATTTGCTTCTGTTCCGAGTCTAGGTCCGTCTGCGCTTCCTCGACCTCTGTGATCCTACGTTCGGCCATATCAAGTCTCTCCACCTGCTTATCCATCCGTTCCGTCATTCTATCCATGCGGTAGGACAGGGAGTCCAGTTTGTTTTCCAGGACCGAGAGGCTGCTCTGCAAGTTCTTTTCCATAGCTTCTAGTAGGCCGCGGATACCTGCATATGGCGGCGTTTGCGGCGTGTCGTGCGCATTTTCACCTTCGTCGAGGACGTCTTCCCTCCCTCTTGACTTTTGCTGGTCAAAGGTAAGCTTAGGTTGCGATTTGTTCACTCTACCCATGATGGCTGGGATACCAGTAACCGCAGTAACTTCGCTTACTCGTGCAGGTTAGGTAAGCTTTTCCTCGCAATGGGGCGGCGATATAGTCGCAGCTATACGTTATGGAGCACCAGCCACGAGGTTTTCAGCCTTGATTTACAGAGAAGTTCCAGGAGCACTCCCGTCGTCCCACGAAGGACTCGCACCCAGAGAAGTTCCACAGTATACCCAGTGACTCAATGGAGCGGACTCAGTGGTGCACAAATCGGAGGTTAGTAGGTGAATTGATGAAGCTGGTGTCACTTAATCTGCACTCAGGACCTGCCTGGCACCGAGGGCAGGAACAGGAGTCAGGAGGGAGGCTCCACTGCTTGGGGGGGGCACAGGAGTTCAGGACTCCGCATGGGCCAGGAAATCAGCCCAGGTTCCTACCCAGCATCGGATTGGCTTCACAAGTCGTGTGCCGGAGTCCCACTAACCGCGCTGACTGCGCTACTCTTAGGCACCAATTATCTGTTGGTCCGAAGCAGAAGACACCACCTCTTCCTTCCGTCAAGCGTGGGCCGTGAAGACTGGGCACTCCGCTCGAATCACGCCGCAACGCTGTCGGCGTTCACAAAATGGCGGCGTCCAGGGGCCCAGGACCGTCTCCCTCACTCCCTCCGCCGTCCTGGGAGCACAGCTAGGGGCCAGATCGTCGAGCCCACGTAGGTGCGGGTAGCGACCCCAAGCACCGACAGGCTCACCTCCGTGCCAGTCCTCCGTAAGCGGTAGCAACGGGCCCCGCGTGTAGGGCCGCTCTGTCCCGATAACAGCCGGAAGCGCATCCCTCAATGCCGCTCCTCACCGTGGTACGGACCGTCGCAGGGCCGCAAGGGGATGCCGTGAGTCTGCATCAATCCGCCGTGGGTGTGGAGGGAGGTCGGGTCGGCCGACCGGCCAGCAGCGCCTTCATACGCGCGCCTCTGAGTCTCCGCCTCCTCCGCACTCCAGACCGGGGACTGCGGCCTGGGACAGGAGCGCAGTCGCCGACCCGCGTTGCACAGCTCAGGAGCGGGCGTAGAGCACCCCAGACAGCGCAGCAGGTTCACGATATTTTCCGGGGCTGACGAGCAGGGAAAGCAGGTCAAGAATATCAGCACCAATGCCGGATTATGAGAGGATATTGCGACGGCTCCACGGAGCTATCGGGCTTCACAGCCATCTTGGGTCCAGGCAAGCTCCGCCCCCTGCCCCTGTGACACTTATTTAGGGTATGTAATTTGTAGTCTTCTAGTTTGTAAATCCACCTGAAATCTTAAAAATATTTGTGTTTTTTGATTATAGTGTAGGGAGGTGGCAGAGTATACCAAGCAGGGAGTGGTAGCTTACCAGTTACACTCAACTACAGACCTCATAGAGCCCTATCTCCATCTTGCTCCTGCCCATTGCTACCACTTTTATTTAGTACGATTCCATTTAAACACAGCTCCTCTTTTAGTCTACTTTTCCAAAGTGGCATGTAGAGACTGATCCTTGCGACTCTGTTTCCTCTTAGTCGATGTTCCACTAAATGTTTTTCTGCAAACTGTACACATTGCCAAAAAAGTTGTTCATACTGCCCTTATTAAAAATTCTTAAATTTCGAAAATGTAGACCAGTGCTCTTGCACTTACAACTCCTGCAAAATCAATTAACTTGTATGGTGGTCCATAAGTATATATTGACTGCAGTTAGGTTAAGAAATATGGTTGGCAAATTATTTTTAATTCTTGTTTGCACTTGATATAACTCTTTAGGAAATTTGATATTGTCTCTGCCAGATTATTAGCCTAATTGTTTACATGCACTTTTTTAATCTACCGTGATTCATTGAATTTATTTTTAACAGTTTTCTTATCTTTTGTGATTTACTGTATCAATTTTATCTTACTTGTGTATTTCAAGTACTTGATGTACTTTTATGGCTTAAAATAGCTGAATATAGTAAATTTGATAATGATTATAGTGTTGTGTATTCATTAAAGTACCTTACAATTTTTAAATAAAAAAGAGAGAGAGAGAGAAAAAATGAATATATATATGAGAATGAATGAATATCCACTGGTTGCATTCCAAGCTAGAAGGTCAAAAGGAATAAGTATGTGGTCTGTCCAAACCTGATGTACTGATGGCCCACAGTCTACCATATTTCTGGGGGTGAAAATGACTATGACTTGCCACATGTGTGCGACTTAAAACTTGCTGATAAGGATTCAAGTCCTGAAGCAAGTCAATCGGCGTTATATCTGCAGGATTGTTTAATGCTTTGTACAGAAATTAGTCTGTAGTTGCTCAACAGGTTTATGACTTTGCAGCATTTAAAAATCAAGTGTTTTTGTGCATCCAAGAAAAATAGCTGTTGATAATGGTGTTTTTATATTTAACTTTTCCTAGTAGCATTGTTATTGATTGTATTTTTTGTGTTTAGCTTTCTTATCGGCTGAAAGGTCTTTCTGAATTTCAAATTTGTATGAACACTGTCTCCACAGTAATACCTAGAAAAGTAGTTCAGTAAAAGCTAGTCTCGAAACCAAACACTTATATTCTTGTGGTTAGTGTCTGCATAACTTTGTGATTAGTGTCTACAGACTTTATCCCCCAGACTCTAACTGTTTTTTGAATTATTTGTTTGCAAGGCAAGAAAACTAAGATTTTCCGTACAACTAGATCTTCTTAAAAAGCATTTATACTATTCCTTGTAAAATGTTTTGTTCTACAGTGTGATGCATGTCAGGATGGAGCACATTAGGAAACAAATGAGTGATAATTGAGTGGTGATAGGTGATCTGTTCTGAAAGAAATAAACTGACTGACAAGGGCCGTAGGAATCCTCTTGCAGTCCCATTATTTTCAGTGTATCATTGAAAGCAACGTTTCAGAGGAGCTGAAAGCTGATATATTCCCTTTTTATGTGACCCTATGTCTGTTTTTGAATGCTTCTCTTACACTCTACCTGCTGTCTTATGGGGCACTCAACACCCGTACCTTCTGGACCCTGGTTCCTCATTCAGCGATTTCTGAAAGAAGTCAAAAAGCCTTTATTGACCCAAACCTTCACCTGTCTCCGTCGCTTCTGATGGAAGTTAATTTACAGAATCTTCGGTTTTGAATTTGTTGTGTATGAATGTGGTTAAACATTCAAAGCCTGTTTGGTTCAAACCAGAGTCTGCAGCAAGGGCTGCTTGCTCCAAACTTAAATGCCAGATCTCAAAAAATTTGAAACTACTCAGTGTGTACTCTCATGTTAGGCTGGTCTTTTGTAAGTCTGCAGTTCCACCAGCGCAGCTGCAGAACATGGAAGGAGCTGTAACTGCAAGTCTCACATTTTGAAATGAATGTTTGGGGCCACTTGTTGGCTAATTCTACCTGTAATGTACTAGTTATTTCTCTTGCATTATTGAAGGAGAATATTTGTAATATAACAGCATGTTGCTGATGTATCCTCTATGTCAGGGATGTGGAAGCCCAGGACATATTGTTTGGGGTCAAGGGCAACAAGTTTTCATGTGTATTTTGTCCTTGAGACAAGTAGGCCCAACCCCCTGCAGCACAAACCCTTTGGCTGCCAGTTTGCAGTACCACATTATGGATCAGGGAAGGGCACTGTCCGCAGTTAAGGTAATATTTTTGTCCATATGTTAATGCTGTTCAAACTTGTATTTAGAGTTCATTAATTAAAAGCCTTTATTATTCGGGTGAGCGCTCTAAGTAAATGTTGTAAGCTCTGACTGCACTACTGACAGTGGTTCCAGTATAAAAATGTGTACACACGTTTTCAAAGTTTAGCAATATGAGGCTATGTATAGTGCTCCCAGAATGCTCTCTGATTTGATGCAAATATTTGCAGAAACTTGAAAGCAAGATTGATGATTCTTTGCTTAAAAAAAATTGTTCTTAAAAAAAAATGAAAGCAGGATTTTTTTTCTTCGCTAAACCACTGTAAAAGTTTAGGTACCATTTCTTTGCAGCATAATTTAGTAACGTGTTGATGCATGCTAGTATTTCCCCAAAATATTCATAATGGAAAATTAGTGTAACCAGTTTCAATAAGACTATGGGAAACAAAAATAAATAAGCATTGTCAAAGCCAGTAGGTCTGAAATTGGTGGTCAGCTTTTTAATTTTGCCAATGTGTGACTTGTTTTGGCATGGTTTTTGTAACGCCTTATTGGTGTGGGAGCTGCTGGGCCCTCACCATTATAACAAACCTTAGCAAAAGTTGTTTTTGGTCTCAAAATGCACACACTGCCACACTAGTTACTGGCACTGAACAAAATAACTTTGTGTGCCGATATGCTCCTTGTGAAAGAGCAGAACGCTGTCACTCACAGTGAAGCCAGACAATACAGAGAGAGAGAGACAGAATTTTAATAACCTGAAAAGGTCACGGTCAACGCCAGACCAAATTAAGGGCCCAATTATTAAAGAAAGTCTCAAAAGTGCACCCATGGTATATGTCCTTGCATTAAGTGCAGCTATATGGCTTTCGTGAATTCCCAAGAATTTACAGAACTAGGAAAAGAAATAGTACTCCTAGAATATAAATGTGAACTGCATGAGCAAATGTGCATGTGTAGATTTGCTCATGCAAAAATCTGAGTGTTTGCAAGTTCACTTTCCCTCCAACCACTTTTTTCCCAACTCTGGAAGAAGGTTTACGTCTGCCATTGTCAGGAGTAAATTCCCAACATTTCTCAGTATGGGAACAGATTAGAGAAGAGTTGTTGAAAACCCTTAAAACATGCAAGTTAGTAGGTTTGCACAGACTCAAAAGGGCATTCTAACCCTGGAACTATTGCTTACCATTACCTTCAACCCCAGTATGTAGATCTGCGGAAACGTGGCAACGTAAGGGGATTGCAAGTATTCAAACACTACTATGGTATGAGCCCTGGCATAATCAGAGAGGCTATATCAGAGCTCTCATATAATGAGATTGCTGCCATAATTTGTCGTCGCACTACATGGCACCAAAGGGACAAGTGGTTTTTGTTACAGGACAAGTAGATTTTTGAAGCAACCTGCCCCATGGGCAAGTAGATATTTTATTAAATTCCACACCCCTGCTCTACGTATAGATAGTTTAAGGATGTGGGGTGGCAGGGTATGTGGAGGAAAGGAGTAAGGTGAATTGGTTTGAGCTGTGTTTAGTTCAAGGAAGCATGAGTTGCGGCATATTAGGCTGTACTCTGTTTTGCAAATTGTGCAGCAATAAACCCTAGGGACCCAAACTTGCATTTTGCACTACAGGGACTCCTAGCCATTAGTGCCATTAAACAAGTGGTTTTAAACATGTACCCTTTAGGGGGTCTACAATAGACATTTTTGAGAAGGTCTCCTACAATAGCTTTTACTTTTTCTGATACTGTCATTACGTAATATGCTGTATTATTTGTACAGTGTATATTAAACATTGGCTTTCGCAATTTGTGCTACAATGCGTTTTATGGTACACTTTACATTTTGTCATGCAGTGTACTCCATTTTACTTGTATAATAGCAGCGTAATCTATAGTCTCACTGTAACCAATATCGGCAGGTGTACTTTAACATACTTTGTGCGCTCATAACTCATTTTCTCAAGAAAGAAAGCAAAAGGTAGTTGTAAACTAAGAACTTGCAAAATTTCCCAGTTTTGGTCTCGCATGTATTCTATGTGATGGGCTTTGGGTACATGTAAGTCTGCTGGGTGTTGGTTCCTGGCTGGTGTCCTGGCAAGGGGCAAGCCTAAGGTCTCCTGCAATAGCTTGTGATATGCAACATGAATTTTATTTTTAACATGTGCTTGACTACCTTAATGTTTTGCACCTGTGCTGTGAATAGGGTAGTTAAAAGAATACATTGTATTTATTTAGATGCTCAAGTGAGGTTCTAAGTCTTTTGGAGAGCCCAGCCTCCAGTGAGAGCTGTAAAGGAGGGCGCAGTTAAATATAAATGCATTAATTCTTGGCTGTGCAGCTCCTTCCACCATATAGCCTCTTTGCCCATTATAGCGAAACAGCAACCAAGAACTGCTGCTAAATTATGAAGGTAATAGATTTGTTTTAAGGAATTGTGTGACATGGATGTGCATGTCAATCTTTTCAGGGACAAGCACAGTGTGCTTCATCTTTTGTCCTGTACTGACAAACACCAGGTACTGGTAAAAGTCTTCTTAGCTTTGGAAATGCCAGTTTATCAAAAGTGGTCCAAGCAATTTGATATCCAGGCTTTGCAATAGGGACATTTTCTTTAGAGCAAAGGAACAAAGACTCATGAATTTTCTGGTGTGCTATACAAAGAGATTTTAATGACGGCTGATTGTTACTTTTTTTCCTCTTTAAATTTGGCCACTAGTGAAAGCCAGTTAAACATAAACCCGTTGTTTAAGGTGAGACAACTGTGTTGCAGGCTGCGGTGATGTATTGCCACTTCAGAGAAAGTAACAGTAAAGACCCATCCAGAGCCAGTTGTCTAATCTACATTTGACAGTACTGATAAACTGTAGGAAAGTGCCCCTTTTTGCATGGTTAACCCCCACTTTTTGCTGCCATCTGATGCAACCTGACTTGATGTGCCCTGGGTCCCTGCCAATCAGGCTCCCCTGGCATGTGTTCTTTCCCAAAACTGTATCATTGTACCCACAATTGGCACATCTCTGTCCACAGGTAAGCCCCTTGTAAAAGGTACCAAGGGCACTGCGACCAGGGAAGGGCTCTTAGGGCTGCAGAGCCTGTTGTGCCACCCTTAGAGGCCCTGTACCTTAACACCCACACACTGCCATAGCAGGCTGTGTGTTTTGGTGCAGAGAAAAGTGAAGAGTCTACTTGGGGCACATCCCTTTGTGCCATGCCTCCAACCCACTGCCTGAGAGCTAGGTAAGCCGGCCCTCTAGCAGGGTACACTAGCCCTCAGGTGAGGGTACAATGGCATGAGCCCTGTACCCCTACAGTGTATAAGTCCATTCTTAGACAATGTAAGTGTAGTAAAATCATAAAGAGTATATGGTCTAGGAGTTGGTAATTACAAACTC
The DNA here is from genome assembly GCA_963921515.1 of Calotriton arnoldi. Taxonomy (NCBI): domain Eukaryota; kingdom Metazoa; phylum Chordata; class Amphibia; order Caudata; family Salamandridae; genus Calotriton; species Calotriton arnoldi. The sequence goes on from CAWUFW010000281.1 coordinate 2,609,554, forward strand.
CACAGTTCCATATTGGTTTTACTAAAACCTGGGAAGTCTGGTAGCAAACTTCTCAGTACATTAAACCCACACTGATGCCAGTGTGGGATTTAATGTAAAATGCACTCAGAGGGCGTCTTGGAGATGCCCCGTGAAAAACAACAAGCCCTGGTGTGGTTCCTGAATAGCTGCCTGCCATTTGCCATCACCAGGCGGGTTTCTGGACCACTGGGTAGAGATCCTCCACTCTCTGGATCCAGAAACAAAGCCCATCCTGGACAGAGGTGTCATGCCTCCCCCAGGATGCACTGTGTCTAGGAAGGGGAAGCTTCAAAGGCCTGCCGCCTTTGTGAGCTGTCCCTGCCTTTTGCTGCCCCCAGAAACTGGCTCCCACCGGTTTTGCCCCCCACTTTGGGCGGGAGAATCAGGGGGAGGGGGGAACCAAGTTAGGAGGAGTGATGTCCCCATCTTTGCCCACCCCACCCCTCATGTGGGGGAGGCGAGGTGAAGCACACATCTCAGTCCCCTCGATCTTGAAGATGAGTGGACCCAACCAATCGGGAAGAGGCTCATGCCCCCCTCCCACTGGAGGGTGGCATAATAGGGGGTGTACCCACCCCAAGGAAGGGACCCATTGGTCCTGACCTGCACACCCCTCTTAACGCCCCTAAATCTAGTATTTAGAGGCCACCCTGAACCTTGCCTCCTCAGATTCGAGGAAGAAAGAAGGACCGAAGAGCTGTGCTGACCCAGAAAGAAGAGGACACCTACTCCTTTGGTGCCACCCCTACTGGCCTGTCCCATCTCCGATTTTGCCTACAGCGAAGTACCCGGCGTGTTCAGCAGTCCCCCAGAGACCGGAGGACCTGCCCTTCACTCACCTTACATACTCTGTCTCCCCTGAGCACCGGATTTGCTCAACAAAGACTCCAAGGTCCGAATCCGGATTCTGGCGACTCTGCGACTCTGCAATTCTGCACCCGTTGCCCACGGCCCGAGTTTGAGTGGCACAACACCACAGGAAGATCTCTCCAGCAATCCTGATTTGGTGATCCCCGACCTGCCTCAAGACAACGCCAGCAGCCTCAACCTGAAGGGTTCGCGCGACCGAAGCTGGAAAGAAAGCCTGACACCAGAAGACACCTCTGCACCCCATGGCCTTGGGTGGCCCAACCGACTGTGTCCAGGCATCTCCCCCAAGAATCCAACTCGCCTCTTCAGCCAGTGGTCGCCTTCAGGAAGCCTTCCTGCCCGAGCCTGCAGAAACTTTGCCGAACCGAAGGTCTCCATTGAGAAGCACAGGGTCCCCGCCGTCTCCTTGGCACCTTGCACCTGGCCGCCCCAGTGCCGCTGGTGGTGCAGCTCCTGTGCTGATTGTTGGCCCCTGCAGTGCTGACCTTAACCCCAGGAGCTTTGCTCACACACCTGAGTGGCCTGCTCGTAAGCAGCCCCTCACCAATGGCCCCCTTAGCCCCATTGGCTAACATTGTGCCACTGTACTCGGCACCCAGCTGCCCCAGTGCCGCTGGTGGTGCAACTAGAGTGCCAACCTAGACCTTGAGGAACCTTGGTCCTGACCCTCAAAACTCCCCCCTTGGAAGACGTTTACTTAACTGTGAACCCCATAAACATTTTTCTCCCATAGGAACCCATGTTATACGTTTTTGGCCTAAAATGTTCTGTGTTGAACTGTTGTTTTGTATGGGGAAAACAGTAACTTTAACTCAAGCCAAAAAAAGTCTTACTTAACTTGTATTGTGAGATCCTTATGTGTGGTATCTAGGCATACCACCCCCAGTACTCCATACCAACCTGTAACTATTGCAAATTCAACCACCTAAGTATACCTTTTTTATATACTTACCCAATTAGTCTGGATTCAGTTTCTGAGTGTGTGCCTTAAGCATTTATTGTATTCACTCAATCAAGTCTGAACACACCCTCTGGATAAGCCTCGCTGCTCACCCACACTACCACAAAGAGAGCTGTTAGTACTTACCTAATTTAGCCTCTGCTATACCCCTGGGGAATCCTTGCATACTGTACCTCACTTTGGTAAAGTATATACAGAGCCAGCTTCCTACATAAACCGTTTAAGAAAATCTAAAAAATCAAAAGATGTTTGCTAAATGAAAGATTAACATTAACCATATTCAAAAGCTGGTCATTGTAACTTCGAAATGTACGAGTAACTCGAGATTTGTCACAATCTTACTGTCCAGCAAGGTCCTTAGGACTTGTCTGCAAATGAAGGGCCAGAATAATGCTTGGGTGCTTTCAGTTTGTTGTGCCAAATCAAGTCCTTGGCTCCCAGAAGAGAAATTGAGAGCACATTTTGCGTTCTATCCCGATTTCAAGTCTGAGAAGCAGTTGGACATCAACTTTGTAAGTGATGCAATGAATACAAAAGGAATGGATTAATTTGACCATGGGAAGGAATCCTGTATGAGTTAAGAAACCTAAACCCTGGGGCAAGTCGTAGAACATCTGAAGTGGAGCTTGAAGGAGTGGGATCGTCGCAACCTAGCATCTTAATGAGCGGGCCTGGTCCAGACCAGTGTGGAGTCATTAAGCCCTGCTTCATGCTGTCTATCACTAACAGTTGAGTAGTCTATACTGTTAAAGGCCACTGATAGATGTTGCAAGAACATGGCCATGCCACTGTTAATTAAGATCCATTCTCAAGTTGGATAGAATTTCAGCAATGTATGGCTCTACTTGTTCCTGAAGCTTGTGTGTCTAAAGCCCATTTGATATTAGTCTGCAGTTAAATAAATCCCATTGGTGGGCAATAGATTTCTAAATGAGAAGAGAACAAGAGTTTTTGCTTGAGGTCCTGGGAAAACCTGCGATCAATGATAGGTTAGTTCAGTCACTCGAAGGTCAGGTACAAAGTTGGGCAATACATAATGAATTAATACATCAGACATATATCATAGGGAGAGCCCAGGTACTGTTTTAAGGCCAGATAAAATTGAGTGCTGCTGGATTGTTTGCAGAGTTAATCTTAGTCTGGATATCATGATAGATGTTAACATTTCTTTTTTGATCAAAGAAATAAAGTTGTTGACTTTTGGACCACCTTTTATTTGGATTTGGAGACGGTGGAATTCTGCATGTTGTCTAGAATCCTTTTACTTCCTTTATTGGGAGGTCATTTTGTAACTGTTAATACTTTATTTCAAATCCATGTTTACACTTGATTTGTTTTTTGCTTAAATTGTTTCTTGGGTTTTCTTGCTGCAATGACTTTGTGTTACTGCAAGGGTTTTTGTTTTTGCGTAATCCAGCTACATTGAGAATGAAAGTGCTTGCCTGATCTTGATTAGGATCATTGTTTTTTTGATTATGCAAACTGCTCATACCTCCTGGGCAGAAGCTTTCTTTGAGACACTCTATGCTGGCGTCACCCAAAAACCGCTCAAGAAACTACAGATTGTTCAAAACGCAGCTGCCAGACTTGTTCTTGACATCCCCCGCCGCAGCCACATCTTGCAACACCTCCAACAACTCCACTGGCTCCCTCACACATGCCTACAAAGCTCTCCACAACATAGGACCAGCGTACCTGAACCACCGCCTCGCGTTCCACGTACCCGCCAGACAACTCCGTCCTGCCCTAGCCTCTGTCCCCAGGATCCACAAGACCAGAACCGGAGGAAGTTCATTCTCCTACCTAACCTGCAAGACCTGGAACTCCCTGCTACTCCACCTCTGGCAATCCGTGTCGCTGACCCAATTCAAGAAGGACCGCAAGATATGGCTCTTCGAATGATCCTCCACACCCAGTGGTACCAGTATTGCCCCCCCCCCTTACCCCCCTCAGCACCATGAGACCCTCATGGGTGAGTAGTCTCACTTTATAAACCCTTGATTGATTGAGACATCTGGATTCATTAGAAATGTAGATTTTTCCCATGCAAAATGTACTTTACTAGGTACAGTGTACATTCATTAATTTTAAATTGCTCTCTTTTTAGAATCTTTCTTGGCTTGCGTTTGTGGACCATTTGTTACTTGTTGGCCGCTGATTTGTTTCGTGTACAGAGTACAAGCATATTCAGTTTAGTTTCCAAAGAACAATAGAATATGTTCTGTTAGCTTGAAATACCATCTCAAGTTGATACTTGACAACATTCAGAAATATTAAAATGTGAAGTTGCATTTGTTATGTAAGGAAATACCTCTGTTTGCATTATCACCCCCTATGTTTTGGACAGATGCTGCTGGTTTTTCAGCTCGGACTACACCGAGCCCTGCTAAACAGACCTCAGTGCCAGTGCTCTGATCATTGAGTGTTTGTTTATTTGCCGAATACCCAATTGGCATGAGTTAACATGATTGTAAGTTTCTAGTAAATGGCACCAGGGGTACCCAGGGCCAGTAAGTTAAGTGTCCCTCATGGACTGCAGCACTGATTGTACCACCACGAGTGTCACAAAGTACAACATGCCTCTTCAGACTGGTAGAGCAGTTTTAAATTGCTAAATTCGACCATGCCATTTTAACTAATGACAAAGTCCAGAACTTCCTTTTTAATATGTCACCAATATGGTAGGCCTGTTGAGCCCTTAGGCATAGTGCTGCATATTAAAAAGTAGGAGATGTGTTTTCTTGTTCTAACTGTAAAAACTCCATATTGCTGCTTTTTCTGTAAAAAGGCTAGTAGCCCCATTGGCAAGTACCAGGTTACACGCTTGACCACTCAGCTGTGCTAACTTCTGAAAAGGACTACTAAAGTTGGTACTTCAGGAATCAAAAGAATTCTTGCTTTAAACCTGACCTAATGCCTAACTGAGTAAGAGGCATCTTGAGAAAGTTGCCATTCTGTTGCCCAAGCTTTCTAGTGGCCATTGACAGTTGCTGCCCACGAGACAGCCTTCCTGGGGAGATGTGTGAACCACTCCCTGGAAAGGACACAATAGAAGTGCCATTAGAAAAGGTGTTACCTCTCCCCGACAGGAAGCCAAACAGGGTTTGAGCCCAAAAGGCAAGCTTCAAAGGGCAAGCTCCCTTTGAAGGGCAAGTAGTGGATACACACAAGAGGGACTGCTCTTTTGTTCTGGCAGACAGGTTGGCACTGGGGAAAGAGAGTGAGAAACAGTTTCTAATTGGTTTTTCTCATGGGCATCTACCTCTGGTAGCCACGTCTCTAGGGTGGGCTTCCAAGCTCCACACACAAGGTTTCTGCCATCTTGGGAGTGGGCAGAATATTGCACTCTGGGATAGCTAGGTGCCATGCTTTGCAGGAAGTCGTCATCAGGCGGGAGGGGACCTGGTAGGCACTTGGCTAGTAGTCACTGCATCCCCAGAGGGCAATTTGTGGCCCTAAAAGTGGCACCCCTAGCACTCAGACCTCAGATCACGTCTGCCCTGGAGAGAGGACCCGAGGACTGCTCTGCTATTCCCTGGACCTGGCAAATGGAGGCTGCACCAAAGACTAGACTGCACCTGCTGATCCTTGTGCTAGCAAATCTGGTTACTATCCCTATGGTGCCCTGCTCGAGGAAATTCATCCCCAAGTCCCAGACAGAAGAGTGAACGCCAAGGGTGAGTTGGCTGACTTCCTTTTATAGCTCCTGGGCCACAAAAGCTGAAGAAGCCTGCCTTGGCTAGTTGGTCACCACAATCTCTTGATCACCACTGAATCGCAGCCTGGGAGATTGAGTCATGACTTTTAAAAGTTGCACCCTAGCCTGCTGGACCCAGGAGAGTTGTTGGAATGTAATTTGGTAGACAAACACTAACCTCACTTAAAGGGAACTGCTGGTTTTACTGTAACAGGAGACCAGTAGACTAGTGGCAACTGCTTTTTGGCTGGACTTCACCCAGACTTTGCGGGACAACGATCTTTGTGGCCAAAGTTCCCCCACTGTGTTAGTGGACCAAGGGGTGGCCCCAGGAAGTTCTTCGGCTGGACAACAATATTGTGGAGATACAAAACTTGCATCGTTATTGCAAGACTGCTTAAGGAAAGAATTTGGGAGGTGGTTACACTGGATTAGAATATATACCTTGTTAGATCTTATGAAAACCAAGACTCTGGACTTTTAAAACAACTATATTCGCTTCTTCGGCCTCAGAATGGGAGTGTCATATCCTGTTTGAAAGTTTCCAAACAGTCCTCAAAATGCAGGGCTGCATCTTCCCACGCTGGCATTAGAACCCACACCTAGGTTTGAAAGGCAGTAGTTTAGCCACCAGACCACATTTCCTTCTTTCACTTTGTTACATTTTTCAAAACCTAGTACGCACCAGCTGGGCCACTATTCCTGGAGCTCACAGTATTTTGAGTAATGGAGATGTCTGACTAAAAGAGAATCAGACTCCACAGATGTTAATCGATACATATGTACATTATGTACCAGACTTCCTGACGGGGCATTCCTTTTACATCCGCATGAACGCAGTGACTCGGGCAGATTACCTGTGTAAGTTTATCACTGATTGCCTCAGTGAAACGCAGTCCAAGTCAAACACTAGTTAGACAGTCGATCTATTTTTGCTACTTGTGCTTTCTACTACATGCTTTGTTTCATCTGGGTTTTCAAGGTTGAGCCCAGCTATGTTGCCTCAGACAAACGACATTCAATGTAACTCCATGTTCATAGCTCAATATCGTGTTTTTTTTTTTTTTTTTTACCTTTAAATGATCAGTTGATGGGAGCGCATAAATGGAAAGACTGGCGTATAGATAGTTAAGTAATCTGGACGTTCCTAGGGTTCATGTTAAAGGGAATGAGAAGCATAGTGGTAGACAGAAGCTGCTGCTGTGCATCACTGAGTGAGGATCGGTTGCCACAAGTGTGAATCATTCATACTTATTGCAGGGGGGGTGGGGGGAGGTCTCTGATCCCGGCGTGTCTACGTCGTCGTCAGTGTCATCGTGTGGTGTAGTCAGTAATTGTACTAGCGCCTCCCAGGCCCCCTCGCCTGTTCCAACCCCTCATCATTGTTAGTTCGGGCTGCCAGTTGCAGACGTGCGGTACCCTCACATGCTGCCCATTTAAGAAATTCAGCTCGCCATCTCTGAAAACTAGGGCCCCTCGGGGCTTTCCAGTGGGTTGTTATTTCTCTTTTTGCCAATACAAGCCCCAGGTCTATAAATTTACTGGTTACTTTGGTTTTAGCAGTATGGGGAAACCAGTGCAACAAACGGAGACCTATCGTGGGTTCTATATTTCTAACTGTAATAGCATGCAGGAGGGCAACCACTTCTTCCCAGTATGTACCTAGGTGAGGGCAATTCCACATCATGTGGCAGAAGTCTGCCCCTACGACTGTACAACGCGGACACATTGCCGTAGTCACGTTAAAATATTTATTAATCTTCTCAGGCGTAAGGTACGCTCGATGGATAATGAAGAAGTGTACCAATTGAAAACGAGCATTCCGGGTGCTCTTCCATGTATGTTCCAGCAACCCCTCCCACACCTTCTCAGGAATTTCGGCGCCCAGATCCACTTCCCACCACTGTCGGAGCGTTACCAGTGGGGTCAGTCGTTCAATCGTCATTCGACGATATAAGCAAGTAACTGCCTCGATGGTGCCGGCAGCTAGCACCACATATTGACAAACCATGGAAGTGGGCGGCTCCTGAAGTCCGCCCTTCCAATGCCTCTGGATGGCCGCTACAAGCGCTGCGTGTAATAAGAAATCCCCCCCGGGCCAGCTCGTGCCTGTCTCGTAATACCTCATACGGAATCATGGTACCATCGTCATACAGATCCCCTACAGTGAGCAACCCCCTGTCCGCCCAATCTACCAGTGCCGCCCAGTTGCCGCCATGCGGCAGAGCATTACATACCGCCAGCGGTATTTCAGGGGCATATGGGTGCACTATTTGTGCTCGCCTGTGACTCCTGTTCCAGCAGAGCTTAAACGTCCCCATCTCACGAGTCACCGAAGAGATTGGGAGTGGTAGCTGCAGAAGCAATTTAGAAATCATCTGCCTCATCCGTTGAGATCCCACCTCATCCCCACCACTGCGAAACTCACGCATCACCGCCTGAGTAAGCCACTGCTGTTGTGCCGCCAGATAGTAAGATTCGAAATCAGGAACTGCCAACCCCCCCTCCGATCGCGGTCTCATTAGTGTATTAAGGGCTACTCTCCGACGTCCTCCAGCCCAAAGAAACCCAACCACCATCCACTGAAGCTGCTTGAAAACCGACGCCGGAACCCAAACCGGTAATGTTCTGAAGTAATACAACAGCCTGGGTAGCGCTACCATTTTGAGAATGGCCACTCGTCCAGCCACCGAAAGTGGAAGCGTACCCCAAAACTCCATACACCCCTTAAGCGATCTAATGGCCCTGCCCACATTACCCTCCAATAAGTCGGCTTGAGTGTGATAAATACGAGTGTCAAGATACGTCAGACACGGTCGCTCCCAGCGTACCTCCTGTGTATATTCTCGTCCACCAGCCTGTTTCACCGCCGGAAATAAACAAGTCTTCGTCCAATTTACCCTCAAACCGGCAATCTTGCTAAGGTCGTCCAACAACATCTTCGCACCGCGGAGGGCATCCTCTGCGTCCGCCAAAAATAAAAGGAGATCATCAGCGTACAATGCAATATGATGGATTTGCTCTTGTACTTTCAACCCTGTATAATGCAAACCCGTCCTAGCCCGTGCCGCAAGCGGCTCCATGGCCAGGGCAAACAACAGAGGAGAGAGAGGGCAACCCTGCCTCATCCCGCGACCTACCGGACAAGTATCCGAAATCACCACCCCCGTCCGTAGCCTGTTTATATAACAGTGAAGTCCATTCCACAAAGCCATTGCCCAACCCGAAGTGCCTCATGACGTAGAACAAATATGGCCATTCTAAGCTGTCAAAAGCCTTTTCAATATCTATCGCCAATATGGCAGCAGTATCTTTACAATATGTGCCATCTTCCAGGACATTAATAAGGCGTCGAACATTCTGAGCCGTATTTCGTTTGGGTATAAAACCCGCTTGGTCCGTATGTATTAAGTGGACCATAAAAGGGAGCAGATGAGTCGCTAGAATGCAGCTCAGAATCTTATAATCTGTGGTCAGCATTGACAACGGGCGATAGGCTGTTCTATCGTGGGGAGGTTTACCTGGTTTAAGCAACGGTATGATTAACGCCTCTCTAGTAGTGGCAGGCAAAAGGCGCTCTTTCTTGGCAGTATTATATAATGTCACCAACTTAGGGGCCAACAGGTCTACATACGCGCTATAAAACTCCACCGGCAGGCCATCCACTCCAGGGGTTTTCTTCCGAGCCATATGTTTAATCGCGCCTCGGACCTCTCCCAGGGTGATGTCCTGACCCAACAGCTCCGCCCGGTCATGATCTAAGACAGGGAGAGCCGCCCCCTCCAAAAACTTCTGAATAACCGCTTCGTCTGGGGTCACTTTGCTTTGATATAAAGCATTATAATAATCGAAGAACATGTCATTAATCCCCTTCTGCGTGTAGCATGCTTCCCCATCAGGTGCTCGAAGTTCTAGTATGACCGTCCCTCTACGTGCTGGGTTGGCTAGCCACGCCAACAACGCCCCAGATTTATCGCGCTCCACATGCGCCCGTACAGCATATTTTTTTATAATCAAAGCAGCGCAAGCGCTCCATCTGCACCGCAACCTCTTCCCTCGCTGCTATCACGTTGCGCTGGCGATCCGGTCGCTCAGGCCTCTCCCTCTCAACCTCCCGCAGCCTCTGGTCCGCTCTCTCTAACTCCTGCAGTAATTCTCTGCGCACCCCCAACTTATACGCTATGCACTGTCCCTGAATTACACTCTTAAAGGCATCCCACTCCACCATTAACGATGAGGCAGTGCCCGTGTTGCTATGAAAATAATCAGTAATGCCAGTGCCCACCATGTCGCAGAATGCGTGATCCTCTAGCAATTCAGGGTTCAATCTCCAAGTCGGAATTTTGGGGCGTTTGGGCAATAAATTCACACGTATCAACAGCGGATTATGGTCTGATAACGTTCGAGTCAGGTATTCACTATGCTGTACCACAGCATGTATGTCAGGAGAGCAAAGCATCGCATCAAGGCGGACATGGAGGTCATGCAAGGCAGAAAAGAGAATAATCCCGGACAGTCGGGTGCGACGCTCTCCAGGTATCTATCAGCCCCCACCTATGCTGCCAGTCCCTCCTGACCCTTGAAAGAGCATGAGTAGGCGCCTCCGAGAGGGGAGGATGGGATCTATCCAACTGGACATCCGTGATCGAATTAAAATCCCCACCCAGGAGCACCGACCCAGTTAAAAACGAAGCGAGTTTCCCAGACATTTGTGCGAAGAATGCCGCTTGTTCTGTATTTGGTGCATATATGCTGCCCAGTACTACGTCCCTACCATTTAACCTCCCTGCAACCAGCACATACCGGCACTCAGGATCCCTGAGCTGACGAAGGGGCTGGAAGGGAACTCCCGCACCCATATTAACCCCCCCCCGCGAAGGCGAAATATGTTGTGCAGAATATCTGTCCTCTCCATCTACGCTGCAATGCCGCTTCTTCCTTTGGCGCTATATGTGTTTCTTGTAGGAAAGCCAGGTGGACCCCCCTCCGAACTAAATAGGTATGCATTTTATGTCTTCGTACCATAGTGTGCATACCCCTGACATTCCAAGACAAACACTTCAAATCAGAAACCGAACCCATGGCATCGACCCACACGGACTCCACATAGCAAATCTCAACAGGTTACGCCATTTCCCCCCCATCATTCCCATATCACAAAAGAAACAAACCCAACAACCCCACCCCAGGACAGGCACTAGAACATTAGTCCCCATCCAAACTACACCAAACTAGTTTCCCTCTGGCAACTGCAGAGGAACCGTGGGGGACAGTGGTTACAGTCCTTCAAGTACCAGAGATCAGCGCACACCGCAAGACCCCGCATCCACGCCCCTCAGTACACGTACCGTACCCGCCCCCGAGAGGCACCACATCTACATAAATACTTAACTTCGCACCAAATCCCGGCCCCCAATCCCCACCACACCAAAAAATCCGGCATTTAAAATACCAACACCATAAGGCCCATAGGTCGATAACAACCTGCAAAGCAATCAAAGCAATGAAACATAGTGAACTTTCAAACAATATCATCTGCAGTTCCTGGTGTAACATGCGGCATCTGCAGACTACTGGCCTGGGTGTCGTCCGTGTCTGTGCCTGCAGCCGAGACATTCGTGTCCGTGCCAGCCTCCAAATCGTTTGCAGGGTCCCGGAGCAAGTCCGAGACCGCCTTTAGGGCCTCTCGTCTGTCCCTCTCAGTCTGGGAAGCACTTGGCACCTTCAAAGTAGCAGTACGCCGCCGCGATCTCCGCCGGCGCTGTGGAAGCTGTTTCGGAGGCAAAGCAGGCACACCCGTCCCAGCCGGTTTCCTGCCGGTTCTATACGTTTCCAGCCAATCCCATGCCTCCGACGGATCCTCGCAAAAGTGGGTTGCTCCATCCAAAATAATCCGCAAGCGGGCCGGGAACATCAGTGAATACTGTAGCCCCTCATCACGGAGAGCTCTCTTGACATCCAGGAAAGACGCACGGCGGTGCTGAACCCCCAGTGTGTAGTCTGGAAAGATCGAGACCTTACTGTTCCCGACCGTATACGGTCCCGCTGTGCGTGCCGTCTGGAGAAGATGGTCTCTGTCCTTGTAGTGGAGGAGCCTGGCCACCACCGGCCTCGGGGTCGACCCGGCGCCAGAGGGCGGGCCAGGACTCTATGCGCTCGCTCCAACGTGTAGAACTGCGTCAGCCCTTCCGGCGCCACTGTATCGCGGAGCCAGTCTTCCAAGTACTCGACCATATTGGATCCTTCAATCCCCTCCGGAAGACCCAGGACTCTGATGTTGTTCCTCCTATTTCTCCCTTCGGCATCCTCAGCTCTTTTCTCCAACACCAGGAATCTTCGGTTAACGTCGCCCACCTGTTCAGCAATGGACTTCTGCGCTGGTTCCAGGGTCGCCAGGGAGGACTCAGTCAGCTCCACTCTGTCCGCCAATTTGGCATGCTCTGCTCTCAACAACCCCAAGCCCACTGAAACTGTTGCAATATCCTGATGCAGGGCTTCTCGCGTGTCCGTAATGGCCTGAAGTATTCGGGCCAGCTGTTGCTGTACTCCTACGTCACCAGGCCCCTCAGGAGAAAGTGGGCGCTTCTCTTCCTGACTCGCATCCCCCGGCTCCAGCTGCGCCGCCTGTATCTTTCCCCTAGGCTTCCCCATAATGCCGCTTCAAACCAGGTGCGCCTCCTCAAAGCTATGTATGTCTTCCCCACCACGACGCCTCCTCCACAAGAAGCGCTCACCCGTGTCCCATCGGTGTGGTAGGAAACTCTATGGGAGTCCGCACTCACTGAACCATCAGAGCCTCCCGGCCTCGCTCTCCAGTAGAAAGGCAGCAAGACCCCCACCTTGCAAGGTCATCCAAGTACGTGTCAGATATAGGACAGGAGGAAGACCAGTCGTCCCAGGAGATCGCCAGTAACACGCGGTGCGTTCAGGCCACTCCAGGGTTCATTCACCCCAGGCCGGCAACAGGACCCAGAGGATCCCAAATGAAATCTGAGTCAAGACGGTCCTCTAAGCACCAGTGGTATAGGCTCCAATAGCATCAAAGTGCGGATCGCGCAGGCCGCCCGTTCAATCCACCATCCACTAGCGCCTCCGATTCAATGCGGCCTACCATCAAGGGTCCCACTCCGTCCCTCGGCAAAAGGTCCGGCTCCGAGGTGCCCCAAGAGCTGTGGCCGCTAAAATGATCTCCTCCTCCTCCTCTCGCGCTCACTCAGGAAACTCACTGCACGAAACAGTGATCCATAGATTCAGACCGGCTGCTGCTTCTCCATGCATGCGGGATAGTACAATGGAAGCTCACAGTCTCTTGCGCCGTTCAGGCAGCAGCCCCTCTTCACTTTACAGTAGGCCGCCCGACTCCGCTCGCAGTCATGTAAATCGCGGCCGGTCGCTCTCACCTGCGATAAGCGCTGCAACACCAGGACTGTCTCTGTGTTCCTCCGCTAACCCCCGCAGGGGGTCCCAGCAGGTCCTGCACATGTACAGCAAGCGGGGCAGTCCATGTAATCCAGGCCACCTCAGCACACGACGGCCGCAGCTGCCGTCTTTCAGCCCGGGCAGCCCCGCCTCCTCCAGCCAGTGCGAGCAGGGCTCACCTCGATCATCAACAAACTCCGTGAATGCGGCTCACGAAGCACCGGGACAGGCGCAAACACTTGCCGCTCCGCAGTCGGGTCTCACACTCAGCCGAACCAGGTCACGGGATCGGCCGTATTCCTTCCACCCTCAGGTCAGCGCCATCTTGTCCTCCCGCGGCCAGCCGTCTTCTCCAGTCTCCATTACTGTCACACTGCGCAGCGCGGCCTGGGGAGGACCACAATCCACTCCACGAAGACTCTCGCTGTTTCCAGGTCCCTCAGCGGGTGCCCCCCGGGGCCAGGACGGCCGCGAGGTCGGATAAATCACGGGGCCGGAGCGGAGCTCACGCGTCCGCCTCCATCAGGCTGCAAGCCACGCCCCCCCTGGAGGCAATGCTTTATGTGGACCAATTCCTAACTGTCCAAGAACCACTGGCAAGTGACTTCTGTTGCTCTTGAAGATCAAACTTTGTTGCATACTGCCAAGCATCAAGCAGATTGCCTGGTGAGCTTGAGTATGTTAAAGTGCCATTGCCATCACTTATATGTACGGCCACCAAAATTATGTAATTCTGTGACCACGCCATTTTCCACAAAATTAGATTTGGTGCACTTGCCAAAAATCAGTCATCTGCTGCATATTTAGCAGATTTTACCCCCCAAAATATTGTTTCTACCTCAAACGGATCATAAGTTTCTAGTATGCCGCCACACATGATGCCACACTATGGCAAGCCCTTTGCAAAGGTCACCTTTCAATTGCTGATTACTGTAGTTAGGCGTTGAACTGATACTAATGAGGTGAAACTTATCCCAGGCAGTGATAACTCGTAAAAGTTACAAAATAATGAAGAAATATTGCCACAGTGTGAAGCACTAGACCATAAAATTTCCCTTTTCTTGCTGCCTAATTTAGTCAACCTTGCCACATAATTTAGTTCCTCTGCTGCATAATTCCAGTGGGCCGATTTATACTCCATCCTGCTGTGTTTGTACTGGCAATTCACACAAATAGTTATTTGAAGATATTATGTAAGGGGAGCAGAGCAAGAGGCAAAACTCGAATGGTGAGAAAAAGGCTTGGACGTCTGTTGGTTTTTTCACATTTTAAACCTCTCAACTGACTACCTGACCTCAGAAGAATCCAATTCAAAGCGATCACTTATCTGGAACCATCCAAGACCAGTCCCACATTTTTCCAGAAACTGGTGAAACAATACACCCCTACCAGGGCACTCCGGTTGGAAGACGTGCACCTCTTGAGAGTTCCACATCAATCAAGTCAGAATTGCAGGCAGATCCTTCTTCTTAGGCCTTCATTACAAGTTTGTCGGAATGGGGTGGGATATTTACCACATGTGGTAAATACCATTACCCTATGGTGAGGTATTTACCACATGTGGTAAATACTACTTATTCTGAGTTTTCAACAGGAAAACGAGGCTGACATGCAGAATCAGTATTTTAGTACCCAAATTCCTCCTGTTTTGCCTTTTTTACCGGGTTTTTTCCCCCAGATAAATTTTGGCAGCTTTGACCCTCAGGAATTTATTAGAGGAAAACTGAGCGGGTGTGATAATTATCATACCACTCATAATTTCTATCCTTTGTTAAGACCAGTTGGCACAAGGATGGATAAATCCTGAACTCGTAATAAAGGCCTTTGTAGCCTAACTCTGGGATTCTCTCCCATTTGATGTTTGAAATGCGCCAACTGAACTTTTCTACTGCGAGCAGCTCAAAACCTAGCTTTTTGCAGGAAACTAGACCATTACCTCATTACCTGCCCTGCTTTTGGCCAGCTGTTGCGCTCTGCAAATACCTCATTCATTCCTTTGTTTTATTGTACTGTGGCCGTTTATATGCAGTGTAAGCACTACTGACTGTGCTATAGTACCCTAAGTGGACATTTCAAACTGGCATGTTTCTTTAAATTAGCAAGCATGAGAAATTGCCTTGTATTTCGAAATTACCACCATGTTCTAACTTTATTATTATTTTTTTTAATGCACAAGTCATTGCCTCAATAACTTGTCCTAAAAGGGCCTGATTGTCCGGACAGATTGGGTAGCAGAGCAAACAGAGCGAATTGATAATTATGTGGAGGGAGGTTTATGGGAAACCAGGAAGCACATCAAAGATAAGATAAAGCAGGTGTTGGAATAATGCTCCTTATCGCGAAAGGAAAAGCCTTGATAAGGTGCATGAATGTACATTCACCTTATTTAATCCTGTGCTGAAACCTGGGGAAGGCTCCTTCTCTGTGAAAACAGGATTGCAATTTTCCTAATCTAAAGTACACATTACTCGCGTTACACCTGGCAAAGCTTGAACGTTCTAGTAGAGAAAAGGTAGGGTCAAGTTGCAGATATTTTTTTAATCATTGGTACCGTGTATAGCACCGATTGTTGCATACTTTGAGGTCTAACTTTGGCAAAAATAACTTCATATCACAAAAAAAGGTTTTGCAATTCGGTGGCACATGAGATTATACAGAGTTTGATGTGGTATGTGGCATGTCACAGGGGGCGCAAGGAGAATGGTGTGTGGGACATTGGGACATGGGGTTCTCACAACAAGCACACAACCCACTATGATTATGCCCAAAAGGCCTTTGCCCTTATAGGTACTTTTGGGTAATCAGTGAGGCACTATACCTTATAACATGAGTTATCATATTAAGACGATGTAACAAAGTGTGTCCTGATCAAAGAAATCTCTTTGGGAGTTGTTTTCATGGTTGATTGATCCCTATATTGTTAAAATGGCCGTGGTTGGGCCAGAGCCTTCTCCAAGAAGGCTAAGGTTCTGCATCTCCTAAGACTCATGGGCAGGTAGTCTTGCTACTATATATGGATGCGCAGGTATAATGTGTGATTCATGCATCACCCCTTGACTGTGTTATGGGCTCTTATAGTGACTTGAGTTTTATATAGTACTTCAGACCATAGTTCTGCTGCTTCTAAGTGCTAAATAACAGATATTACTGTTACCCAATTCATGTACTCCATTTACTAACCCGGGAATACCCTCTTGGACCAATCTCTTAAATTCAAACCAAACTCGATATTTCAAATAGCTGTTTTACAAAATTAAATAAGATTCCCATTAATAAATTAAAAATATAAAGTACATGCAAATAAGGAAGCAATATATTTGATTGTGAATTTAAACAATTTCAATATCTGAGTATTTGTTTGTATGCTTGTTTTTGTATTGTTGTGTATTGTTTTGAGCTTCAAATCATAGAAAATGCTTAGGCTGGGGGTCCCCTGCTAACAATGACCCAGTGGGCGTCCTCGGATTACATTAATGATTCAGTGGGGGTCCACAGAAGTCAAAAGGTTAGAAACTGCTGTTGTAAACCATTCAAACACAACTTATGACAAGTTTTTTTATTTTTTATAATGTATAATGCGACATGCACTCCACAAAAATTGATGTTTTTTTCTTATGTGCTTGCGATTTTGTCTCACTGACCCTTGTATACTTTGTTTCCTTATTGAAGGTTGCAGCCAGCAATATGACTTGAACAGTATTTGTTCTAAATATAGTTTTATTTTCAATATGATGGAAATAGCTTGTATTCGCAATTTCCCTAAACGTCTAAAATAATTGACCACTTCATCACCAGATTCATATGCAAATAAGAGTCTGTCGACAATTTTGCACGTCATTTTTTTCCCTTTCTATGCTTTGGACCTCACGAGATATCAAACGAGCCTCCAACTGTTCACCACCATGAATCTATCACACAGTGATGATGCAAGAGAAAATCCACTATGTTGTCTGTGTTGTAAATGCTGACACTTTTCTATTTTTTCAAAATGCACTGTAATGGGAGGCAAAATGATAAATCTGAATTTTCTGACTTATTCGGGCTATTGAACTAAAAAAAAAAAGCAAATGTATAAACAATCCAGATTGTAGGAGTCTGTGTGCAAATGAAACACCCGGCCTTCCATGTTAGAAGAGCGGCACTGTATGCTCCGTTCGGTCTAGTAGTATTTAAGACAGCAGGTAAGTCAATCCATTAGTCACAGCAATCATATTAGGGGGTCCGATAGCCAACACTACTTTGCTTCCAGCAAAACTGTAAAGTGCTTGACTGAAGATTATTCCTCTTGAATATTAGATAAACCTTTCTATGAAGGATGTTTGCAAGCCATTATCTTCTGCAAAACTGTTCTTTTGTTCATGATAACCACCACAGCATGGCCGGCGAGTTATATACTTTATCCTCCCATTCTTTTCCCATGGATAATTTGCTGTATATTACGGTGTGCTTCCTGAGGTCCACGGTTTAGTTGTCGTTTTTTCCCCCCTTTGTCTTGTTACAAATTACCTTGTAGATAGTGCTATATTTGGATGGATTTCTCCTAGTGACCCAGACAGACAATTGCATACCGGAGAGTAGATTATCACACTATTCACTTGCTTCACCCAAGACCTAAGGCATATTTCTTTTTTGTATCAAACACCCACTAGTTGAGGGGGGGAATTGTTGCAATTTGTCTAACCACTGGCAATTGCTCGGGGTAGTATTCCAACCCATCGTTTTTTTTGCCCGCCATGCCATCTCAGTTTGAACTGAGCCATATGCAAATCAGTTTTGACTCTACTCCAACAGGCGCCATCCAGCCCGAACTGCGAGGCCAGCTCCTTCCTGAGCCGGAAGACAAGCAACCCAAGACCGGTTTCGCTCTGATTGGAGCTTGCCAGCCATGTGTAGTTTGCTTCCAGTGGCACAGTGAGCAAGAGGCCCACGTCTGGGCTTACCCTTACCACTGAGGGCGGTACAGTAAACACACAAAAGGCCGGTTTCCTTCATCAAGGTATAGGTTAAGCAATTCTACATGGCACATGCTGCGTCTTAGGTTAGCAATTAATCACATTGTATACATTCCTTCTTTGAGCATTTCTGCTTTCAATACTTTTCTTTTCCTAATTAAATGGTATCATAATCTCACCGATCTTATTGTGGGCACAGGATTAACATACCGAAGGACTATGGGAATTTGTTAAAGGCAGAGCAAGGAAATACTAGACACCACCATCTTGTCAATGTGATGTAGCTGCTTCTTAAGCACAGGCAAGATGGAACATTGATTTTCAGATTTGGGAGGGCAAATTTATTTGTAAAATTAATGATCCCAAAGTCCAAAAAAAGCTTTTTAGGTCGAGCCTAGCGCAGCGCGCATGCGCTGCTCTATGGGAGGCTTCATGTAATCAGTACAAACTTCTCCGTGTGGGTCAGAGTCCTCCCACACATTTGGTTGGCTGGTGGCTGTGTCAATTTTAAATGGGAGGCTGCAAATGGTTAGAGGTGGGCGCATGTCCCACCTCTTTTACAAATGTTCACTCCCACAGCGTTTTGCTTGCGGGAGCGAGCAGCGGCGTGCAGGCTGGCAGCTGCATTCCTTAAATTCCTTGCAGCGGGCGCACCACTCGCGGGCTTTTTTTTAATTTTTATAATGGCGCCCGGCGCTTCCTGGAGCTGCAACACGCATAGCCCACTGAGCCTCCAGGGACCTGCGTTTACAGGGGCTCTTGTGTGAGTTTCACACAGCGCGCGCGCACCAATTGCGGGCTTTAAGTAAAAACACACTGTATACGGGTGTACGGTCTTTAAAAGCATTTTGTTTTAGGTGACGTCTAATTTATCACTGCATTATTTTGTTTTAACGCCGGAAGCCGTTTGCATTCTGGGATATCTAGTTCTTTAAATGCAAACTCCGGCCGTGGAGCTCGCCTCTGTCCCCGGAACCAGTTAGCATTGTGGGACCTGTAGTTCCGGTTCGCTTGTTGCTTTCAGCTTTTGGGCCCCGCAATAGCAACTGAGGGCCCAGGCCCCTCGTGCTGCGTTTTCGCGATGCCTGGTTTCACGTGTTGTGTGCCTGGATGCTATAGCAACTCGCACCGCGCCAGGGAGTTGCACTTCTACACCTTCCCCAAGGACCCGGAGCTGCGTCGGCTCTGGCTTAACAATGTCCCACGCGGGCATCAGCGGTTGTTTCAGCACTTTTCAGCCCACGTCAGGCCATCAACTCTGCAGCCTGCATTTCCCTGGCGGCCGCAACACTTACAGTTTACGCATGCCCACCATCTTCCCTCTGCAACGGGTGAATCAGCAGCGCCGGGCCCGCAGTGGGGGCAGCCGAGGACGGAAACAGCCAGCCAGCTAATCAGACTCTGCAAGAGTTCACTGCGTGGCATTTGTTCAGCTTCGCATGTCGCTTCTCCCAGCTGCACAAGTCTTCGGTAAGTGTTAATTCACTTAATCTCCCCCGCGCCATCCCTGCCCCCCCACCGCCTCCCTCCGGTTGCTGCTTGTTTAGTTACTTTGGTTTACTTTTAACCCCCTTTTACTCCAACATCACTTCTTTTCTGTATACTCCCGCTCTGAAGTCTCTCATTTCATTCGCACCCCCGATTCTCCTTCACCACCCCTCTCCCGCCTTCTCTTCGCCAGCTTCACCTCTTTTATTCTGCTCTCCCCTTATACGTTCTCCCTGGCCTTTTCCGTGCTATCACCAACTCGCTAAAATCCCTTCCCCTTTCACATCCTTCCTTTTCTCACCACCACTACATATTTATTTGCATTCACAGCTATCCCAGTGGCGTAACACAGGCCTCCGCAGCCCCCACAATGCGGGGGGCTCCCCAAGCTGCAGGGGGCCCCCTCAGCACAATACTTTGGCCAGAGAGCCCCTCATTAAGTCTGCAGGGTGCCCCTCCACGTACCTTGCTGGGGGGCCCCCCTCAAGTTTCATTACGCCACTAAGCTATCCACTTTCCTGCCCTCTCCATCTTGCTAAAAACACCTACTCCCCTCTTGCTGTCTCTGGCTCACTCTAGCTGCACCCACCCGCACCAGTTGCCTATCCCGTCCTCATTGCAGAGCATTCTACAGCATAATTTCTACGTGTTCTACATCTGCCCACACTAATTACTGTGCAGCTAGAAATACTTTTTCATGCTGTCCACCCTCTGTGGTAGGTGTCAGGTGTTGCGTCCCTTCCGGCAGGTGCAGCACGCATGGGTTATTCTTCACTCGTGGCCAGGGATCACACCATACCGATGGACGCTTTCCGGGTGGGGGGAAGCTCTACAGTTTCTGGCATCTTTGTAGTTTTTTTGTGTGTAGACTAATGTGCACGTGGGCCTCCATCCACCACTCGTGCATAACAATGGTGTACCATCACTGCACGTGTGCCAATCTATACAGTGGGCATCATCACACAAATTGTGCCAATCTATGCAACAGGGCACCATTACTGCATGTGTGCCAATCTATAAACGGGATACCGTGACTGCATGACTTCACACTAATAAAGTCCCAAAGGCGAGACCTATTGGCTATGCCAATGCTTGTTTGGGTTTATGACACTCTAGCCGAACCAAAGCTTACCGAGCCATAGAAAGAGTGTCTTTTGTATATTGTTCTGATTCCATATGAAAAGGAATAGAACAGTCATAATTGCTAAATAACTTCGAACCAGGGTATTGCAATTGTCTTTTTTTTTAAGATGGTGTTATTCTTATTAATATCGGTTCACATATTGTTGTGGCAGTTCTATAATTGCATTACAGTGCCTATATAAAACTAAATTAAACAGTGGCTTTCTCTATTAAAACACAGATTCCTCACCTTTAGAATATCCCCAAGTGCAAGACTGGATCCGGAAGATTTTAACAGCTTTTCTCCTATGCGCCGCTAGGTGGCATTGTGCGGCTCCACACCAATTTCATTCCGCCATGGAAGTGTCGATCTGAGTTGCCTATAAGCACCTCTCCTGCGCACTGATGTCATTTTCTTTCTTTACTTTGTCCTTGATCTTGGATGCAGTGCCCGACAATCAGTTGATACCAGTGTGCAGATTATTAGAATGGAATCTTTTCAGATTAGAAAGGGGATCAGTTCACAGAAGTGGGAGGGCCTTGAGTAATCTGTGGTTAGAGTATCCATCAGAAAGGGCATTACTGAAAGTAAGTAACCTGTTCTTCTAATGGATACTTATAGCTGCAGTTTTACCTTGTAGAATAGATATCAAAGCAGTACTTCTAAAGGTGGTGGGTCTGTGGTCTGTTGAATGGCTCAAATCACAAAGTCCTTCAGGACCAAACAAAATACCCTTCCCGACGACCTGGCTGTCAAGGTAGTCGTGCTTCATAAACATGTACCGCCGCCCACGTCTCAGCCTGACAGATGTCAAGATCATGCATTCTGTGTGTCAGCGCAGTGGTCTTCGCCTTGGCCCTGATAGAAAGGATTAACCCCTGAGGGGTGGCTGCTTGTCAAGTCCATAGTAGATCTTGGTGCAGAGGACTATCCACCTTGACCGTCCTTTTCCGCACTGCCATGCTCTTTGCCCCAGATAACCATACAAAGAGTGTATCGTACACCCGATAGTCTTCGGTGCAATTGAGGTCAAAATTCAAAGCTCTTTTAGCCTCCAGCCGATGGAGGCTTTCTGTTTTTTAGAATCAATCATTTTTATTAAACAGGAAATTCCAATCGCTGAACACAGCCTACTGCCTACATCTCAAGGCCGGCAGAGCGGATTTGATCGAACATACACAGCTGGTAGGTACACAACCCGGAGGCCGGCCGCGATTATGTACTGAAGTAAGGCACTTGCTTTAATTCCCAATTTTAGAAGAGTAAGATAAAACAATATACAATGACGCAGAAAATACAACAGACAACTTTGGCAAGGGCCCCCCCACCCCTCACCCTTCCCTCCCCCCACCCACCCTTCTCCGCACCAGCATCCTCCATCGGTACAAGCTTACCCCGTGAGGTCTCATACCCTCAACGAGTTTTAGATTCACACTATCAGCTGCTGGGTGGAGCCCGGAGGATCCAAAGGTATCAACCGTAGAATCTGTAGGTACTTAGGACAGGTCACCTCTCTCAGGTCTTTCGTGAGCAAATTCAGAAAGGGCTTCCACAATGTTGGGAACTCCTGCCTCTTCCCTTCCACGGTCATCGACATACGCTCCATAGCCAGCAACTGCCACAGTCTATACACCCAAGTCATGACCTCTGGCGTTGTAGTCGTTCCCCACAAAGCCAATATAACCAGCCTAGCAGCGCCAGCGCTATCTGCCTGCCTTGAAGGGATCGCAACGGGAAAACTTTCGCACGCGGGAGGCCAAGGAGCGTGTATTCTGGGGAGCGGGGTAGCGCAATCTGAAAAGCAGCATCAATATCATCTAGCACTTCCGTCCAGTAGCGGTATAGCTTCGGGCAGTGCCAAAGCAGATGGGCCAGTGTCCCTGTCATCCCGCACCCCCTCCAGCACAGGTCCGTTTTGGTTTTGTCCCAAGCGTGTACCCGGGCTGGTGTATAATACCAATATGAGAAATGAGAAAAAACAAGGACTCCCTGAACAATGGATAGTTCAATTCCTAGGACAGGGACTTTAATTAAAAGTGATGTGTTACATATTGTGTTTCATTTTTTAAATGTTTTGTATAAATATCATTTGTTTAGACAATATGAGAAGAAATTATTAAAATGGTAACAACTTTGAACATATTTTTTCTGTCTTCCTTGGTTTTCTTAATGTTACAGATACTGTGTATATTGTTTGCTTTATTGACATTGCCTAGGAGTTTTTGTTACTACCATTTAATACCAATATGAGACCACTTTAAACGCGGACTCCGCGCCCGCTGTGCTGTGTGCAGTGTGGTGTGCCCTATATAGAATGTGCTCCCACTCTTTAGGAGTAAGGGGCCTACCCAATTCGGTCTCCCAGCGGACCTGGGCTTTCGTTCTTTGCTCTGTGTGATGTATCATAAGCATAGCGTATAGCTCCGAGATCAGCCGGCGATCGTCCGTCTTACAAACCACCCATCGTTCGAACGACGTAAGGGGCCTGGACATGTGGGCATAATTACCAGCCTTGGTAACCCAATGACAGACCTGAGCGTAAGCAAAGGCATCCTTTGCTGGGAGACCATAGTCGTCCCGCAACTGCTTAAAGGGAATGACCCCTTCCGTGTCAAAGAGGGATCCCACCCTCTTACAACCTGCTTCGCGCCATCTATGAAACACTACAGACACCCTCCCCGGAGGAAAGTCCGGGTTGTCTACAATGGGGGACATCGGCGAGGGAAAAGTCGTCCATCCTTTTGGCGCAGCCACCTTATCCCAAACTCTGAGGGTGGACGAGGTCACTGGCGAAGAGTATAACCCCCACGCTCTGTTTTCGGGGCAACCATAGTTCTCTCCAGATATTCACACCCGCCACGGACTGATCCATAAAGTTCCAATGCTTACTAGAAAGCGGCCTATTCCACTCTATAAGGTATCGGAGACAGGACGCTTGGTAGAAGCACCCTATGAGCGTGAGTCCCAGACCCCCCCGCGTTTTCGCACAAGTCATTTGCACCAGAGAAAGACGGGGTTTCTTACCTTCCCAGACGAACTTGTTGATGAGGGATTGCAAATGTTTAAGCGCTCCGGGTGGCGGCGTTAACGGGAGCATCTGAAATAAATAAAGGATACGCAGGAGAACCGTCATTTTAACCGCCGCTATCCTCCCAAACCATGCTAACCGAAGGCGCCACCAGGCGTCCAGCGCCTTGGCCGTATGCTCCAGCAGCAAAGTATAGTTTAACGAAACCGTCCGTGCAATGGTCGGGGTCAGTCGGAATCCCAGATAAGTTTTATATCAGACTGCGACCACTGGAAAGGGAAGCTCCTCTGCAGAGCGTCCACTTCAACCGAGGGGGGCGAAAGATTAAGAATCACCGATTTACCCAGGTTCACCTTAAATCCGGAGGTCTCTCCGAAGGCCGCGAGTTCCGACATCAGTGCGGGGAGTGTCGTCTGGGCCTGTGTAAGCGAGAGGATCACATCATCTGCGTACATACTAATTTTATGCACGTCTGCCCCAAATTTTAGGCCCACAATCTGTGGATTAGAGCGGATTCGCTGCGCAAATGGCTCCATATAAAGCGCAAATAAAAGTGGGGACAGGGGGCAGCCCTGGCGTGTCCCACGTGCAATATGAAAGAACGCCGACCTGTCACCATTAACTCGCACAAACGCTTTCGGGGCGTGGTAAATGCACCAAATCCATTTCAGGAAATTATCCCCGAGCCCATAGCCACGGAGTACCGCAAATAGCTAGTCCCACCCTATGCGGTCAAAGGCCTTTTCCGCATCAATTGACAACAGAAAGACCGGCCTGTGGGACCGCTGCGTACTGTCAATAAGGTGTAGAAGCCGCTTGGCATTATCCCCCCCTTGTCTAGTGGGAATGAACCCCGACTGATCTGGATCAATAATGTCTGCCATAAGGGGGTTGAGACGCGCCGCCAGAATTCCTGCATAGAGTTTCGCGTCAATGTTAAGAAGCGATATTGGCCTGTACGACCCGCACTCTTTTGCCTCTTTACCGGGTTTTAAAATCACGGAGATCGCTGCCTCCGCCATCGATGGTGTCACTGCTCCTGTCAAAAGGAAAGAGTTGAACAATTTTGTTAAAAAGGGAGCCAGCTCCACTCAAAACGCTTTATAAAATGAGGCCGGGAAGCCGTCTGGGCCCGGCGCCTTGGCTACCTTCAATCTCGCTATGGCCGCGATGACCTCATCTATGCGGATATCAGCGTCTAGCTGCTCTGCCACTGCGCTAGATAACGGGGTTATCCCACTTGTGCTTAAGTACTCTCTCGGGTCTCGTGGCGGGGGATCTTGTTCTGTGTACAGGTGTTGGTAAAAGCTCCGAAATGTTTCCACTATGTGCTCATCCGCACACTGTTCTGTCCCGGAGGAGTCTCGCACCGCCTGTATGAGGGACGTTTGTGTTTTAGCTCTCAATCTATGCGCTAACATTCTCCCACACTTATCGCTGCTAAGGTAAAATTTGTGTCGCAGCCGCAAAAGGGCATGTTCCGCTCTGTCCACGTCGAGGTGCTTCAACATACGCCTGCGCTTCTCCAGCTCCCGCCATACTCTCTGTGCTCCAGTGCGCTTGTGGATCGCCTCTAGTTCCCTAACCTCCTTCTCTAACGCAGCGCGTTTCTCCTTTCGCAGTGTATTGTAATTGGCCACAATTGCAATAAACTACCCTCGCGCCACTAACTTTAGGGCTTCCCACACCGCCGCCAGCGTAGTGGAACCTATATCATTGGCCTGGAAGTAGTGTACTATCGTATCCCTCATCCGCTTGAGTACATCCTCAGAATGTAACAGACTTTCTCTAAGGCGCCACCCGGGAGGTAACGCTCGCTTATGCTGCGCAGGGAGCAGGACAGTAAGGGGAGCATGATAGGACAGAGTTCGGGGTTCAATAGCAGCGGAGTGAAGGCTAGACATAAGCTCAGTGGAGGCCAGGAAGTGATCCAGCTGGGCATATGTTTTGTGCGCGGCCGAATAGTAAGTATAGTCTCGCTCTGTGGGATGTAGCGCGCGCCACACGTCATGTAACCCATGATCCACTAGCCAACCCTTACCTACTGGGGAGAGAGAGCCCCGGTCTGATGTACCCTCAAGCCCGATCTGTCCAGCCCCGAGTCCATCACGAGATTTAAGTCCCCACCCACCAGGACCGCCGTATCCTGAGAGGACAGGACGTCTGCCAGTGCTGATAGAAAGAAGGGTTCCTGCTTCTCATTCGGACCATATAGAGACCCGATGGTGAGGTGTGTCCCCCCCCATTGCACTCTAAGAACCAACAGTCTCCCCTTAATCTCAGCAACTGTCTATCACTTTGCATGGGCAGCGGGCCCCAAATAAAGTTGCCACTCCATTTTTCTTGGACGGCCCTGCGGACCAGACCTAATGGGGAAATCGTTTATCGCGCATGCGTGTGGCGTCCTTGGCAAGCAGATGTGTCTCCTGGAGGAGGCATATGTCGCCTCCCACATTCTCAAGCAGGGAGAGCACTGCCGCTCTTTTGACGGGATTATTAAGCCCTCGGACATTGAGGCTCACAACTTTGAGGTCCTTACCCGTACCTTAGACAGCAAGCATGCTATGCCAAATGCTAGACCCCGGACCCTCCCACCCCCAGCCAACCTCAAAATCCCCACTCTTGTATTTTAGTAGAATGCCAAGCAAGCTGATGCGGAGAACCCCAACAGGAACTACAGAAAACCCCTTCCCCCAAAGAGAAAACCCCTAGACAAACAGAAAACACCCAATGACAAAGGGAAAACATGACCAAAGTCTGTCACAAGAAGGAAAGTTCAGGGGGTCGTAGCCGCCTCACTCGACCCGTCAAGAAGGTCGGACACGTTAACAGCAAGTCGCTGAAGAACAGACAAGGAGATGAGCTAGGCACTCATTTCCGTCCCCCCGGCACCGCTCACTAAACCCATCCCAAGGGCACAGTAAGACTCCTCATGGGGTGAAAGGCTTCGCTGATGATTGAGATAGGGTGGACAACACCTCCTCCCTCTCCCTCTCCCTCTCCCTCTCCCTCTCCCTCTCCCTCTCTCTCGTAGCTTGGTCAGGCTTTGAGACAGCCGTCCCCCTGCCCACTCGCTGCCATTCCCCAGCGCGGTGCGCTCGCTGTGACCTGGGTAGATCAACCACCTCCGCCGGGGTGGCATGTTCAAGCCCCAACACCTCCATAGCGTCTGCGACTGACCGAAGTTGCAGCAATTTTCCGTTGTGCTTAAAGATGAGGCGGAAAGGGTGACCCCAGGAGTACGGGACCCCTGACTCCCGCAGATGTGTGGTCACCACTTTGAAAGCACGTCGCTTACTGAGTGTTGAGGCCGCCAAATCTTGGAAGATGGCTGGCTGGTGACCTCTAAAGTGAAGAAGCTGGACCCCCCTGGCCCGGCGAATAATACGTTCTTTCAGTTGAAAGTCATGAATGCATACCAGAATGTCCGGCGGGGGCGCCTTCATACCCCGGGGAAGACCCACTCGGTGGACACGATCCATCTGTATGTCCGTCTCCTCGCTCTCCTCGAGGATCTGATGAAACAGCGCCTGAACATAGGCACGGAGGTCGTCCCCCTCCTCCTTCCACGGAACGCCTCGAATCCGCACGTTGTTCCTCTGAGAGCTGTTCTCCAAATCCTCGGCGTGGGCTTGAAGATCGAGATTTTGCTCGCGGAGGCGCAGCATATCTTGCTGCAGGTGGTGGATTTCTTCAGCTCTTCCCACATCGTGTTCTTCCAGGGTTGCCACCCTCTCCCCGATGTCGTCCACATCCCGGCGCACATCCCGCAGATCTGCTGCCAGCTGAGATCTGAGTTCCTGGATGTCAGCCTTCATGGCTGCGAAGAGCTCTACCATAAAGGCTTTCGTCGCTGGTGTCTCATCGCCCTCCATCAGGCTTGCTGCTTTCTCTCCAGAGGGCCCTGGCTGACCTGGCTGCTTAGGGAGGAACTCCTTCAGCGACTTTTCTTTGCGGGCCCTTGCTGCTGCCATATCAGTCACTCTGCGCCTCGGGCCAGTCGTCGCACACGTGATTGCTATGGGAGCAGGGGAGGTCACCCGCCACACACTCCTTGCTGTCGCCGTGTCTCTTGTGTCCCTCGCTGTACTCACTAGCTCGGAAGGGCCCAATGCATGCTTTTATATCAAGTACCGTGGGCGCCTATTCACCGCCCAGGCCGTGTGTCATTGGAAACGTCGCACCATCGTCACAGCAGGGACCCCGGGCACTTCAGGCACTCAGTCGCTCCTTAGGGTGCCCCTACCTCCACACACCCCGTCCGCCGAACTGCGGACCGCTTAGGCCTCACTCAGGCGCACCTGCACTGTTCCTGGACAGACGGCTGCTCTCGAGGGGGCAGCCCCGGGGGAGAGGCACTCCACACACTTCCCTGGCCGGGCTCAGCTACGGCCCCGAGGACGCCCGCACACCGGCTCCGACGAGCCTCTTCTAGCTATCGTCTTGATAGCCTCCCTCCTCCCCGCTCTTATCGCTCCCTCTCTCAGGCTCCCCACCAGCTCTCGGGCGGCCTCCGCACTCGCCACTCTCTCCCTTCTTCAAGGCACAGCTCGCGAGGGCCCAATACTAGGCCTCGCCACTCAGCACCCAACGTCAGGCCACAGATCTCCCAGCCGTCTCCGCGGCAGGCCGCCAAGGCCGCCGGAGCCAAACAGTCCCACGCCGGGGGATCCGCCGGGCCAGGAGGGCCGGCCTCACCTTCGCCGCAGCTGCCTCTCAGGGGATCAGGGGGCCCTCCGCACTCTCCTGCTGCCGATGCCCCCCCCCACCACCGCCGCGGCTGCACTTCGGCCAAGTCCGCAGGCCCTTTCCAGGCCCTTTCCAGGCCCTTTCAGGCAGGCTCCTCAAAATGGCGTCCGCTCGTCCCCTGCCGCACTGACCTGAAGGCCACCCCTGCGGCGCCACCTCTCGCCACTCATCTGCCGGCCGGGACGGTCAGCCTTCGTCCCACCATCCAGCTCTTAGGGGGTCCGGCCGGAGATCGCTGACTCCGCGTCACTTCAGACGCTCCGCACCGCCTCTCTGCTCACGCGCGGCTCCGAGGAAGCCGCCGGCCGGGGCCGATCCGGGAGTCCCTTCGAGCCATGTCTCCGAGCCGGAAACTCACTGCAATGGTGCCGGACCGGTCACTGGTGTCGCCCAGCCTCAATTTGCGGCTCACGGGGTACAGGAACAGGCGCTATAACAAGGCTGATGTTCGGCGGTGCCGGAGGGACACGATCCTGCGTCCTACCGCGCCGCCATCTTGGCCACGCCCCATCGGCTTTCTGTTTTTTAGAGGGGTGAGGTGGGGCAAAGAACGTTGCCTGATTGATGGATTATCCAACAGGAAAGGCTGTAACAAGGTTAGGCAAAAAGGCCACCTTGGTCCACAGTGCCACTTTTTGCCTCGAAAAAGGTGGTTTAAGGTGGCTGCACTAAGAAAGCCTTAAGTTCTTGTACTCTACGAGCTGAGATCACCGCGACCAGAAACAGTCTTAAGACCTAATGGACAGCTGTGCATGGGTTTGAGGGGCGTACACATGAGGAAAGGGAGAACCAAAATAAGGTCCCTCTGTGACATCACAAAGGGGTTGTCATCACAATGGGTGCCGTGAACATCGATGGTTGGTCCGGTAAATGTAAAAATGCCGAAAGGGCCTACCGATAACCTTCAAGAGAGCTCAGTGCAAGTCCTTGCTAGGCCAGATACAGAACAAACAGTAGGGCATCCAACAGTCTGGCTGGCAATGGGTCAGTATTGCAGGTGCCATACAAGATTACATACTTGTCCAAGCGCACTTCTTAGACAGGCTTAGTAGAAAGACAGTCAGGATGACATCGAAAACTTTGGGTGGAAGATCGAATGCCGCCGTGCAATCTCCACGCATGGAGGTGCACATTGTGCGGGTTCTGGTATAGGACCCTGCCCTGCTTCTGTGGCAGGAGGTGTTCCTGAAGCGGTAGCCTGCTTGGAAGACCGATGTTTATGCCAAGTTCTGGTTACCACACTACCTGCTCAGTCTGGAGCCACTAGGATGACACGGGTCCGGTCATTTCTGATCATCTTCAGAACTCTAGGAAGGAGAGGTAGCAGCAGGATGGCATACAGTAGTCCTGTGCTTCACTATATCTGGAATGTGTCTCCGAGAGCGCATTCTTAAACTCCAGCACACAAAAGGTTAGACCAGCATTCTCTGCGGTGGTGAAAAGACCTAACCAAGGTTCTCTCCATTACACAGCATAAGCCTGTTGGTTCACAGGATTGTCTTCCACTTCTTTGCTTATATCTTCAATGCCATCATCAATGTTGTCGGCTTCTGTTCCGAGCTCAAGAACTTTAATTTGCAACAGTTTTGCTTTGCAGATATTAAACAATGATGTAAAAAATGTTAAGACAACATCAGACATTCTTGTTGACTCCCATGATTTGCGGACCTCTGGGGCATCACAAAACTTGTAATTAAGTCCAAAATCTAAATCTTTCAGGACATTTCCTAAAATGGTTCCTGCTGCTTTTACTGCATCCTGTGGCTTTATTGTGCAGCAAGAACCTTAGCCGTCGAATCCGATGAGAACTTCATAAGTGGCTCATTCTTGTTGTTAGACTGCCAAAAACTAATTCTGTTGTACGTTCTGCCCAGAAAAATCTTAATTACATTATTATGGATCAATCTAGTTTCATGAATGTTGACCATTTTCTTTGATCTCACTGAATGTGAACCCGTAGCCAGCACTCGAGTGGCTTTAAAATTTCATTGGCTTTTTCAAAGAGTGCAAACTTAACTGAAGGCTGGCTGGGAGATCATTACACATTCATATTTTCGAATGTATGCATGCATGCTGTTTGGGTGGGCATACAAATCTGCTGCAGATACATTCACCTCTCTGTTTAGATCAGCTACTCAGCTGAAAACTTCATCTTGGAAGAATCTAGCTGCAGATAAAAACATGTTTGCTCTTTGAGATTCACATACTCT
Source organism: Calotriton arnoldi (assembly GCA_963921515.1). Lineage (NCBI taxonomy): Eukaryota > Metazoa > Chordata > Amphibia > Caudata > Salamandridae > Calotriton > Calotriton arnoldi. Next base: position 2,640,072 of record CAWUFW010000281.1, read on the forward strand.
GTACTGTGTTCTTTCGTCAATCCCTTTGGCGCCTGTTCTGGATAAACCACAGATAACACATTGAAGATCCTCTGCTTTTTGATCAGTCGGAGGTGGACAACGGGAAGCCATCAATCTTCTAAGTGGATAGACATAGGGTTTTGTTGTCGTCGCTTTCTCAGAAGACTCAGATTCTTGCTGTGATTCACTGGTTGACTTTTTTTCCAGGCTTTTTTAATTGTATACGACTTGTAGCACTTGTTGTTACAATGAGAAAATATTTCACCCTCTTCAGCCATCAGTTTCAATTTTTTGTGAACTTTGTCATGCTGTATTTCTGCAGCATCTTGAATTCTCTTCTGTCCATCCGCAGTTCGTTAGCTTTTCTTTTGGATTAGTTTGGCATATGACACATTTTTCTTTGTTGAAGGAGTCCTCAGATTTTGTAGTAAGTAACGAAAATCCTGAAACAAAAACAATATTAAATTACCAATTTGATGGCTAAAGCATATCATTATAGAGCCGCCATTTTGGAAAATGGCGGAAGGATTGGTCTGAGGAGTTATTTTCTGTCTCTTTAAGACTACTTGACCCCCATAACCTATGTTTTGACACCAAAATGAAGTATATAGGTCTCATGGTTTCTGAAATATTACCTCAAGACCACTGACTCATTGTCAGTGAAATTGCTCTCCCACCCTCGCAGCTCCACCATTAAGTGAGGCCTGCCCCTGCACTCTCGAGTGTTGGTGATCGAGGCCCTCCTCCACCCGCAGGTTTCCCTGCGCCTCATCCCTGGTGGTCCAGTGGACCTCTGTCTCCTTCCTCTAACTCTGCTCTTTCACTCGTTTTTCTACCCTTTTTATCTTTCACCTTTCTGCACTTTTCTGCATCTCTGCTCTTTTGTGCCTTATTTCTGCTCATTCTCCCTTCCTCTCGCTCTGCCCTTTCACTTGTTTTCACTCGTTTTTCTACCCTCTTTTATCTTTCACCTTTCTGCATCTCTGCTCTTTTGTGCCTTATTTCTGCCTATTTTCCCTTTTTTCTTTATCCCTTATTTCCTCCCTTTATCTTTCCCCGCCGCTGCTGCCCCCGCGGCCCCTCCCCCCAGCGCGACCGGCCCAATCCAGCTCCCCTCCCCGCTCCCGCCTCCCAGCTGTCCAGCCCTCCCCGACCCCTACTTAATGGCGGCCACTGCGGGGACAGGCGAGCAAGACCACTGACTCATTGTCAGTGAAATTGCTCTCCCACCCTCGCAGCTCCACCATTAAGTGAGACCTGCCCCTGCCCCTGCACTCTCGAGTGTTGGTGATCGAGGCCCTCCTCCACCCGCAGGTTTCCCTGCGCCTCATCCCTGGTGCCTTCTGTTTTCCCCTCGTGCCCCCATTTTTCTGTGCCCAACTTTGCCTTCTGTACCCCCCGTTGCCTCTCTCCACTCCCGCCGCTGCGTCCCCTGCGGCCCCGCCCCCCTGACTGCCCATTCGCTGCCCCTGCCTCCCGCCTCCCAGCTGCTCCTCCCTCCCACCTCCCCATATATGGCGGCCGCTGCACGGTGAGGAGAGCGACCCTTGACCTTGCCAGGTAGGTCGCTCCCCCGCCACACAGCTCCGTCTGTGTTGTCCTGCCCGCTGCTGCTGCTGGTAAGCTCGCCCCTCTGCTTGTTGCCTCGGTGCCCGTTTTGCCTTCTGTTTCCACTCGTGCCCCCATTCTGTGTGTCCATTTTTGCCTTCTGTTTCCCCTCGTTGCCCCCATTTTTTGTGCCCGATTTTGCCTTCTGTTTCCCCTCGTGCCCCCATTCTGTGTCCATTTTACTTTGTTTCCCCTCGTGCTCCCATTTTTTGTGCCCAATTTTGCCTTCTGTTTCCCCTCGTGCCCCCATTCTGTGTGTCCATTTTTGCCTTCTGTTTCCCCTCGTTGCCCCCATTCTGTGTCCATTTTTGCCTTCTGTTTCCCCTCGTTGCCCCCATTTTTTGTGCCCGATTTTGCCTTCTGTTTCCCCTCGTGCCCCCATTTTTTGTGCCCGATTTTGCCTTCTGTTTCCCCTCGTGCCCCCATTCTGTGTCCATTTTGCCTTCTGTTTTCCCCTCGTGCCCCCATTTTTCTGTGCCCAACTTTGCCTTCTGTACCCCCCGTTGCCTCTCTCCACTCCCGCCGCTGCGTCCCCTGTGGCCCCGGCCCCCTGACTGCCCATTCGCTGCCCCTGCCTCCCGCCTCACAGCTGCTCCTCCCTCCCACCTCCCCATATATGGCGGCCGCTGGCGCGCCGAACGCGCGCCTAAGGCAAGCCCGTCTGCGCCCGTCCGCGCCTGGACCGCGCCCAGTGCCAGAACTCCTGGGCCGCGCGCCCCCCGCTCCAGCCTCGAGGACCGACGCCGTTACGATGCCACCACACTCCACGCTCTCAACCCCGGACGGACACACAACTGCTTCAAGGCCGCCCCGAAACGCACTCATGGTCCCTTCACCTGCCAGAACTGCAGCTACACCAGCCTCAGAGCCACCGAAGCGCCCACCAAGAAGGACCTCAACCACCTCCGATGCATCCTACTGAACACCCGCTCCGCACGCAAACACGCCGTCGAGCTCTGGGACCTGCTCGACACATCATCACCAGACGTCGCCTTCCTGACAGAGACCTGGATGAACGACTCCTCCGCACCCGACATCGCCATAGCCATCCCAGACGGCTATAAGATCACCCGCAGAGACCGCGTCAACTGAGTAGGAGGAGGAATCGCCATCGTCCACAAGAACTCCATCAGGGTCTCGACCAGCACCGACGACCTTCTCTGCACCGCCGAACACATGCACTTCCAGATCCACACGGACCCCAACACCACCCTTAGAGGCACCCTTGTCTACAGACCCCCTGGGCCCCGACCCCAGTTCAGCGACTCCATCGCCGACTTCATCAGCACGCACGCCCTGACCTCTACCGACTACATCCTCCTCGGAGACCTGAACTTTCACCTGGAGAACAACAACGACAGCAACTCCACCACCCTGATCGACAACCTCGCCAACCTCGGACTGAGACAGCTCGTCACAACACCGACTCATTCCGCCGGCCACACGCTCGACCCCGTCTTCTCCTCAAGCTCCCACGTCTCCTTCAGCCACACCACGGAACTCCTCTGGACTGACCACCGCTGCATCCACTTCACCTTCCAGAAACCCACCACACACCACCGCACCCAACAGATCCCACGCCGCTGCTGGAGCAAAGTCACCGAAGACCAACTATGGGCAAACCTCGCTCTCAGCCCTCCCTCCGACCCATCCAACACCGACGACGCTGCCTGCAACCTCAGACGATGGATAGACGACTGTGCCAACACCCTCGCCCCGCTGAAAAAACTCACCTACAGCGACACCACCAAAAGAGCCAGCTGGTTCACCCCGGAACTCCTAGCTTCCAAGCGTACCTGCCGGAAACTAGAGAAGAAATGGCACAGTGATAAGACACCGGACAGCCACGCAGCCCACAAAGACGCCATCCGTAACCACCACCACCTCATCAGGTCCGCCAAGAGAATCTCCTTCAAAGACCGCCTCGACAACAACGCACACAACAGCAAGGAGCTCTTCAACATCGTGAAGGAACTCTCCAACCCCAGCTCCAACACCAACGACATCCCCCGTCACAAGCCCTGTGCGATTCCCTCGCCACCTTCTTCCACCGCAAGATCGCCGACATCCACGACAGCTTCAACACCCAGACAGCCCCTACTAAGATAGATACACCAGACCCGCCGCACACCATCGACCATGACCCCTTGCCAGCCTGGGCCAGCGTGAACATTGATGACACCATCAAGACCATGAGCACAATACACTCCGGCTCCCCGTCAGACCCTTTCCCGCACCACATCTTCAACAAAGCCAGCAGCTCCATCGCACCCCACCTGTGCAACGTTATCAATCTCTCCTTCGAGACCGCGACCTTCCCAGAGAGCTGGAAACACACAGAGATCATCGCCCTACTCAAAAAACCCAAGGCGGACCCGAGAGACCTCAAGAACTTCCGGCCCATCTCCCTGCTTCCATTCCCAGCCAAGGTCATCGAGAAGATCGTCAACAAACAGCTAACCCGATACCTCAAAGAAAACAGCATCCTGGACCCATCCCAATCAGGGTTCCGCAGCAACCACAGCACTGAGACTGCCCTCATCGCCGCCACCGACGACATCAGGACCCTGCTGGACAACGGTGAGACCGCAGCCCTCATCCTGCTGGACCTCTCCGCCGCCTTCGACACTGTCTGCCAACGCACTCTACGCGCACGCCTCCACGATGCAGGGATCCGAGACAAGGCCCTGGAATGGACCACCTCCTTCCTCGACGGCAGAACCCAGAGAGTCCGCCTCCCACCTTTCCGATCCGAAGCCTCCGAGATCATCTGCGGCGTACCCCAGGGATCTTCCCTCAGCCCAACACTGTTCAACATCTACATGGCCCCGCTCGCACGCATCGCCAGACAGCACGACCTCAACATTATCTCCTACGCCGACGACACTCAACTGATCCTCTCCCTCACCAAGGACCCCCTCGCCGCCAAATCCAATCTCCATGAAGGAATGAAGGCCGTCGCCGATTGGATGAAGATCAGCCGACTAAAGCTGAACACGGACAAGACAGAGGTCCTCATCCTCGGCTCCAACCCCTCAGCCTGGGACGACTCCTGGTGGCCAACGACGCTGGGAGCAGCCCCGACACCCACCGACCACGCACGCAACCTGGGAGTCATCCTCGACTCAACGCTCTCCATGGCCAAGCAAGTCAACGCAGTCTCCTCCTCCTGCTTCAACACCCTCCGCATGCTTCGCAAGATCTACAGGTGGATCCCGACAGATACAAGAAGAACAGTCACCCAGGCCCTCGTCAGTAGCAGACTCGACTATGGGAACGCCCTCTACGCGGGAGCCCCGGCCAAGCTCATCAAGCGACTGCAACGCATACAAAACGCCTCCGCACGCCTGATCCTCAACGTACCACGCCACAGCCACATCACCCCCCACCTGAGGAACCTGCACTGGCTCCCCGTCGACAGGAGAATCTCCTTCAAACTCCTCATCCACGCACACAAGGCACTCCACAAGACTGGCCCAGCCTACCTCAACAGACGACTCTTCTTCTACGTCCCCAACCGCCAGCTCCGCTCCGCCGACCTCTCCCTCGCCACCGTCCCTCGCATTCGAAGAACAACCACCGGCGGCAGATCCTTCTCACACCCCGCCGCCAAGACCTGGAACACCCTTCCACTAAGCCTACGACAGACCCAAGACCTGCTGACCTTCAGGAGGCTATTCAAGACCTGGCTGTTCGACCAGTAGCAGCACCCAGCCCCCCCCTTTTTTTCTCCCCAGCGCCTTGAGACCCTCGCGGGTAAGTAGTGCGCTCTACAAATTCTGTGATTGATTGATTGATCACTGCAACACATCCACCATTTTTAAAAATGTCATCCAAAAAATTCCAGCCCAGATTAGCGATGTTTACCTAAGCTAAATTACTTCTCTAATAATACAAAAACACATCAAAAATGAAAATTTCTGGACAACAATTTTTTTGGGGTGATGGCTCAGAGCTGCACTTTGCAATGAAACTTTTAGTAACAAAAGGTTTATCATGTTGCTGGTCACTAGCATTAGCTTGTCTGGTTTTGTCTGCCCTTTTGAGTTGGTTGGATGTAATTAATTTTGGTCAGAGTGGTCTTACTCTGGTTTGTGTTTTTCCTATGTTTATTATCAAAAAGGCAGAGAAGTGAACAGCTGATGTAGAATTAAGCTGGATAATCTGGTTTACACTTTCCAGATATGAATGCTGCTCTTGCCTTTGTTCACCTTCCTATTCCGTTCTGACAACATTGTGGGTAAACGGAAGCAGATTCTGTATTACTTTCATGAACTAAGGCACCAGTCACCACCACCACAGTGCTGAAAGAAAAGAGTGCAAATAGAGTAAGCCTATTATTTGAATTCTCTGACTTCACGTAGTGCATAGATTTGGTTAGTGAGTATTGCATTTATTTTCAGTTGCGTTTTTCAGTATGAGCATCATTCATATTCTTTGCGTATGATATAAAATATATTTCTTATTGAAGTGCTTTACTGGTATCACATTTACCAAAAAACAAAAATTAAGGTAACCAAGATTAATAAAACTAAACTGAAAAAAAGGTAAAATCTTAAATCCTGGGGTATTAACCTTGGAACTCGTTACAGTTGTAACATAACCATTATATTTTTATTTCAAAACGCTTAATTTTCTGTACTTTTTTAAAATTTAAGCTCAGATTGCCTCCAATTGTCTTGAAGAGTGGATCCCATATAGAAAATATCAATTTTTGTGTTTAATTACATTTTACGAATAGTACCAACAAATACTGTCATTTACAAGGTGTAATGGTAATTTAATAGAATACTATCAATTTTTTAGTGATATGGTCATGTAATCAAGAGCTGTTGTTTGAGACTTGACCAGATAGTTCTTCTCTGCTTTTAAGAGTTTTGTTGGTCTTGTTTCCTGTTCTTCAAGTTTTTTCTGTTTTCGTCATAGTTTAAGCTTGGGTGTCCTGGCTTTGTGCAGTAGATGTAATTTCCAGAAAGTCTTCGTTGGTATATATGTATGTGGTATTTGCAGAGCACAAAAGTAGCCAAAGGGCAACAGAGTGCTGTAAAGGGTCAAAAGCAAATAGCCAGTCAATAAGCTATTGAAGAAATAGCCGAGTTCAAATAGCAGATGTGGAATGTTGCTCGCATTCTGATGCAGTGCTCTTTAAAGTAGTGATGCTTCAGCTCTTTTTGTTTTTAGGTCTGACGTTAGCGAATAACGTTGTTTTTCTTCTTTTCATGCATACAAATACTTGCATATCTAGAAGAACCCTCAGTCAGTCCTCTTCATCTATTGGTCTGTTGTAGTGTTATTCACATTTCGCTTCCACCCACTACAGTTTAAAGCCACTTCATCGTATTGGCCTCCTAACTTCAAGTGACTGTACTTTTCTTGTGTGCACAATGTGCGTATCTGCGATCAATACAGCCCTTTTAATTCTTGGGTACAGGTTGACAAATGTGTCCTCTAAAAAACAAAACACAAAAAAACGTTGCCCCTAAATAAACTTTTTTTTTGGTCATTTGCAAGAGCACACACTGCTGATTTGCACTTTCTGCTCCTTGCAGTGTGCTGCATTGTATGAGGGCACTGCAGGCTTCACCCATCTTTCAAAGGGCTTTAAAACCATTCCAAGATAGCACCCCAGAAGTGAATTGTGCAAACCAACAGCTAGCAATTCTTTTATGTTTTTGTTATACGTTATGAAAAAAAATACAAGCAATTTTCCATGTGTTTGCAAGCGTGCAGATGCATGGGTGGCCATTTATAATAAAATCATTCCAAGATTGCTGCCTACAGGTGTGCATGCACGGGCGGCTACTTCTAATGGTTGATAATAAAGTTTATCAAAAGGCTTTACAAGATGGCCCCACTGCATCTTGCCTGTCTTCGGGTGCACCACGAAAGTTTGTGAGCTTTTTCCTGAAGGAAGAATGTGGTAATGTCTCTAGCTATGTCATTGATTATTTGTAAAGCACAACTGCACCAACGAGGTCTCATTGCTGTGTATTTGTTGTGCGTCCTTATAAAAACAAATGCACAGCCAACCAGGAATCAGCGTTTCTCTTGATCCAAATACCTCACTTTTGACAGATCTTCAGGGTGCAGGAGGCCTTCTTTGAGAGTTTGGTGCCTTTTTCCTATGAGTTATCCCATGAGATGAACGTGCACTTTGCAAACGCATTTTGACTTTTGTTACGTCTAAGAAAATTGTGCGAGAAATGATCATAGACTACATCACTTCATTTTGAATGTTACGATCTTTGTCTAGAAAATCAAAATGTGTAGACCAATTAAATGGATAGCTATGCTGTGAACCTAAGTATATGTATCTGTGTTTTAATGAAGTGGTTCCCCGGTGTAAATGAACTTTGGTTTGACTTTTATTTGTGTCTAGATTTAATTTTTTCATGGCACATTCTAGGGCTATTTTTTTTTCAAACTCCTAATCACTGAATGACTTGATAGTTTCCAGATAGGGTGCTTGTGTGGTTTTTTTTTTTATTTAAAAATAATAAACAACTGTTCCATCTTGTAAGCAGTGCCTACTTATTTTTGTAACGTTTTGTACAATTAGATAATTTTCAAGAAGTGACCAAATGTCCTCATCTAGAGGTCCTACAACCAGGGGCCATATTACATAAAGTGCCCCGGGGCGCAACAGGTGTTTGCGCCCGCCCCCGGAGTACTTTGGTATTACAGAAGGGGCCGCAGACGCTTGTGCGGCCTCTTCTGTAATACCAATCGCCAGGGCTATATTCAAGGGGTTTTCCCTTATTTGCATGGGGGCATGCCCCATGCAAATGAAGGAATCCCTGTGCCTCTACGCCCACGCCGTATTACTGACGTGGGCACAGAGGCAAAGAAGCCCTCCGAAAGCGCATTGACAGTGCACCACCTAAAAGGCTGAGAGCAGCCCTCTGCATAGGATAAAGGGGTCTGACCCTCCCCCTCAGATACCCCATTGCAAGCAGGTGCAGTCATTGACTGCACCTGCCTGCAAGGGGATCTCTATTCCCCTTTAAAAGTGCAGGTGGGTTGCTGCCCGCACAGTGAAACACGGAGCGACTGTAAAACAGCCGCTCCGTATTTCGCGTGAATGTGCTGCCCCCAGGGCAGCACGAGTTTGCTGCTGCCCTGGGGGAAGCGCATTCTCCATAATGAGGCACACTTTCCTTTATTGTACCGGGCGCATCTTTTTAAAGGTGCTCCCGGCGCAATGAAGGAAAGTGCGCCGCATGTGTAATGCGGCCCCAGGTCTGCATGTTTTTTAAAATTGCATAAAAATATTCAAAATCTACTTTCGCTCTTGGTTTGCAGTTGCACAGTTGTTGTTAACCTTTTGACTTCTGTGGACCCCTACTTAATCATTACTGGAACCTGGGGACTCAATTGAATAATTATTGGAATCTGAGGACCTCCACTGAGTTATTAGTAGGAGCCGGGGACCCCAGCCTAAGCATTTTCGATGATTTGAACCAAACACAATGCATAAAAATATAGTAAACAAGCATTCATCAGATCAGTGCACAAATGAGGAAATATTTTATTTCACAAACCAATGTAAAACAAATAAAAAGTTTAATGGGAAGGATGGAGCTTTGCTAAATTCAATTGACTCCACTGATCATCCATTCTATGTTCTGTTTGACTGCTCCCAAGAATCTGTCTGAGGGAATTATCTTTTTTTTTTTTTATTTTTTTTTAGCCTCTAATTTTAAATTCCTTCACAATTATACATGTTGCTTCTTTATAAATGTACCTTTTATTAATCTGTTAATATTATTGAATTTTGTAAGCAGTGTAGACCCCATGAATAGGCTTTGTTGACCCCTGGGGCCCTCATGACCACAGGTTAAGAACCACTGATCTAGTACATGACGGAAGTCTTAAACATACTTATTTGCTTACTCTACATGCTTTAGCCATTATTAAACGTATTAAACCTAATAAATTAAGTGAGGGGCGGGTTTTTGAAATGCTGGTTGCTATCCAAAGTTTTGAGTTTTTTGATGAGTCATAAGCCACTACCAAGAAGTGTAATGATGTACATATCAACAGGCTGCCTTGAGTGTGCAAGGGTATTTGAGTGGAGACTCCGTGGAAGTGTGCTATACTAATGTGCAAGGAAGTATAGGTATCAGTTGTGGTGCTGTGGCTTTCTATGTTGTAATGACAAGTAATATGTATGGAAATCTAAGCAGCATTGGGAATATCAGTGAAAATTGATCGGTTGTGGAGAATTTGTATATCACTTGTGTGCACTAAAGTGGCTGTTTCAAATGTACACATTTTTCCATGGCTTGAAGTGCAAACTCTTGAAACGTAATTCATTTTTTAGAAAACATCTTTGTAAAGGAAATGGGACTTAATGCATACACTGTTCTATTGTCATGGGTTTACAAACGCGAATGGAAAACTGAGGAAACAAAATATTGCAGGGCTGTGAAGGAGCACTGCGATCCTTCGCTGAAAAACAACCCTGCAATATTTTGTTTCCTCAGTTTTCCATTCGCATCTCAAAGCTTAAAACCAAGTCTTTTCTTTTTTTTTTTTTGTTTGTTTATTATATAAATCTTTTTATTGCCATTTTCAGTAAAAAAAAGGAACAATACAAAATGGAGCACTGTGAAAAACCTAGGGATCATACACACGGACACCACAAAACCCTCTATCCAGCCCCCCCCCCCCGACCACCCCTCTCAATGCTATTTTCTTCATAGATTGATGGTTCTACCAGGGCCGTCTGTTCGCAGAAAGCAGCGATGTCTGGGGCTCCACATATATTTCTCACTGCTCCCAAATTTTAGCCCATTTCTGGGGACATCCCTGATCTTCATACATAACCCTTTTGATCAGCTGGCACAAGTCTAAATCATGCTTCCAATCTTTTAACTGGGTCACTTGTTCCACTCCACATTTGTGTGATATATTTCTTTTTGCTATAGCCAACACCAACATTAACCATATACGTTCCATACAGAGCAAGTTTGTTTCCTCCCGAACATTTAGGAGACGCACATCGCCTTCAGATCGAGGGAGGATCTGCACACTTCGTTTAAACATTTAACTACTGGCACCCAAAAGCCCTGCGTTTTGGGACATTCCCACATCGTGTGATAAAACGTGCCCACCTGGCCACAACCTCGTCTGCAGTTGACACTAGGTGCCCTACCCAACTTAAACAACGTGGTCAGGGAGTAATGCGAGTGGTGGGGGATTTTTAATTATACTATGCGGAAACCTGAGCATAGGACCAACTCTCTAGGGGAGACCATTGCTTCCTCCCTTTCATCATCCTAGAGTTCCCCCTCCCCCCCACCCCTCCACCCCCCAGATACCCTGCAGTTTTAAGTCTGTCAGGGCATCAGGTGTGTTCTGGAGTAATTGTTTTTTGCCAGATGTTGTCTTGCTTGGCATATATCTGTCTAGTAGTCTGTCCTCCAGCGGTGAGGATTCCGGTAGTACTGTTAACCTTGGCAGCACCGCCCTCCGTGCATAGTGGACCTGCAGATAACTATATGTTTCGGTAGGTGCTAATTGGTAGTCTTGTTGTAAGTCTTTGAAGGGAACGACGTCACCCTGATGCCAGAAATCTCCCACCCTGGAGAGACCAATTAGGACCCATTTATCAAAGCCTGGGAGGTGTCCTAGTGTTCCCAGTGCACCTGTGTTCCAAGGCGTGGCCTGTGTTATCTTCCCTTTCCAACCCAGGGCTCAATAGCCTGCATGCCAGATGTCGATCAATATTGCTGTTGGTCCCTGGAGTTTTAGGCGTTTGGGAGACCCCTAAGATATCCCCCTGGCTGCAGCACCAGTCTGTCCATCCGGTAGGCTGGGTCATTGAGGGTCGGATGATCCAGCTGTTGATGGTGGATAATTACGCTGCCCAGTAGTACTTTTGGATGTCTGGTAAGGCCACCCCACCATCGTACTAATTCCTCGTCAATTTATGTTGTGTAATTTGCGCTGGGCCACCATCCAATAGCAGCGCTCCAATCTCACCCTCTATAGTCTTGAAGTACGATCTATGCACTGGCTAGGGTTTGTTTTGCAAAATATAGAGAACTGGGCAGGGACATCATTTTGAACAGGTCAGATCTGCCCAGGAGTATCAACGAGAGGGATCTACAGTGCTGAACACCTTGTTTTAATCTTTCTAGAGGTGACAACAGGTTCTTGTCGAAAATTAACACAGGGTTTTTCGTGTAATAGATCCCGAGATGGCAGAAGCCCTCTGTAACTAGTGCCCCACGACTGCGCAGCCGAAATCTCAGCAGTCCTTGTTGGTTGTATATTTGGGATTTCCGCTAATTTGTGTACCTGGAATAGTAGCCAAAGATGTGAAAAATCAGCTTTCAACCTATCCAGTGTGGGCTCCGGGTCTGTCACGTAAAGCAGGACGTCGTCCCCCCTATAAGGAGATTTTATCCTCCCACTGATTGGTCCACTGCAGGCCTTGGACCAGTGGGTCCTGCCTGATCCAAGCAGCCACAGGTTCCAAACCAAGCGCAAATATGAGAGGCGACAAGGGACAACCTTGCCGCATGCCACGTTGCAGCCAGAAGATCCAGGAGGTCCCCCTGTTCACCCTTACCTGTGTGAGCAGGTCGGTATATAGAAGCCTTACTCAGCGGGTAAAGCTTGGACCGAAGCCCATTCTAGCCAGCGCCTTAAACATATGCACCAATTGAATGGAGTCAAATGCCATTCTGGCTTCTAACAAGAAAACAAGTGCATGCTCTTGCAGCTGGGGAGCCCTGCTCAGCACGTTATCAAGACGCCTCCGGTTTCGTGTGGTATTACAGTAGGGCATAATAACGTGTATTTTGTAAAGCGCACGTTCACCCCCTAATGGGGTATCTTGGCGCTGAATAACAGATGTTTATTGTTACCGAACTCAATGGTACTCATTTTATCAACCTCAGATGTATGAAAGGCTGAGTGGACCCGCCGGGATTTGAACCTGTGACCATGAGATTGAACACAGGCCCTTGCAGTGGATGCATTAGTCCACTGAGCCACCAGACCCGGCTCGATTGATCTAGGTGGATCAGGCCTGAAATTACCTTGGTAAGGCGTATAGCCAAGACCTTGGCCAGAATCTTGGCCTCGGCATTGAGTAGAGATATTGGCTTATAAGAGGCACAGTCCTCAGGCAGCTTCCCTTCCTTGGGGATTACCACTATGGTTGCCAATCGCTGGTCTCTGGGCAGCGCACCCACTCAGTGGCTTTCTGTGAACATCTTCAGGAGATGTGGGGCTAGCTTCCAGTTCAGTGGTTTGTAGAGATTGATTTGGTATCCCATTAGGGCCGACGCCTTGCCCGAAGACAACTCCCGCACTACTGTTGCTATTTCATCTTCTGTTATCTCCTTGGATCGGTAGCGATCCAAGGCATTAGTGGCGGCTGGTGACATTTGAAAGTGGTGAGGCGTAAAACAATTGTTGTACTGCACTGGGGCGAGCTTAGCGACGGAGCCCAAACCACTTACGGGGGGGTTCTCCCCCGAGAAAATTTTGAAAAGAGTGGGCAAATGGTGCATTTTAAAGCAAATTTGAGAGGGAGTCAGAGGAAAGAGGTTAAATGACCACAGTCAGAGGAAAGAGGTTAAATTACCACAGCCAGAAAAAAAGGTTAAATAACCAGAGGACGGAGGTTAAATAACCGGAGCCAGTGGAAAGAGGTTAAATAACCACAGCCAGGGGACGGAGGTTGAATAACCAGAGGAGAATGGTTAAATAACCACAGCCAGGGGACGGAGGGTAAATGACCAGAGGACAGTGGTTAAATATACAGGGGACGGAGGTTAAATGACCACAGCCAGGGGACGGAGGTTGAATAACCAGAGGAGAATGGTTAAATATCAACAGCCAGAGGACGGAGGGTAAATATCAAGAGCCAGAGGACGGAGGGTAAATATCAAGAGCCAGAGGACGGAGGGTAAATATCAAGAGCCAGGGGACGGAGGTTAAATGACCAGAGGACAGTGGTTAAATATCCAGGGGACGGAGGTTATATGACCACAGCCAGGGGACGGAGGTTAAATAACCACAGGGCAGTGGTTAAATAACCAGAGCCAGGGGACAGAGGTTAAATAACAAGAACCGGAGGACGGAGGTTGAATAACCAGAGACAGAAGACAGAGGTCAAATCGATGCCCTTAAAATAAAATTTCACAAACGGGCCTTTGTGAGTACCGGCCCAGATACAGTCCTTGTAATGCAGTTGTAACTTGTAACATGGGCTGTGCAAAGTACTGTGCCAGGTTATCAAGGGACATATACGGTACTGTGGTGATAACCTGACATTTAACCTTTGCACTTAATGTGCTCATTTATTCCTTAATTTGCGTTCTTCTCTCACCGAGTAAATCTGACCGCATACTCCAAACAATGCACCTTAAGGACGACTGTGGACATGCAAAGATAACACGAGCTGTACCACCCACTCTGTCATCAATCTACTGTTAGCTGTTGGTGGCCAGGGGCAGCTGTCAAAGCCCTCAGTCCTTCAGACGGGATATGCTGCTGAAACAATGACAACATTTCCCTAAATTCATAGAGACGAAAACTATGTTTCACGTTACCGCGCACAATGAAATCTGTTACTCAGCTATTCAATGCACTGCTTTAAAACCCCTGTTGGATAAAACAACGTAGTGCCAACAAAACCCAGCTAAACCATGCAAAAGCCAAACACACAGCACCCACAGTGTATTTACAAGTCACTCGACCTGGCTTGTGGATGATATATCACCAAACGAGCTGTGTGTAGCATTATTGAATCGCACCGGATCACATCTCCTGTAGACTGTGGCGTTACATTTCCATACAACAGATGTCTCGGTTTTAAAGTAAACACATCTGCAGACAACAGGGCCAGGCACACGCAGGTGTAAACATCCTAATGCTGTTGTTGGGTGAGATGCTGGGGGGAGGGGGGTGGGGTTTGCGGGAAAATCTTTCCCAGCAAACTACGAAAGTGACTATTTCTTGATGTGTAGATGCATGAGGTGTGTTTTCGGCAAATCAGGCACAAGCACTCAGCTCATGTTCCTTGTGCATGTTTTCATGGAAATGTTTCATCAGTGGGGCCCTTGCCACATTTCATCTTATTCGGGATGTGTCATGGCTAATTTACTTGCAAATGTCTTAGCTTGTCTGGTCGATGGGCAACTCTCCGCAAAGGCAGACAATGCCATATATGAAATTTTGGATTTGCAATTGGAAAATGCCTTATGTACTGTTTTCATACATTTATGCTCGAATATTGAACCTTCAAATGTTTGATCACATCAGGTGCATTCTCCACTTCCGTGGGGCCCTTCAATTGGCAGAGGGTGCCGGAGGTCTCTGATGGTTTCTTCAACTGGTTCCTGTGTGGAGTATATGCCCGTACAATCTGGGCTCGAATGTTGCACCTTTTTGGTGTTTCAAGACAAACAGGATGTTGGACAAAACGTGGTTACGCAGATCATTGCAACTTGTCCACGTGTTGTCCAGCAACCAACCATTTCAAGAGGATGCTCAAACATCCAGTTCCCTGTCCAATGTTTGCAACGTATTTGCAGGAAACGGTCAGTTTTTAAGTTTACCGGTTTTCGGTAAATAAGTCTATACATGTATAGGGAGGGGCACCCTTTCTGTTATGAATCATTGAACTGTGGCCACAAAGAAAGGCAGAGAAACAGTGAAAGGAGAGGGGGAGTAACTTGAAACGTGGCACTATTCAAGCGACTGAAGGGTCACCCCTTACTGCAGGCCGACTGTCGCCATGGTGAATGAAGCGGAGGGGCTCTAGAGCAGTGACTGAAGCCCAGACAGGCGAAAAACAGCTGACTGGATCCAGATACTCATCCGAAGCAAGGTCCAGCCAAGAGTCCCTGGCTGGGAGGCCCTGGGGTGTCCTCTGTATGCCCCCACCTCTGCCTGTCCCGGTCACAAAGACCATGGACTATTAACGTTGCCTAGGGTGACCAGCCCGTAATTTCGGCCGTCTGTCCGTTGTCCGTGAAGGTTTCTTTAACGGACGCCATTTGTCCGTAATTTTACCTGCTGTTGGGTGACAGCCAATCATGTGCCTTTCTAGCACCAACCGTTGCTCCAATCTTTGCTATGGAGAACAAACAAAGCGATCTAGGATTGGCTTGAAAGCCATCAGCCAATCCTAGAGCTTGCTGGTACACTGCAGGAGTGTTCTCATTGGCCCTGATGCTTCAGGGCCAATGAGAACAGCTACGGTATTTCTGGACATGCAGAGCACCGTTTTGAGCCTTTAGCTTTTTCATGACCTGGACTAGACCCCTGAGTTGTGGACTCCTGTGTGCGTGTAGGCCTGGCGTTGGCCTAGTTGTGTGCCGCTACTGCCAGAGGAGGAAGAGAGACCAGAATCACCAGTCTGCCGCGGACCCGCCGTTTCCCAGCAAACACCTTCTCATTCCGATTTGGTGATCGGTAAGTTCAGTTGCTTCAGCTTGCTGCTTTCTTTGCCTCATGAAGCGTGATGTGCGTTTATTTTCAGTGTATGTTCACTATGCCTCACTCTCTCCGGTTCTGAGGCATAGTCTGTCTGAAGGGGAATCAATCACGGTGTTTGTGAAATCTACACAAGGAAACTTATGTGTTCGAGATGAATCTCAGTGCTGCATTCAAGGTTGTGTCCAGTGGTGAAAATCTTGTTTTGGGGATGTCTGACTAGAGAATTTCTCGTCGAGAATAAAACCTGAAAACTTTAATTTATCTTCAGTGAACGGCACAGCAGTTACAAAGAGAGGAAACCCGATTACCACTCATTTTCACTACTCCACCGCTTAGCCGCATGTTGTAAATGAGAAGTCCCAGGTGCAGATCACTTCATAAATACACATCCTTTCTACAGAGATTAAAGTGCCCCTCGTGGTATAAGTATTTAAGAGAAGATGTACATTTGGAACAAAATGAATAAAAGAGACAGGTCCATCCTGCAGCTGAAATGGACTCATGCCTTGCCACAATGTTAATATTAACTACTTTCAGTCATAAACACTGTCGGACATACTTCCTGGCTCATGTAAACTTATTAGAGATACGTGCATGTATTCCCTGGAGAGATTCCCATGGGAGAGATGAGACATTGACGGTCGTTCGTCCACTATCTTTACAAGACTTTCGTTAATGGGTTGCTCTCAATTATGTAACTTACAAAGCAGTAATGTGTAATTAGGACAACACCATTTTATAGGCTGTCCTTAAAAGGTCTACTCCCTAAAGAAAGAGAACCAGCCCCACCCCCTCAGCATTTTTAGTAAATTCCTCCTATTCATATTTGTCTTATTATTTAAATGCTAAGAGGCTGATAACACAGCGGTTTTATCAGCATTTGCAATTCAATCGGTCTTGCCTTTGGGCCCTTATAAGTATTTAGTGATGCAGCATATTATCGCACAGTAGTGCAATGTAGATCTCTGTGGCTGTAAATGTATCACTGTGTAAGCGCTCTGACAAAGCATCTGATGCAGCCCCCTCTAAAATTTTATTCATGAGGTAGTTTAGTGGCTAATATAAAGTAAACTTGCACACCCATGGGGAGAGTAAATAAAGTGCAGAGGAGCTGTTGCCTTTATTAAGAAGAACCAGCTTTAAAGGGGCACTTTTTGAATATAAAAAAATAAAGAAAACTGGAGCTGACATCGTCAAACAAGAAGCATTATGCATGCCTGTTGATGATCTTTAGAGAAGCAGGGCTGTACTAACTAAGAGGTTTAACATGACTTCAATGGAGGTCGACCTGTGGTGAAATCCAGCAGCCCAAATTAAATACTTCAACAGATTGTGTGTAGGCTACCGTGCTTGTGTGCCCCAGTACCGATCTGCATGCTTTTACTGAAAGCTTGCAGAAAGCCTTCCCTCTCACAAAGAGAGCCGGGGTGGGGCCTCGACAACATTCTGCAGCCACCGAGAACACGTAAAAAACCTATCTTGTAAGCTCTGATTACAATGGTCTCTGTAATGCTTCGTACGCGCAGCTCCCCCCCCCCAACCCACCCCAAATAAAGCAAAGTTTGGATTTAGTGAAGCTGACAATCAACAAGCAGCGAGCTCTGATGGCAGATGCACCCTGATGGCAATTTAATGAAGCGTTTCGGCTGGTTAATATGTAGGGAAAAGCTATAAATATATCACTGTGTAAGCGCTTCGCCATGATCACAAATGTCACGCTATGTCACATTTTCTTAATTTATTCCTGGCAACAACTTGATGAGTTTGACATATAAATGACAACACCATAAGAGTGCATAGCTTTTGAAAGCAATCACTCCCTCCATTTCTTAGTTGTAATTTGTTAAGGCATGGTAGATGGTACAGCTGTTCCCTATTCCAACAAGCATCTCTTCCCATTCCACAGCAGGTTATGTAAGCAATTTTTGTGTAAATAGAGGCTCAAGAATTGCCTCAAACAGTCAACAATCAACTACATAACAGGAATAAGTGGATTATAAATTAACAGAGCGCCCGGCTGCCTTGAGGTTAGCTACAATCTCTCTAAATCCACATACATGGATACACATACTAATCAATGCACTGTATAATAGACAAAATGTAAAATATAAAAAAAAAATAGGAAAATATATGCCTACAATTGGATAATATTCTAATGCGCCCCTCCAAGTTCCCTCTTCGGTCCAATGCATTCAAAAGGAAGTCGATGCAGAGCGCGCGCCTCCGTGTTAGTACACCTTTAAAAGGGGTGTTCATGGCTGTTCGTCAGTGTAAATGTCAGCGCTCTCAAGGCTTCTGATATTTTAGTCCTGTACTTCTATTTCAATCAATCACAGAATTTGTAGAGCGCGCTACTTACCCGCGAGGGTCTCAAGGTGCTGGGGAGAAAAAAAAGGGGGGGGGGTGCTGCTACTGGTCGAACAACCAGGTCTTGAGTAGCCTCCTGAAGGTCAGCAGGTCTTGGGTCTGTCGTAGGCTTAGTGGAAGGGTGTTCCAGGTCTTGGCGGCGAGGTGGGAGAAGGATCTGCCGCCGGTGGTTGTTCTTCGAATGCGAGGGACGGTGGCGAGGGAGAGGTCGGCGGAGCGGAGCTGGCGGTTGGGGACGTAGAAGAAGAGTCGTCTGTTGAGGTATGCTGGGCCTGTCTTGTGGAGTGCCTTGCGTGCGTGGATGAGGAGTTTGAAGGAGATTCTCCTGTCGACGGGGAGCCAGTGCAGGTTCCTCAGGTGGGGGGTGATGTGGCTGTGGCGTGGTACATCGAGGATCAGGCGTGCGGAGGCGTTTTGTATGCGTTGCAGTCGCTTGATGAGCTTGGCCGGGGTTCCTGTGTAGAGGGCGTTCCCATAGTCAAGTCTGCTACTGACGAGGGCCTGGGTGACTGTTCTTCTTGTATCTGTCGGGATCCACCTGTAGATCTTGCGAAGCATGCGGAGGGTGTTGAAGCAGGAGGAGGAGACTGCGTTGACTTGCTTGGCCATGGAGAGCGTTGAGTCGAGGATGACTCCCAGGTTGCGTGCGTGGTCGGTGGGTGTCGGGGCTGCTCCCAGTGTCGTTGGCCACCAGGAGTCGTCCCAGGCTGAGGGGTTGGAGCCGAAGATGAGGACCTCTGTCTTGTCCGTGTTCAGTTTTAGTCGGCTGATCTTCATCCAATCGGCGACGGCCTTCATTCCTTCATGGAGGTTGGATTTGGCGGCGAGGGGGTCCTTGGTGAGGGAGAGGATCAGTTGAGTGTCGTCGGCGTAGGAGATTATGTTGAGGTCGTGCTGTCTGCGTGCGAGCGGGGCCATGTAGATGTTGAACAGTGTTGGGCTGAGGGATGATCCCTGGGGTACGCCGCAGATGATCTCGGAGGCTTCGGATCGGAATGGTGGGAGGCGGACTCTCTGGGTTCTGCCGGCGAGGAAGGAGGTGGCCCATTCCAGGGCCTTGTCTCGGATCCCTGCGTCGTGGAGGCGTGCGCGTAGAGTGCGGTGGCAGACAGTGTCGAAGGCGGCGGAGAGGTCCAGCAGGATGAGGGCTGCGGTCTCACCGTTGTCCAGCAGGATCCTGATGTCGTCGGTGGCGGCGATGAGGGCAGTCTCAGTGCTGTGGTTGCTGCGGAACCCTGACTGGGATGGGTCCAGGATGCTGTTTTCTTCAAGGTATCGGGTTAGCTGTCTGTTGACGATCTTCTCGATGACCTTGGCTGGGAACGGAAGCAGGGAGATGGGCCGGAAGTTCTTGAGGTCTCTCGGGTCCGCCTTGGGTTTTTGAGTAGGGCGTGGATCTCTGCGTGTTTCCAGCTCTCTGGGAAGGTCGCGGTCTCGAAGGAGAGATTGATAACGTTGCACAGGTGGGGTGCGATGGAGCTGCTGGCTTTGTTGAAGATGTGGTGCGGGAAAGGGTCTGACGGGGAGCCGGAGTGTAATGTGCTCATGGTCTTGATGGTGTCATCGATGTTCACGCTGGCCCAGGCTGGCAGGGGGTCGTGGTCGATGGTGTGCGGCGGGTCTGGTGCATCGATCTTAGTTGGGGCTGTCTGGGTGTTGAAGCTGTCGTGGATGTCGGCGATCTTGCGGTGGAAGAAGGTGGCGAGGGAATCGCACAGGGCTTGCGACGGCGGGATGTCGTTGGTGTTGGAGCTGGGGTTGGAGAGTTCCTTCACGATGTTGAAGAGCTCCTTGCTGTTGTGCGCGTTGTTGTCGAGGCGGTCTTTGAAGGAGATTCTCTTGGCGGACTTGATGAGGTGGTGGTGGTTACGGATGGCGTCTTTGTGGGCTGCGTGGCTGTCCGTTGTCTTATCACTGTGCCATTTCTTCTCTAGTTTCGGGCAGGTACGCTTGGAAGCTAGGAGTTCCGAGGTGAACCAGCTGGCTCTTTTGGTGGTGTCACTGTAGGTGAGTTTTTTCAGCGGGGCGAGGGTGTTGGCACAGTCGTCTATCCATCGTCTGAGGTTGCAGGCAGCGTCGTCGGTGTTGGATGGGTCGGAGGGAGGGCTGAGAGCGAGGTTTGCCCGTAGTTGGTCTTCGGTGACTTTGCTCCAGCAGCGGCGTGGGATCTGTTGGGTGCAGTGGTGTGTGGTGGGTTTCTGGAAGGTGAAATGGATGCAGCGGTGGTCGGTCCAGAGGAGTTCCGTGGTGTGGCTGAAGGAGACGTGGGAGCTTGAGGTGAAGATGGGGTCAAGCGTGTGGCCGGCGGAATGGGTCGGTGTTGTGACGAGCTGGCTCAGACCGAGGTTGGCGAGGTTGTCGATCAGGGTGGTGGAGTTGCTGTCGGTGTTGTTCTCCAGGTGAAAGTTCAGGTCTCCGAGGAGGATGTAGTCGGTAGAAGTCAGGGCGTGCTTGCTGATGAAGTCGGCGATGGAGTCGCTGAACTGGGGTCGGGGCCCAGGGGGTCTGTAGACAAGGGTGCCTCTAAGGGTGGTGTTGGGGTCCGTGTGGATCTGGAAGTGCATGTGTTCGGCGGTGCTGAGAGTGTCGTCGGTGCTGGTCGAGACCCTGATGGTGTTCTTGTGGACGATGGCGATTTCTGGCCTGTTCTGATTTTTATACGCGCACACACACACACCCTTTAAGTGGGCCTGGTCTTGCCGGTGTTCAGCACCGACAGTTCTAAAAAGCAGGTACTGAGACTGGTCCCTTCACTGTCTTTCATGTAAATTTCAAGGAGAATTGTTCTTTTATAGTGTCATCATTTCAAAACAGGAGCATTTTCAATACGCTATACTACGAAGCCATGGCTATTGCTTATTCATGTTATGCAACTAACACCCATTGACAAAGCCAATAGTACTGGCTTGTTGTAAGGGTAATGTTACTTGCTGAATTTATATACCTGGATGTAATGACAGAAGTACCAAATTGCCAGTCGGACAGCAACCTGAGAAGCTAAGCATAGATTTTCAGCTTAGGTGCTCTTAAGCCGGACCCTTAATTCCATTGGTCACGCCCCTCTGCGAGACCCCCCCCCCCCCCCAGTTTTTCCATCCCACTTAAAGGTGTGTGTGTGTATATGTGTATATATATATATATATATATATATATATATATATATATATATATATATATATATATACACACACACACACATTTGCTATGTTATCTATGTAAATGCGTGCCTATGGCAGGATCGCCAGCCTGAGCCCCCTGCCCTCCTCCCACTCTGTCTCCTCTGAGCATGCAGCCGGCCTCCTCCTGCGCAGGTTGAAAGAGGCAGATACATTATTTCCAACGTTAGACGTGCCTTTAAAAACTCTGGAAACATGAGCATAACTTTCAACAGTGCTTTGGTTTGCAGGAGGACTTGACCTTTGTTCTAAAAACCGAGACGTACTTAACATGAAGAAAAGCTTCGGGAAAGTACTCTGAAATCCGTGACTGTCCCGGGAAATCCGGGACGTCTGGTCACCCTACCACAAACAACGTCCATACCACCACCACGTCCCTCTTCAAGCGTGTCCTTCTTTACCACTCATACTGAAGCCCTTTGTAATAGCAAATGTAATTAAAAAAAATACGAACTTGCACTTGGTTTCCTCGCTACTTGGTTACATTTATAAAGCACCTTGTGCCTAAATGAAGCATCGGGACGCTTTAAAATGTAGGTCTGGTGCGATAGGGATAAGTACAAGGAAAGCAGGGAGCTCACCAGGTAAGAACCGAATGAATGTTTGTGTAAGGAGACTTTCAGCAGCTTTCTTCATTAAGAGGCCTCATTACGAAATAATATAAACGCGGATAAACATCCAGAGAGGATGTGTCCTTGTAAAGGTAACTGGTGCCTGTGTAAAGCGCTCCAAAATACAACTGCCCAGAATCATAGAATGTTGTTGAGCCAATGCCGAGACTCGATTGCGAGGATGTGGCGTAATGGCCAGAACCGCCGACTTTGGCGCTGGGGAACCAGGTTAAAGTTTCGGCATCAGCTCAACATTCTGCGATTCTGGGCAAATCCCTAATCTCCCTGTGCCTACCATAAACAAATGCGTCCTCATGTAAAGCAGTCCATTACCTTCTGTTGAATTAGCGCTATGAAAAAAATAAGGGTTAACAGATCTTTTCTCGCTCCCCCAGGTTGGTATAAACTGTGGCGGATATCACCCCCTGGCAGTGTCCCCACGACCCCCGAAGAATCTCGACCCATAGACCATTCGCTCATGGGGCTATATGTATAACACCTTTTTGAAAGGATAAATCAAAACAGCCAATTAGCCTATGCTTGGACCAGCGAGTAACTAAAAACACAGTACCTTTTGTGAATAATTGTAGAAGTTATTTATACAATAAACATGCCCTTCGCCTATTGACTCACTTTTGGTTAGTAGAGACCTCCAAGATCCTGCTGTACCTCTGTCCGCCCCAGTACTTCCGGGTCGTATCATGGCCAATCCCATTGCTGAAAATTTTCTGGGAGTGGGCGCGACTCGAAATGTAGACTATGACCTAGGATTGGAGAATTTTTGGCACCTCAACCAATCTTAATGCGCTGTGTGAAATTCCGATGTGCTTATTAGCTGTGTCGTCCACGCGTGCCTCTGAGGTGCAGAGACCGTATCTGTCTGACCCGTCTTACTATATAGCTGACAGGTGGGCTTCTGAGTGGGCGTGACTAGGCAGGCTAGTGGCCTTAAACAGGCCAGTCACGGAACTCATGCCAAACTTTTAGCCGTGTGCTGAGAACAGGTTGCGGCCGGGAGAGGCCGTGCTGCCTCCACTTCCATAAGGAAGGTTGGGTGGGTAAAGTGGCGGTGCGGCGGTAATAGCAGCATACTTGCCAACTTTCTTAGAGTGCCAGGATCTTGTTCACAGGTTGAAGTTAGCCTCTGTTTCTGCCAGCAGCCTAGCCGTAGGTTGACCTTAAAATCTTAATCGGCTAGCATCATTTTCGCAGTCAGCATATTAAACGAGTGGTGTGCGCGAGCGCTGGAAACCAAACACCCTCCTATCCAGATCACTTCCTGTTTTTCCTCGTGGAGTGGGAGACTTTTGGCGCATGCGCCAGATGTAAGGCAGCGCCGCGCGCATGTTAATGCTCACTACTTTAAAAACAAGCATTTGCAATGCAATAGAACTCGCATTTACGCGAGTCCTATTGCATTTGAAACGGGAGTGCGGGCGGGCTTAAAGGCACGAGCGAGAGGGGGGCAGAGAAATCACAGACTGCGGGAGGGGGCGTGGGTGGGGGGACACGGGGAAGAAAATAGTGTTTCGAGTAAAGGGGCCAGTAGCCGTGGAAGGATACAAATGACTGACATGGCTGTCATGGGGCGGGACTAACAAACTTAAAACCAATCGGAAGGCAGCATTTATAACCTAAGCCAATGAAGAAGATGGGCCGGAGAGTGGGCGGAGCTTCCATGAAGCTTCCACACTATAGTGTATACTGCATGCCTCGCAAAGCGATGGCAGCGCATTCGCGCTGCAACGCTAGGCGAGACCTAAAAAGCACTGCCTGTACCTGCACTAAGTCACAAAAAGAAAAAGAAAAAGAAATTGCACATGCCCAGGATCAGACAATGTATGCAGAACTCGGGCAGGATTTATAAATACACTGCGTTCATTTAAGAGAATTTTAAGATATTGGCACAATTAAGGTGACAACTTAAAATGTCCCTGTAGGCAAGTCCGCCTCTGACTCCTTATCCCACGTTTGTTTAAGTTTGTTTAAACATTTCAGTTTTACAAATGCTGTGATTCTCCTATGCCTCAGTCTCCGGTGACCAGATCAGCCTAAAAACGGCTGACTCTCCGGTCACAGTATTATGTTTAGGCCTAATTATGTTGCGTGATAGTAGCATGCACAAGTTGTCACCTCAACCAAAAATAACTCCACATACTTAGTGCCTAAAGTAACGCAACTCAGCACTCTAGTCAGTGCAATGTAATGAGTTCAATATAGCATAGCATGGCTGTATCAAACTCATTACATTGTGCTCACTAGAGTGCTAAGTTGCATTACTTTAGGCACTCAGTATGTGGAGTTATTTTGGTTGAGGTCACACGTTGAACTTCGGCCTCAGGCACTCAACAGTGCACACAAGCAAGTGCAGAAAGGGCTGCTGGCCTCTAAACCGCCAGGCCCTATTATATACTAGGGACTTATAGGTAGGTTTAATACCCCTACCCTATCATCTACTAGGGATTTATAGGGTAGGTCATGCCAAATGTAAGTGCACCCTTTTATATAGTTTACCCTAATGCAGGCCCTATTATATACTAGGGACTTATAGGTAGGTTTAATACACCTACCCTATAATCTACTAGGGATTTATAGGGTAGGTCATGCTAAATGTAAGTGCACCCTTTTATATAGTTTACCCTAATGTAGTCCCTATTATATACTAGGGACTTGTAGGTAGGTTTAATACCCCTACCCTATAATCTACTAGGGGTTTATAGGGTAGGTCATGCTAAATGTAAGTGCACCCTTTTATATAGTTTACCCTAATGTAGGCCCTATTATATACTAGGGACTTGTAGGTAGGTTTAATACCCCTACCCTATAATCTACTAGGGATTTATAGGGTAGGACATGCTAAATGTAAGTGCACCCTTTTATATAGTTTACCCTAATGCATGTGTGTTTTCACCTGAGCTTTCAACTTAACACTGGGTCTGGTTAGGCGGATCCTTTAAGACTTATTGGGCTTTATAGAAGTCCTTCTATTCCACTATGGCCAGGATGGGTGAGGGGGCAGTCCAGTGAGTGAGAGGAAAGTAAGCGCCTGATATGTTTTATTTTCTTCCTTGAATACAGTATGAATATACAAGCAAGTGTGTTGGGTATTTTACAGAGTACTTTAAGGGAAAAAACGCAATGTCTGATAATGAGTCAGGCGAAGGTGCTGCAGAGGAATTCTTCACATCGGCTAGCGAGATATATTCGGATGCAACATCTACATCGCAGGCAAACTCCATGCTAGAGCCATTCAAGAAATGAGCAAAAAAAGTGCTTTGTGAAGTACAGACCAGAATGGGAACTTTCACACCGCAACATCCGCAAGGTGTCAGAAGATGTGTACAAGGCCAGGTGCAACCTCTGCAATAAAGACTTTTCCATTGCCCATGGAGGAGAGCGTGATATCAAAACCCATGAAGCTGAGCACAGCATAAGAAAAATGCCTCAGGCAGGGCGAAGATGGCCACAATTTCATCTTACCTGCAACCAAGCTTCCAGCCAGAAGTATCCAAAGTAAGTCATTGCTTGCTTCATCATAATGTGACATAGGTTTTATGTAATTCTTGTACACTCTTCTTGCTTTGTCACACTCTAAGACTCCCAAACTGAATAGGCGAGCCATCTAACAATTTTCTGTTACTTTCTTTAAATGTGCAGCAGTGTTTACCAAGTCAGGTTGCCTTTACCGCGCTTTTCTCACTCTGTTTATATTAAGAGCACATCATAATTGATTTTGGGTTACCAGCTGACACTTTAGTTTAAATTTGCAGTTCTAAGCCCCATTGTGGCCACTGTTTTCTTCACCAATGGAGATTTTCTTTGCGTGCTTATACCTTTGTGTATTCTTTTTTTTTTTTTACATTTTAGGTCACAGCTGCAGAGGTGACTCAGGTGTACCATGCTTTGAAGCATCACATCTCCTACCGCTCCCTGGATTGTGGCATCAAGCTAAGCAAAGTAATGTATCCCGACTCATCCATAGCGATGAAAGCATCTTGTGGCCGCACAAAGGCATTGAGCATCACTGTGAATGTGCCTGCACCTCTATCGTTGCAGCAAGCACAAGAAGACTTAAAAGATGGATATTTTTCCGTTTGCAGTGATGCCTCAAACAAAGGTAACATTAAACTCTACCCACTTTAGTTGCGGCACTTTAATTTCACCTCCGGTGTGGCCTACACTTTGCTGGATTTCTACGAGGATGCAGCAGAGACTGCTACAGCTATTGCACAGCAGATCACAACAAAATTAAATAACCATGGTTTGAAAATGGAGCACGTCGCGGCATACTGTGGGGACAACGCAAGTGTCAACTATGGACGACCTCATTCTGTGTTCCAGCTTTTGAAGGGAGCAAATGGAGACATTCTGCCTGCAAACTGTTCTGCCCATATCCTGCATAACTGTGCTAAACAAGCTATTAATGGACTTTTAATGGATGTAGAATCCTTTGTTCTAAAAGTGTACAGCCATTTCTCTTTTTCCGCAAAGCGGACAGCGGAGTTGAAAGGGTTTTTCGCTTTTGTGGACCTAGAGTGGCAGCCTTTGTTTCGGCATGTCCCAACACGGTGGCTCACATTGTTCCCAGCCATTGCGCGACTGTTGAAGTGCAGGGCAGCACTAAAATCCTATTTCCTTTCCCTTGGGCCAGAAAAAACACCCAGAGCAATATGGGATTTTGTAGGACTTGAAAGTGGGGAGGCCACTATGTCACTTATTTTGACTTGTACTTATGTTTGTTGTATATTTACTCACATACTATTGCACAACTTAATTTGTAGTGTCGGTAAAACTCGCCCTTTGTCCCGAATTATTGTCCTGAATTTTGACCCTCCGTCCTGAATTTTTGTCCTGAATTTTGACACTTTGTCCTGAATTTTTACACTCCCCGTCCTGAATTCACACCCATGCCAGTTGGTCACCCTAACGTTGCCCCAGAAGGCGGGTGTCCGCATGCCTGCCCTCATTCGTGAGGCTTTCTTTTCACTTTATTGTTTAATCGAGTGGGAGGTATTTTATGTACCACTGCAGGCGCGCATGTATGAGGCAAGGCATCGAGCATCGACACTGCCAACACACGCATCTGCTGGGTGAAGCTGCACAGGCAAAGAAAGCGAGGGCATGCTGGTCATGCGATGCAATCCGAGGTGTTTATTGCAGCTTCTGGGGCTCAGTGTATGCTCGCCACAGTGGTGGCACAGGGAAGACTGGCGTCCACGAGGCAGAACACGCAGAGGCCTTTCAGCTAACATTCCCAGGAGTATGACTGGCAGCATGCCACTTAAAAACTGCTCAAACGTACAAAACCTAAAACATGTTCAAACTAATCACGGACCGCTGCCTCTTAGCCACATTATAACGTCGTTTCAGCACCATAGCTTGTCCTACTTATCTCAACCTTTGCTTCGTGTGCCATGCTTTAGAAGGCAGGAGTCTTTTGGGAAGTGTTCATGCCTCTCAAAGTTGGCATCCACTATTACATTAAAGCCATTCATCGTCGCAATGCTCAGGGCCCCCTTCACTTCTAAGCCCTTCTCGATAAGCACTAAAAAGAGCGCTGCAAGCCAGAGAACACGAGCCATCGCTGATAGCAGGCAGATTCCAGTCGCGGCCGGCAAGACGGGCAGGTGGGGGGGGGGAGGGTCTCGCAGGGGGACGGTAATTAAAATAAAATAAAAACTTACCTTCCTCCGGATCATGCGCCGCCGCCTCAGCTCCTGCTGCTCCTGCCCGCGTTTTACCTAGGCAGCCTCCCACCCCTCACATAAGCCAATCACAACGCTGCAGTGGCAGCGTTGTGATTGGTGAGTTGCAGCAGACCGCGCCCCAGCCGGGCACCTGTAGGGAGGCCATTTTCTCTATGTAGGCTGCATGCAACCTACATAGAGAAAATGTAGCGTGCGCATGACTGGTTTGGTCGGCCCCAGAGGGCCGACCAAACACTCAGGGCCCACAATAGTGGCCTAGCTTCATCACTATCCCACTGAGTAAGCTCCCTTTCGTGTGTTTGAATTCATTTTTGATGACAGACTTACCTTTCAACATCAGATCAGCAAGGTTTCCTCTATGGTCTTTCTTACACTAAAATCAATCGGGAAAGTGCGCACCTTCATCCCTCGTGAAGCTGTAAAAACACTAGTAACAGCTCTAGCCATGGCCAGACTCTACTATGGAAACGCCTTATATCTAGGCCTCCAAAAACAATACATGCTCAAACTCCAGCGGGCACAGAACGCAGCCGCCAGACTGCTGCTGGATATACCTAAATTCAAGTCTATATCACAAGGCCTAAGAAAACTCCACTTGCTCCCTGTAAATAAGAGGACAGAATTTAAAGCTCTCTGTCTAGCGTACAAAGCATTACATGGAACCGGACCTGCGTTCCTGAAACAACATCTCATCTGGTATTAGCCACCCAGAAACCTACGCTCAGCTCAGTGTAAACTCCTCCAGACTCCCATATACAAGAAAGCTTGCTGGGGAGGAAGAAGCTTTGTTCTGGGCACAGTGAAACTTTGGAACTCGCTTCCGATGGAGATCAAAAACAGCCCAACCTTACTCTCTTTTAGAATATCGCTAAAAACCTGGCTATTCTCTAACTAATTTCACCTTCATCCTACGATCCAGCAGACTCCTCCGCACAGCGCCTAGACGCCTCCGGGCATTCGTGAGTGTTAGACCTGGCATCCTTGGCATGGGTCTCCCTTCCATGTTTTTCATAATGCCTCCACTGTTGTCGATATGTTTTTGCTGGACTAGATGCTCATGGGCACTTTGCCACTGCTAATCAGTGCCAAAGTGCAAGTGCTCCCTATTGTAAATTGTGATGTGAATTAGTGACTCCATGTTTGGCTTATTTGAATTACTGTCAGATCCTAGTACAGTGCACTGAGTGTGCCCAGGGCTTGTGAATCGAATGCTGCTGGTGGGCTTGCAGCACTAGTTGTGCCACCCACCGAAGCAGCTAGTAAAGTGTGTCTCAGGCCTGCCATTGCAGAGCCTGCGTGCAGTCTGTGACTGCCATGTCGACTTGGTAAGTGCACCCACCTACCAGTCCCCAAACCTTCCCTTTTCTTCATATCAGACACCCCTATGGTAGGCCTACGGGCAGGGTGCATTGTAAGGATAAGGTGGGACATGCCTGGTGTGTGTGGCATGTCCTAATAGTGAATTACAGCCATTTTCGTTTTTCACTATTGCAAGGCTACCTGTTCCCCATAGGCCAGAATGGGCAGTTTTGATTATAACATCTTATAATCCTAAACTGACTCGGGGAACTAGGTAGAAATTCGAGTTTAGTATGCCTGAACTCAGAATGATAAAATACATCTTTTAGTGAAGTTGGTTTTAACATTCTGTGTTTGAAAATACCACTTTTAGAAAGTGGGTATTTTCTTGCCTAACTATCCAGCCTGCCTCTGCCAGCTTGTGTATTGTGTGTCTGGTTTGTGCGTGACAGGGGCTGGGGGTGGCTACAGGAGACCGGGTGAGGCAGCACAGGGCTGAATAGAGAGATCTGCATCCAGAGTGGAGGGAGGAGTTGCATCTGGGTCTGAATAGGGCTGTGCCTGCCTGCCACAATGCTGGCTCCACCTCCTGCCGGTCGTCTGAGTACCCTGCCCCACATTCTGAAAGGAAAGAAGGAGTCCTGTACACAGAGTGCTCCAAAGCTGCACAGAACTGGTTTAAGCTAGGCAAAGGCCTCTCTGCCTTCAGAGAACAAAGAGAAAAGGAGTATAAGTACTGGGGCCCAAACCCAGGAACTTTCGATCACTTTTGGGAACAAGAAGAAACCTTTGCTGAGGAGCGGAACCAAGAAGAAACTGAGGAGAGACTATCCCTAAGCCTGAAGTGCTGCTTGGGGGGGATTGGCCTGCAGTGGTTTCCCTGACTGCCAAAGAAAGGAGAAAGGAACTTTTGCTTTGCTGTGACTTTCATCAACTTGTGAAGGATCTCCAAGGGCTTGGAAGAGAGCTTGCCCCCTGATCGAAGTCCCAGGACCATTGGACTTCACTCCATTTGTGAATTGCTGCTGGAAACTCTGTTTCAGTGGCTACAGAGGTAGGGAGCTGTGACCGACTCTCCCGACCGGCTCGGTGTCCTGTTGGCACCGCATCGAGCAACGCCTGCATCTTGCAACGCACGGCCTTGGTCTCCCCGACTCCGTCAACGAGCCGCTGC
The DNA here is from genome assembly GCA_963921515.1 of Calotriton arnoldi. NCBI lineage: Eukaryota > Metazoa > Chordata > Amphibia > Caudata > Salamandridae > Calotriton > Calotriton arnoldi. Next base: position 2,670,478 of record CAWUFW010000281.1, read on the forward strand.
CTGCACCGTAACCTGTGAGCACCGCACCTTGCAACGCCTCGCTACACCGAATCCATCTGGTCCGACCGACACGGTCACTGTTGCTGAGTTCGAGTCCTGTGACCGCACTGGAGTTGGGCACCCCCTCGCAAGCTTCGCGACGCACCGCCCGACTCGCACCGCTGTCCGGACTGATCAACGCCAACTCCTGAACCCGGCTCCGTCGCCGCACTGCAACCTGCCAGCACCGCATCGAAGCACCGTCTCGCCCTGCAACGCACGGCCCTGGTCTCACCGACTCCGTCTCGACGACGTCAACGAGCCGCTGCCTGCACCGCATCGAGGGACAATGCGTCCTGCAACGCTTCCGTTTTTGCAACGCGACCGCGACGAACAGCCATCCGGCTGGCACGCCCGTGCCTGCCGTTTCAAGTAAAAGGTACTGTGACCGAGTCTGTCTACGCTGTGTTGGCCCGTCTCGACGCGGTCAGCTGGATTTGTTAGACTGTTTGTTCTTGACATCGCCGTAGCCGGAGGAGGCTACCGACTCGCACAAAACCTTGAATTAAGCCTTTTGATCAGAACTAAGCATTCTTGACAGTATTGTGGATTATTTTTGTCGTTTATGGTCTTGTGATAAATCTATATAAAAGATACTTATTTTTATAAATATACAACCTGTGTGGTGTCCATTTGTAGTGTTGTCACTTGATTACTGTATGTGTTCACAAATGCTTTACACACTGCCTCTGAACTAAGCCTGTCTGCTCGTGCCAAGCTACCAAGAGGGTGAGCAGGGGTTATTTCAGGAGTGTACCTACTTTCCCTGACTAGACTCAAGGGTCCCTATTTGGACAAAGGTACCTACCTCTGCCAACTAGAGACCCCCAAATCTAACATTGGTGGTCAGCGGTGAGGATTCTGGACTTGCATTTGTGACTCATGTACAGTAATTGGTGAATCAATCAATCAATCACAGAATTTGTAGAGCGCACTACTTACCCGCGAGGGTCTCAAGGCGCTGGGGAGAGGGAAAGGGGGGGGGTGCTGCTACTGGTCGAACAGCCAGGTCTTGAGTAGCCTCCTGAAGGTCAGCAGGTCTTGGGTCTGTCGTAGGCTTAGTGGAAGGGTGTTCCAGGTCTTGGCGGCGAGGTGTGAGAAGGATCTGCCGCCGGTGGTTGTTCTTCGAATGCGAGGGACGGTGGCGAGGGAGAGGTCGGCGGAGCGGAGCTGGCGGTTGGGGACGTAGAAGAAGAGTCGTCTGTTGAGGTAGGCTGGGCCAGTTTTGTGGAGTGCCTTGTGTGCGTGGATGAGGAGTTTGAAGGTGATCCTCCTGTCGACGGGGAGCCAGTGCAGGTTCCTCAGGTGGGGGGTGATGTGGCTGTGGCGTGGTACGTCGAGGATCAGGCGTGCGGAGGTGTTTTGTATGCGTTGCAGTCGCTTGATGAGTTTGGCCGGGGCTCCCGCGTAGAGGGCGTTCCCATAGTCAAGTCTGCTACTGACGAGGGCCTGGGTGACTGTTCTTCTTGTGTCTGTCGGGATCCACCTGTAGATCTTGCAAAGCATGCGGAGGGTGTTGAAGCAGGAGGAGGAGACTGCGTTGACTTGCTTGGCCATGGAGAGCGTTGAGTCGAGGATGACTCCCAGGTTGCGTGCGTGGTCGGTGGGTGTCGGGGCTGCTCCCAGCGTCGTTGGCCACCAGGAGTCGTCCCAGGCTGAGGGGTTGGAGCCGAGGATGAGGACCTCCGTCTTGTCCGTGTTCAGCTTTAGTCGGCTGATCTTCATCCAATCGGCGACGGCCTTCATTCCTTCATGGAGATTGGCTTTGGCGGCGAGGGGGTCCTTGGTGAGGGAGAGGATCAGTTGAGTGTCGTCGGCGTAGGAGATAATGTTGAGGTCGTGCTGTCTGGTGATGCGTGCGAGCGGGGCCATGTAGATGTTGAACAGTGTTGGGCTGAGGGAAGATCCCTGGGGTACGCCGCAGATGATCTCGGAGGCTTCGGATCGGAAAGGTGGGAGGCGGACTCTCTGGGTTCTGCCGTCGAGGAAGGAGGTGGTCCATTCCAGGGCCTTGTCTCGGATCCCTGCGTCGTGGAGGCGTGCGCGTAGAATGCAGTGGCAGACAGTGTCGAAGGCGGCGGAGAGGTCCAGCAGGATGAGGGCTGCGGTCTCACCGTTGTCCAGCAGGGTCCTGATGTCGGTGGCGGCGATGAGGGCAGTCTCAGTGCTGTGGTTGCTGCGGAACCCCGATTGGGATGGGTCCAGGATGCTGTTTTCTTCGAGGTATCGGTTTAGCTGTTTGTTGACTATCTTCTCGATGACCTTGGCTGGGAACGTAAGCAGGGAGATGGGCCGGAAGTTCTTGAGGTCTCTTGGGTCCGCCTTGGGTTTTTTGAGTAGGGCGTTGATCTCTGCGTGTTTCCAGCTCTCTGGGAAGGTCGCGGTCTCGAAGGAGAGATTGATAACGTTGCACAGGTGGGGTGCGATGGAGCTGCTGGCTTTGTTGAAGATGTGGTGCGGGAAAGGGTCTGACGGGGAGCCGGAGTGTATTGTGCTCATGGTCTTGATGGTGTCATCGATGTTCACGCTGGCCCAGGCTGGCAAGGGGTCATGGTCGATGGTGTGCGGCGGGTCTGGAGTATCTATCTTGGTGGGGGCTGTCTGGGTGTTGAAGCTGTCGTGGATGTCGGCGATCTTGCGGTGGAAGAAGGTGGCGAGGAATCTCACAGGGCTTGCGACGGCGGGATGTCGTTGGTGTTGGAGCTGGGGTTGGAGAGTTCCTTCACGATGTTGAAGAGCTCCTTGCTGTTGTGTGCGTTGTTGTCGAGGCGGTCTTTGAAGGAGATTCTCTTGGCGGACCTGATGAGGTGGTGGTGGTTACGGATGGCGGCTTTGTGGGCTGCGTGGCTGTCCGGTGTCTTATCACTGTGCCATTTCTTCTCAAGTTTCCGGCAGGTACGCTTGGAAGCTAGGAGTTCCGGGGTGAACCAGGTGGCTCTTTTGGTGGTGTCGCTGTAGGTGAGTTTTTTCAGCGGGGCGAGGGTGTTGGCACAGTCGTCTATCCATCGTGAACACTGCTTAGTGAGTGCAGACCAAAACGCAACCACATACTTTTTGATAGCATTTCTTCTGGGATTTCCTATTTTTGCAACTGCCAAGTTTAAATCACCATGGATAACGCACCATCTATAGCATCTGTTGATTGTGATTGCGAGGAGGAGAAACTGGAGTGCTACACCCTCAAACAGCTCCAGCAATTCTGCAGGAAGTTTAAAGTCTCCATGACCGGGCTCACCAAGAAGGATGAGCACCAAAAGGCGCTGAGGGCCTGGGTTGAAGCAAGGAGCACACCTATACCTATGGAGGAGGCTGAGAATGCAGGAGGGCAATTGGAGCTAGGGGAAAGGAGGCCACCTTTCCCCGGGGGTAGCAGTGTTTCTGCCAAAGGTCTGTCCCCAGAGGAGCTGGAGGACAGAGCCAACAGCAGGATGCATGAGATGGAAATGGCAAAACTTAAATTGAATGGGCAGATGGAAATGGAGAATAGGAAATTAGCCCTAGAAGAGAAGAAAATGCAGTTTGAGCATGAAAGAAGTTTGAGGGAGCTAGATTTGAAAGCCAGTAGCTTAGAAATTACTCCCTCTGGTGGCAGTGTACCGCCTGTGCCTGTTGAAGCTAGGGTGTATATTCCCATAGATGTGGTGAAGGAATTTTTTGAAAATGATGACATTGGGCAGTGGTTCAAAGCCTATGAGGTAGCCATGTCTTCCCACCGGGTCCCTGAGAAGGATTGGGGAGCGGGGTTGTGGGGGCGGTTCCTGAATGAAGGGCGGGATACCTTGTTGGATTTGCCCTCTGAAGTCTATAATTCATACAGCCACATGAAGGATGCTTTAATGTCTATGTATGGTTTGACCCCTGAGCTTTATAGGCAGAGGTTCAGGAACTGTAAGAAGATTGAAGGCAGTACCTGGGTTGAATATGTGAACTTTTTTTGCAGAGCCTTGGATGGTTGGGTAAAGGGTAGCAAAGCAACTGATTTTCAGGCGCTCTTTGATTTGATTGCATGGGAGCACTTGTCCAGTAATTGTTTTCCTGAGCTACGCCAGCACCTGATTGATAGTAAGCTGACTAACCCTAGGCAGCTTGCTGAGGAGGTGGACCGCTGGGTGAGTACTCGGGTCCACAAGGGTCACGTGGGAGACTCCGCCAAGGGTGGGCAGGGTCCCCAGCAGAAGAGTGGGGGGACAAGGGTAAACAGAGGGAGTTCCATAAAGGGCCCCAAAGTAGACCCCAAGGGAAAGGTTCCCAGCCTCCCCCTGAGAAGAAGCCAGTGGCCCTGACAGGCCCCCCTGTTCACCAGGGACCACTGGTGTGTTACAAGTGTGGCGCCCCTGGCCACAAGGCAAACGATCCTCGTTGCCCTTTGCATGGAAAACCAGCACCCACTGGTGCAGTCCCCCGGCAGTTGGCTAGTGTAGCCCTGGGGGAGGAGTTGGGTGCCCAAGGTGGGGGATCCCACAGTGTTTTCCCTTGTCTCCTTAGGAGACTCTGAGATGGTCCCTAGGGCCCAGCTGCATGATAACACTAAAAATACAGGCAGTGGGTGACCATCAATGGCCATAGGGTGGAGGCTCTGAGAGACACAGGAGCCAGTGTGACAGCTGTCAAGTGTCACCTGGTGTCTAAAGAGCAGGTTGTCCCCAATGCATTCTATCCAGTTGTTGCCGCTGACAACACAGAGAGTCACTGCAAGGTGGCTCAGGTTCCCTTTGAGTGGGGGGGGGGGGTCTCGGGTACTCTTCAAGTAGCTGTGAGGCCAGCCATGCCTGTTGACTGTTTGTTAGGGAACGATTTGGAGAGCTCACCTTGGGCTAAGGTGGAGCGGAGTGCGCATTTAGAAATGTTGGGCTTGCCTGATTGGGCATGTGTGACCACCCGGTCAATGGCATCTAAAGGTGTTCAAGAGGACCTGGAGCCTGAGGGGGAGGCCCAGGTGCCTGCCGGAGAGAGAGAGGAGGCAGGGGGCGCGGGAAACCGGCCCCTGAAGTTCCCACGGTCCAGGAGGAGGCAGACCCTGAGGGGGATGACCTGGAGCCTACAGGTAGCTGAACTGGGGGACCTACCTGAGCAGACCCATTGGCAGCAAGAAGGAGGACCCTCCAGGGAAGAGTTCTGCGAGGAGCAGAACACAAGCCCTTTTCTCGTGGGTCTGAGGCAACAGGCCACAGACCAGGCAGCAGGTGATCAGTCTGGATCACATTGGATTTACTGGGAGAATGGTCTCCTGTATTCAGAGCCTTAGGTTGCTGAGCCTGGGTCAGCCCGTGTGCTGGTGGTACCCCAGCGCTTCAGAGCCTTCCTACTGGGGTTGGCTCATGATGTACCGTTAGCAGGACATCTGGGGCAGGACAAGACCTTTGAAAGGCTTGTCACCCATTTCTATTGGCCCCAGATGCGCATGAGTGCCGCCACTCACTGCAGGACATGCCAGACTTGCCAGGCAAGTGGATAGAGTGCGATGAAGCACAAGGCTCCTCTCCAGCCATTCCCTGTGGTCAGCACACCCTTTGAACGGGTGGGTATTGACATTGTGGGGCCACTGGACCCCAAGACAGCCATGGGCAACAGGTTTATCCTGGTCTTGGTGGACCATGCCACCCGGTACCCTGAAGCCATCCCTCTGAGGACAGTGACGGCCCCCGTGGTGGGACGGGCACTGGTGGGAATTTTCTCACGTGTGGGATTCCCTCAAGAGGTGGTGTCTGACAGAGGTACCAACTTCGTGTCCAAGTACATGAAGTCCCTGTGGCAGGAGTGCGGTGTAACTTACAAGTTCACCACTCCTTACCACCCTCAAGGAAATGGGCTGGTTGAGAGATTCAACCGGACCATCAAGGGCATGATTATGGGTCTGGAAGAACCCATGAGGCGTAAATGGGACGTCCTCTTACCTTGCCTGTTGTTTGCATACCGGGAGGTGCCACAGAAGTCTCTAGGGTTCAGCCCCTTTGAGCTCCTCTATGGACACCCGGTGCGAGGACCTCTGAGTTTGGTGCAGGAAGGCTGGGATCAATCTCCCAGGAAACCTCCCCAGGATATATACAGTTACATGCTGGCCTTCAGGAACCAGACTAGGCGTTTCAGAGAGCTTGCTGAGGCAAATCTGGAAGCCAGCCAGGAGGAGATGAAGCGGTGGTACGACCAGAATGCCACTCTGGTCGAGCTTCAGCCTGGTCAGAAAGTGTGGGTCATGGCCCCTGTGGAGCCTTGTGCGCTCCAGGACAGGTGGACCGGCCCTTTCACGGTGGTGGAGCGCAAGAGTCCAGTTACCTACTTGGTGGACTTGCAGTCTCCCAGGAACCCCTTGCGGGTCCTGCATGTGAACCGCCTAAAGCCCCACTTGGAGAGGTCCCAAGTGGGCATGCTCTTAGCTACAGATGATGGGATGGAGGAGGAGACCGAGCCTCTTCCTGACCTCCTGTCAGCCCGAGAGCAAGATGGATCAGTGGAGGGAGTAAACCTCTCTACCTCCCTCACACCTGAGCAACAGGGTAACTGTCGCCAGCTGTTGGGACAGTTCCCTGACCTGTTCTCCCTGGTTCCCAGTGTAACTCATTGGTGCGTCCATGACGTGGACAATGGGGACAGTCTTCCTGTGAAGCACAAGGCTTACAGGGTGACTGACGGGGTCAGAGCCTGCATCAAGGAGGAGGTCTCCAAGATGTTTGCGCTAAGGGTGATTGAGTCCTCTAACAGCCCTTGGGCCAGCCCAGTGGTCTTGGTTCCAAAGGCTGCCGCGCCTGGTGCCACACCAGAACTCCGGTTCTGTGTGGACTACAGGGGACTCAATTCCGTCACCAGGACTGACGCACACCCCATCCCCAGAGCTGATGAGCTCATAGATCGGTTAGGGGCTGCGCGATACCTCAGCACGTTTGACTTAACGTCTGGGTACTGGCAGATCGCCTTGACTGAGGGGGCAAAAGAGAGGTCAGCATTCTCCACACCAGATGGGCACTACCAGTTCCGGGTGATGCCCTTTGGGATGAAGAATGCCCCTGCCACCTTTCAGAGGTTGGTCAACCAGGTGTTGGTTGGACTGGAGGATTTCAGTGCCCCCTACCTGGATGACATCGCAGTGTTCAGTGCCAGTTGGGAAGAACATCTGCGCCACCTCTGGGAAGTGTTGATGGCGCTGCAGAGGGCAGGCCTCACAATCAAGGCAAGTAAGTGCCAGATTGGGCAGGGTTCTGTGGTGTACTTGGGACACCAGGTTGGGAGCGGCCAGGTGGCACCCCTCCAACCGAAAATTGATACCATTCTGGCTTGGGGGCCCCCCAAGACCCAGACAGAGGTGAGAGCCTTCCTAGGACTCACCGGGTATTACAGGAGATTCGTCAAGGGGTATGGCAGTATTGTTGCCCCTTTGACAGAGCTGACTTCCAAGAAGCAGCCCAGGAAAGTGATTTGGACTGACGCCTGTCAAAAAGCTTTTGACACCTTGAAGACTGCCATGTGCACGGCGCCTGTGCTCCAGGCACCCAACTTCTCCAATGAGTTCATTGTTCAGACGGACGCTTCAGAGCATGGTGTAAGGGCTGTTCTATCACAGATCAATGAGGAGGGCCTAGACCAACCTTTAGCCTTCATCAGTAGGAGGTTACTACCACGGGAACAGAGGTGGAGTGCTATTGAGCGTGAGGCATTTGCTGTGGTCTGGGCACTGAAGAAGCTGAGACCATACCTGTTTGGGACTCACTTCCGGGTTCAGACAGACCACAGGCCCCTCAGATGGTTGATGCAGATGAGGGGTGAGAATCCAAAGCTGTTGAGGTGGTCCATTTCCCTACAGGGGATGGACTTTATGGTGGAACACCGCCCTGGTACAGAACACGCCAATGCTGATGGTCTGTCCAGATTTTTCTCGCCTTAGTGATGAGAACTCCCTAGGGGTAGGATAGTTCTCCCACATTTCAGCTGGAGGGGACACGTGTTAGACCTGGCATCCTTGGCATGGGTCTCCCTTCCATGTTTTTCATAATGCCTCCACTGTTGTCGATATGTTTTTGCTGGACTAGATGCTCATGGGCACTTTGCCACCGCTAATCAGTGCCAAAGTGCAAGTGCTCCCTATTGTAAATTGTGATGTGAATTAGTGACTCCATGTTTGGCTTATTTGAATTACTGTCAGACCCTAGTACAGTGCACTGAGTGTGCCCAGGGCTTGTGAATCGAATGCTGCTGGTGGGCTTGCAGCACTGGTTGTGCCACCCACCGAAGCAACTAGTAAAGTGTGTCTCAGGCCTGCCATTGCAGAGCCTGCGTGCAGTCTGTGACTGCCATGTCGACTTGGTAAGTGCACCCACCTACCAGTCCCCAAACCTTCCCTTTTCTTCATATCAGACACCCCTATGGTAGGCCTACGGGCAGGGTGCATTGTAAGGATAAGGTGGGACATGCCTGGTGTGTGTGGCATGTCCTAATAGTGAATTAGTCATTTTCGTTTTTCACTATTGCAAGGCTACCTGTTCCCCATAGGCCAGAATGGGCAGTTTTGATTATAACATCTTATAATCCTAAACTGACTCGGGGAACTAGGTAGAAATTCGAGTTTAGTATGCCTGAACTCAGAATGATAAAATACATCTTTTAGTGAAGTTGGTTTTAACATCCTGTGTTTGAAAATACCACTTTTAGAAAGTGGGTATTTTCTTGCCTAACTATCCAGCCTGCCTCTGCCAGCTTGTGTATTGTGTGTCTGGTTTGTGCGTGACAGGGGCTGGGGGTGGCTACAGGAGACCGGGTGAGGCAGCACAGGGCTGAATAGAGAGATCTGCATCCAGAGTGGAGGGAGGAGTTGCATCTGGGTCTGAATAGGGCTGTGCCTGCCTGCCACAATGCTGGCTCCACCTCCTGCCGGGCGTCTGAGTACCCTGCCCCACATTCTGAAAGGAAAGAAGGAGTCATGTACACAGTGCTCCAAAGCTGCACAGAACTGGTTTAAGCTAGGCAAAGGCCTCTCTGCCTTCAGAGAACAAAGAGAAAAGGAGTATAAGTACTGGGGCCCAAACCCAGGAACTTTCGATCACTTTTGGGAACAAGAAGAAACCTTTGCTGAGGAGCGGAACCAAGAAGAAACTGAGGAGAGACTATCCCTAAGCCTGAAGTGCTGATTGGGGGATTGGCCTGCAGTGGTTTGCCTGACTGCCAAAGAAAGGAGAAAGGAACTTTTGCTTTGCTGTGACTTTCATCAACTTGTGAAGGATCTCCAAGGGCTTGGAAGAGAGCTTGCCCCCTGATCGAAGTCCCAGGACCATTGGACTTCACTTCATTTGTGAATTGCTGCTGGAAACTCTGTTTCAGTGGCTACAGAGGTAGGGAGCTGTGACCGACTCTCCCGACCGGCTCGGTGTCCTGTTGGCACCGCATCGAGCAACGCCTGCATCTTGCAACGCACGGCCTTGGTCTCACCGACTCCGTCAATGAGCCGCTGCCTGCACCGTAACCTGTGAGCACCGCACCTTGCAACGCCTCGCTACACCGAATCCATCTGGTCCGACCGACACGGTCACTGTTGCTGAGTTCGAGTCCTGTGACCGCACTGGAGTTGGGCACCGCCTTGCAAGCTTCACGACGCACCGCCCGACTCGCACCGCTGTCCGGACTGATCGACGCCAGCTCCTGAACCCGGCTCCGTCGCCGCACCGCAACCTGCCAGCACCGCATCGAAGCACCGTCTCGCCCTGCAACGCACGGCCCTGGTCTCACCGACTCCGTCTCGATGACGTCAACGAGCCGCTGCCTGCACCGCATCGAGGGACAACGCGTCCTGCAACGCTTCCATTTTTGCATCGCGACCGCGACGAATAGCCATCCGGCTCGCACGCCCGTGCCTGCCGCTTCAAGTAAAAGGTACTGTGACCGAGTCTGTCTACGCTGTGTTGGCCCGTCTCGACGCGGTCAGCTGGATTTGTTAGACTGTTTGTTCTTGACATCGCCGTAGCCGGAGGAGGCTACCGACTCGCACAAAACCTTGAATTAAGCCTTTTTGATCAGAACTAAGCATTCTTGACAGTATTGTGGATTATTTTTGTCGTTTATGGTCTTGTGATAAATCTATATAAAAGATACTTATTTTTATAAATGTACAACCTGTGTGGTGTCCATTTGTAGTGTTGTCACTTGATTACTGTATGTGTTCACAAATGCTTTACACACTGCCTCTGAACTAAGCCTGTCTGCTCGTGCCAAGCTACCAAGAGGGTGAGCAGGGGTTATTTCAGGAGTGTACCTACTTTTCCCTGACTAGACTCAAGGGTCCCTATTGGGACAAAGGTACCTACCTCTGCCAACTAGAGACCCCCAAATCTAACAGTGCGCTATATAAATCTTTCAATCAATCAATTTCCTGCTCTAGCGAGTCTAGCCGGGCTTGTTTGTCTTTTTTGTGTCCTGCTATTAAGGCAAGTTCTTTCCCACTAATAACTGCCTTGGTGGCCTCCCACAGGGTTTGAGCCGAGTTGATCAATGCTTCGTTTTCGGCCTAGTAGGGCTCTGTCGCGGTTTGGAGTCCTTCCCTGGGCTTGGGTAGCTTAAGGTACCACAGGTTGAGTGAGATAGTACGCTGTGAGGTGTGCCCACACAGACCAGTTCATCTATTTAGGTCCAGCATATCAGCGCAGGTGTTGCCTGATCTTATGCAATCACCAGAAACAGCTTTAAGAAGCCGTACTGAAAGAGGGGCGTATGCTATACCTACATGATTATCTTCTCTAGAAACGTCTGATTGAACAGAATGTGCGTGCTTCTGTTGAAAGGGTGCGTGTATTGCACTGATTATGCTTAATACAGTAGTTCTGAGTTGGTTATGTAGGCAAGCCAGTGATCAAGGCTATAGGCCTAAGAGGTTCAGTGGTAAGCTGTCAGAAGACCTAGATCTGCTTGATTATGAAACATTACAATGAAGGCAGTATGCCAGACTTAATGTTAAAAGCCTGTGTTAAACCCAGTAGTTTTTAATGGTGGATTACCCTGTGTTGAAACCCAGATACCGGTATTTTGTTACTTGGGATCTTACGGTTTCCATTATAGGCAAGGGTTTTTGTGCTGGTTAGCCCCCTGACAAACCCCGGAGGTAGATTTACACTGCAATATTTATAATCTCTTAGGAGGTGGCGGGGGGCATATATTTTGTCATCAGTAATTTTGTACTTACTTAGATTTGGCTGTGTGCGATTTAATGGACTTTTTTTTAGGTCTGGCCTTGCTGTTCTAGCTGTCTGCTTGGCTCTTTTCTAATAAAAAAATCATAAAAAATACATCCATACTTACACGTATGTAGAGGGGCTTTGGGTCAGCCCTCTTCATCCATTCAAATATTGCTTCTGTCATGATAGGATATTATTTGAGGGCAGCCCGCTTCATCAATTGTCTGTTACTTTGTGAGTGACTGCATTTGACCCATTTACACATCTACATGAAAATGAAAGTGCTTCGAGAACTAGTGGGCTAGTCCTTTAGTTTTCCAGTTTCTATTTTTATAGGTCCTCATTTCTTTCCCTTTTTTTTTTTTTTTTGGGGGGCCTGGCAGTTCCAACAGTCTATGCTACTCAGAAGCTTGCTTGCTGCTTATTACACCAATAATGCTTTGCGTCCCACATGGCCACTGATTTTAAGCCAGATGGCCATTTTGGATTCGTGTTGCCCATAGTGTGTCATTGTTTTACTGTTCCAAGATGACAACCATGTTTAGAAGCAGGATATCTGCCCTTTTGGATCTGAACAATGATACAGAGGAGGCAGTTGTCGGCCAGACCAGTTGCCATTGTCAATGCTTGTTTTTTATGGCACACAGTCATGACGTGTTATACTTATTATTGACTATTGCTATAGACATGCCTTTAGATGTCCTTATCTGACCAGCTTTCCCAGTCTTCCAGCCTTTAAATCTAGCAGACTGTAGTGTGGCAAAGTCTGTGAATGACGAGTACTGAAGTACCCTCTGTGAGCAACATGTGCACTTTAATATCCTGCTCACTGCACTGTGGGTATTCACAAAACTCTGTAAAGGGCGACCTTTCAAGCTGGGCTGTGTGCATTGGGAACATTGGATTCTGGATGCTGAAACTCTGAAGATCACTTACTAACATTACTGTAACTCTTTGCTTGTATATATTTTGTTTAAAATTTGAATGTGTCTCCTATTACTCTTATTCCTTTTACAGATTTTCACCATCCGCGGCCATTTTGAATTTCATAAAACGTGGAAACAAAGGGATTATGTAGATGTTTGCTGATTGAAATGATCTGCACTCAATCAGAAGATCAGAATCCAGTTTATTGGAGTATGTTAACAGTAAGTGTTTAATGCCATCCACTTTTAATGTTTTGTTCTCATCAGCATTGTGTTCACTTGTTTGCTCAATGACATGGCTTCAGTGTCACTTTACAGAATATCTTGTGGTTAAAGCAATACTGTTTATTATTCAAATGTACCTTCATTGGTGATGAATTATTTGCTCTTTCAAATACCGGAAGTCACTGTATGATGCTTTGATTTAAGATTAATGCCAAATTGCAGTCCCAATTACTATTTAATGTTTACAGGTTCTGAATATTTAAATAAGTCAGACATCTAAATGTGAGACTACCTAGAAAACACAGTGCAAAAATGCGTTCTTTATACGACCGTAATGCGAGGGTGAACAGATGACTTAGTTCTTTTTAGGTTCCGCCTACAGCATGCACGCACGGTCAGCGAAAAGTTATTGTAAAAATTCTTTTAAAAAACTGCTTTGCATCCCCCTGACACTGTTTTTTAAAGCTATTTCACAACAGCATGAGCTGTTGTGCTACATGTCTTAAATGAACAAAAACGCTATTATGCGGTCAGCGCTGGCCGCTTCAGTGCTTTTTTAGGTTGATCCTAGCAGCACGCACTGCTCTCTCTGCGAGGCATGGTGTAGTCTGTGCTTAGGCCACGCCCACTACTTGTAATTGGCTCATTGTAATGCCCCTCATAAAATCTTCCTCTTCTATGGTGGCTTTGATGTCTTTGTCCCGCCTTTTGGCTGTTTGTTTCCGCCCTGGCGACTGACCCAGTTACATGGATCAGGTCACTTTTCACCAATTATGCACGTTTGGGCATTACTTTTTGTTTTGCTTATGCTCGCCGTCCCTATACCACTTACCGTGCGTTGCTGCCTTTCATGCTTTTGTCAGCACCCCCGCCAGTGAGCATCTGTGGGATTAACGAGAGCAAGCCACTTTTCATATAGCGCGAAATCGACCCGAAGGTATCGGAGCGCTTTGCATGAACATCAGTTGCATTACAGTCACAGGCTCTACAGATCCCCAAGTATTACAAATGTCGGTCCGTGCATCTTCTAACGGGCTACGATGCCCCCCCCCCCCCCGCATTGGCACTGCCCAACGTGTGAATGCAGTTGCATCCTGAACCGATACACACACTGGCTGTACGTTCAGAATCGCGCGCATCTATGGAAGAATCCATAGGGATTTACTGGCAAATGGAACTAGTGCCCTTAACTCTCGGGGAGAATATGTGGGTAACGGCCAGAACTGCCGATTAGTACAACTGGGGAGCCAGGTTCGAGTCCCGGTGTCAGCTCAACACCCTGTGATTTTGGTCAAATTAATCTCCACCGAACCTCTAAAGAATTAATGCCATATGTAATGTAGCTTGTGCAAATGTACAGTGCTCCGATACCTTCAGGTTGAGTTTGCGCTATAATCGACCTAAAAATGCTAATTTCTATCAGTCAGTCGGCTCCATCGTAGAGCGTGCATATCCCTGTGGGTCTTGAGTGAGCAAAGCAGAGGCACCAACGACCGTTTAAAGTCCTGTACAGGGTGGGCCGGGTAAAAAGCAGGTGCCGAGACGGATCCCTATCTGGCTTTCCATTTTTACCCTCTGGGTGAAAAAAACCACACAAAAACGTAACTCTGCAATAATATAATCAGTCACTGCTTTTGATGTAACTTAAGAGATTCGTTTTTGAGTTTTATATAGTGCAAACTTGGAGCGCTTTACATGAGCACCAGTTACATTACACAAGGACATATCCCTGTTTTGAATAACAGGATGTTGAGCTGACATCGGGCTCGAACCTGTTTGACAAAAAATAAAATGTTGGCGCTCGAGAGAAAGGAACGGGGAGGAAGCAAGACCTCCTCATGAAGCTCTGAGCAAAAGCATGCTTGTCAAAGGACAACAAGAATGGAAGCATTTTAAATATAATATACAGCGAATTCATAGTTGTTGCTTATGTACTTTATGCAATCTACAACCATTGAGAAAGCCAATAGTGCTGGCTTGTTGTAGGTGTAATGTTACTTGTTGTGTTGTATATCTGGATGAATGGACAGAAGCAGCAAAATGCCAGTGGCGCAGCACACTATGCCAAGTACAGATTTTTAGCTTACGTGTTTTAAGCCACTCCCTTAATTATATCGGCCACGCCCCTATGAGACCCCCCAGTTTTTTCATCCCACTTAAAGGTCCCAAAGGCGAGACCTGTTGGCTATGCCAGTGCTTGTTGTGGTGTGGAAACACTCTACATTACCAATATTTGTAAGATTGACTATTTTTCTTTGCTTTCAAATTATGCAAATCCTCTGCATGGGAGCAGATTAGTTCTTGCTCTATAAATAGGAACTGCATTCTTGTGTAGCCTTTAACATTCATTGTTGTTTTTTAGGTCTCGCCTGAGCCAGCGCGCATGCGCTGCTCTGCGAGGCTTTTAGTAAGGACTCTAAACTCTGAACACACGCTCGTGCGTGTGCTTTTTTTTCCCCATGACCCACTATTGGCCTTTGCGTGCGTCTTTCTAAGAAAGACAGCACGCAATTGGCTAAAGGCGGGTGCATGTCCCGCCTTCTCTCTCCCCTGGCCTAGGGAGCTCAGGAGCGAGCAGCAGCCAGCTGCATACCTCGCATTCCGCCAGCTGCATTCCTCGTGTGTCCGGTAACACACAAGGCGCCGCGCTTTTGTTTTTGCTTTTTTTTTTTCCTTATAGCGTGCGCACGAGTTAAAATACAGTATCCCAGCGCCCAGACGCTGGCATACTTGTGTATTTCAAATGTCATTCTTGTCAAAGCCAGAAGGCCACGTTGGTCCTGCGATGAGGTTCAGATCCCCTACCAGCTGTGCTTCGAGCCAGCCAGTGTGATGAACAGCTTTCAAAGGCAAGCGAGAGGGAAGTATTGAAGAGGCTGTGAGATTTATCGGAACAAAGGTCAAGGCGAGACGAGCGAAGCGTCGGAGCGGGCTGTATTTAAAGAAATTATAGTTTTTCATTTGGTAAATTACTCCTAGCTTCGCTTCTGTTGCTCAAAGCATCGATAAATATTTTAGAGGATATTCAACCCTGAACATTTTACATATGCGAGAAGCCAACGTTTTTATTAACATTATCGATTCTGAGATCTGGTGACCGCCATACATTGCGCTGAATTAAAGATTTTGTTCCAGAGTGCGGACTGGCCACGTGTAACTGTGGACCAGCATTTAGGGGGGGCGGGGCTGAACTTGAATGAGATCTGTCTCTGTAACTTCTCCTCGTGATTAAGACATCCATTCATAGTGTTAGATGGGCAGAGACAACCGTTCAGGATATCCCTGTCACTGGTTTGCAGCCCCTGCACACTGTTAGTAACTACTGTTAGAGGCGCCCAGGCATAGAGAGAGGGGTTCAACGGTCACCTAGCTCACACTCCTTGCCTGGGCCGCCGCTATCCTGCTTTGTACATAGTCCTCCCTTGTGGGACATTTTAGAGAGAATGCTTTTTTTTTTTAGGTACTCTGGCTGTGTCTCTGTCCTAAATAAAGCGAACGCGTTGCCTGGCGTGCGCCACACACCAGCCTGAATAAAGAAGGCTGACTGCAGCCCTCCACATACGTATTGCGGCGCCGGTGAGCCGATGCTACCTCTGTGGGTGCAGCTGGTAAAACTGCTCCCGTTCATTGTTTGATTGACGGGCAGGCCTCCATGAGAGCGCGAGCTTGAGGTATCCCCCAGCAGGTTAGATAGAAGCGGTGTTCGTCCAACGTTTCTGAGTGTTTCACTCAGCACGTTTTCTGTGAGCAGGAAGGAGGGACACCCCTTAAACAGAGGCATTCCATGGGGTGGGGCGTCTCTATTGATAGCTGATTACTTGTGTTCCCTTTCTATACGTTGATTTCACTGTATTCATTATTGCTTATTAAATATTTTTAATGGGTTTGTAATAATAGGCTGCGCCTAACGCCCACATGAAAAATAGCTTTGCAAGTTAATATACTGCTCCGGGGGGGACATGCATTCTCCCTTTAATATCCAGTCTTTCTAATTATGTTTCCTTCATACAGTAATGGACTGGGACAGTGTGGGTCCTTAGCTGACCTTTCGTTATAGATCCGTCATTTAACTGGCAGGCTTCACCTAGTTATGCCTTATCAGTTCGTAAGCGAGGCCCTGCTTAATCAATATCGGGCAGCGTTGCTATAGTCAACATCCCAGAACGTACAACGTTATTTTGCTGTTGTAAACTTCCTACAAGTAAGCTGATACTAGCACTGTGATAATGCAGCTAACCCCTTCTTGCTGGATGTTGCTTTTGGCCAGGAAATGTTAATTTCAGCTCATGATATATTTGCATGAATTTTGATGACGTGCTGGGTGGGTATAGGAAAGGAGCTAATTGCACCGGCATCTCACCACCACTTGCACCTATTGTTTTCTGCAAATCTTCATTTAGAGATACCGAGTCCTCCTTGTATGCGGAAAAGATGGTGGTAAATTGGTGGTGTAGTGTCTACAGCTTTCCGCATAAGAGTCTGCATATGCACCTTCGGAAAATACAGGCTGAACAAACCACCTTCCCTGTTATTTCTCCCCTCCCATCCACCTTCCCATCCCCGTTTCTTCTTCCCTCCTCCCACCCGCACCTCCGTTCGCCACCCAGAAATGCAGACGAGTAGAGCGTGGTGACCTTAAGGGCAAGGAATCTGTCCGCATTGTTGTCATCACAACTAAGAGCTGGGCTGCAGCACCTCCTGCTGCCCCAGCACTGCCCCGCCCACCACAACTCCTGGCCTGGCTTCTGAACTCAGTCCTGTCAGCACCTCCAGTCTTCAATGCTACTTCAGCAGCAGGAATGTGCCCTCGCGGATACGTCTTGATCTCCGGCCTACCGCACTCCATGCTCTTTCAGGACCAGTGGCTAGTCCACAGCTCTACTAAAGCACCTAATCTTAAATTCAATTACATAGCTCCTCCAATGCCACTCGTTCCCGACTTGCACCATCTAAACTCGACATCAGAAACCTCACCCACATATCTCTGCCAATGCACCTCAACCCTCAGGGAACTTCTCAAGGATGGGGGAACTACCCAGCTCCCACAGCCAACTCTCCTGAAAGACCCAGCTCTACAACTGCACCTTTGCGCTAACCGCTGGGCTGATTTCAATTACGGTATCAGTGGAAATAAGAACTACCTTTAATTCACACACCGTTTTAAAATTCAGGCAGTGCATCAAGCATGTAAGCCGGAATTCTGTGCAGCCGCAAACATTCTTTCAGCAGAGTGCAACAAGTTCAGTCTGATTATCATGGACTTTGCCCATATGATGCATATTTGATGGATAGTGTGCAAAATAAAATAATTATTTTGTCCAGAAATTTGAGAAATGTATGAAGCATTATAAATCATGTTAAGTTTGTTATGCTCTTAGCCTAGATAGTTCACAGAATTATAACGTATCATTTTTTGCCTATTTCTTTCGGGAGTTTCATAAAGCGCTTAGTGCCGCCTTCAGTGTACTTTACAGCACTGCACGTGAGTCAAGCCCGGATTAGTGAAAGACCAATTTGTCGGGGGGGTGTGGGGGACACAGAGCTTTCAGGTCAGATTTCATTGGCACAGCCAGATACTACGGCCAGGACTTTGAGGTGTAACTCTGGACAAAGGTAACAAAAATGCTTCTGACACTTTTTTATTATAACTTCTCCGCATGCTGCACAGCAGTCCCACTTCTCTCAGCATAGCTTAAAGACATTGGCAAAGTCAATATATCTAGCTAAACACTTATAACGTCCCAAAGGCGAGACCTATTGGCTATGCCAATGCTTGTTTATAATTAGCAACATTCTGGATTTTTCGTCTATTCTTTACTCCTGGCTTAATGAATTTCCACCTGCAGCTGGATTTGTTTTCGTGTTGGTTGACCTGTTAGCACAAAAAAAGACTTAAGATGAGAGGAAAAAATGTTGAATGAATATATTGATTGTCTTGTGCAGTTACCAGTCGAGGACCTCCATCACCCATGCCTGAAATACTAACTCCTGTAAGTGTTGCGGTCAGCCAGCTAAGTACCAGATAGACCGATGCACTGAAGAGGGAACATGTCCTTAACTGTCTGTGTTGTGTGGTCTACGAAGCGCGAGTGTCACTAGTTGGTTAGTTCATCAGAGTGTTGTGTGGCCCCCTGGTTCCAAATTTATAGAATCAGATTGGTTTTCTTGTGCCATGGTCTCTCCTTTTACTGATGGAGCTTTGTCATGTTGTACTAAAATTGCTTGGTTGCTTTTTCCCCTCTTTCTGGTATTAAAGAAAGTGGTGCAAGCAGCAAGCTGGATCTTGCTAGCACACATTGTTTGGACACATGCTCAAGCCTGCCAAGTTCTGTTTGACTGCTCCCAAGAACCAGTGTACGGATTCATTTTAATTTTTAGCCTCAAATCCCTTCACATTTACAGGAGCTGAATAAGATGGCGTTGAAAAATATAGTTGTTGTGGCCCCTCAGCCTCCATTGAGTGCATATATTTCCCCAGATGTAAGAGTTTG
Organism: Calotriton arnoldi; assembly: GCA_963921515.1. Taxonomy (NCBI): domain Eukaryota; kingdom Metazoa; phylum Chordata; class Amphibia; order Caudata; family Salamandridae; genus Calotriton; species Calotriton arnoldi. The sequence goes on from CAWUFW010000281.1 coordinate 2,689,309, forward strand.
TAATGAGTGCTGAAGAGTTTAAGAACAATGCAGCACTGCCAGTGCAGTCCACGTGTTGAGGAGAACCCGAAGAGTGTGCCTGCTCTGATGAATAACTCTATGTATCCTTGGAGTGATTAAGGATTTATGTAGAGCAGCCGCATTAGACTAGTGGTGACCGTAGAAGGCATTCTTAAGAGGAACCGGACAACAGATGGCCACTTTCGTGGTTTAAGTTCATGTTGGTAGAGTCTTGTTTAGGATTGCTGGAAAGGCGTTGGTTTATTCCTAGTTTTTGGTGAGCCCGCTATTCTGCTTTTACAGTTTCATACAGGGAGGGGGCTTGCACATTAAAGATAGTACTGTACCGCTTGTCTGCTTTGAAACTCCATGGTCTGGTTTATATTTCAAGATGTCCTTTAGTTTATCAGTAACAGTGTTTACAATGTTTTTAAAGAGAGTAAAAAAAGAATGATGGTATTTTAAATCCCAGTGGCTGAAATGTCTCAAATCCTCAAGAATGCCGATCTCCGGTCTCTGACATGACAGAGAAATGGGTGCTGCTGGAGAGCTTCGTCTTCAGTTAACAGTGAGGAATAAACAAATCCTTACTTCTTTGTAGAATCTTGGGTAGTCTTAGCATTGACCCTTGGGCATGCCGTGTCATCTGCAGCCTTTGTATCCTGCTGTCTAGCTAAACAGGTAGTTGAGAGGAGAGAGCTGGTTTACAATTGCCCAGAGACCAGCTGTTATGATACTTGGGTTCTGCCCGTAATCTTACACTGATTTTGTTTGATCAGGCATTACTTAAGTGTTTTCCTGACGGGTGTAATGCATTCATATCATGGAAGACTGAACTTGAGGTAGGTGTGTGGTTTTGTACTCTACGGAGTTTGGTAGGTGTGATTGTTTTTCTAATAATCGAGGCTGGAGACTATCCCTGTATGCATCAGTTATATAGGTGCTTTTTAAGGGCACACGAACCACCTGGTAGGTGACAAAAGTGTAGAACCTATTTTTGGTTTCTTAATCTTCTCGTGCTTTGAAGGAGAGGTTTTGTCAATCGGTTGCCCCTAGTTCCAGCCCATCTGTATTTACTTTATGTATACAGAGGCACCTTTGGTGCATCCAATTTTGTACATGCAAATTGCTACTGGGCACTAGTCTCCTGTTCTGCACTATTGTTTGTAATTGCATTTTATTGGCATTGACAGGAATTACAAACTAAAAGTAGAGCATCAAAAAAAGTCCCCAAAAGCAGTACAACAAAAGAGAAGGTAACATTCCACTCGGGTATTTACTGAATAGGCACACAAATCCGTAATGTTCACATCATGCAGGAAAAAATCCCAGCATCGCCACTCAAGTAGCGACACAGCAGTGTGCGAGCTGTGATCATCCCAAACTCGTGGCTGCTCCCCTCCACCAACCCCCCCAAATAGTGATAACCAAAGGGAGTCAGGCAGCATATTCTTGGGAGGCAACATGGTCGGCAGTTCCGTCTATATCCTGTTGCGTCAGCAGGTATGCCACTAGCGGAACCCAAATGTCCTTGACATTAATGAGAGAACATATCAGCGTCTGCCCCCAATAGGCGCCAAGTTGTTCCTGGCAGTATGCTGCATTCTGTTACCAGCGGGCCAGCCGGGGCGCAGGACGCTGGCCCCAATGGATGGCCACCCTTCCCTTAGCCAACAACTGCAGGATAGCAGTTAGTTTCTGTACTTCAGTGGGTTCGTCCTTGACATAGCCAAGCAGCGCAATCAACGGTGTGCGTTCAAGTTCATAGTTCGCGATGAGCTTAATGGTATAAAACACTTTGGACCAGAAGCGCACAACTCTAGGGCACTCCCATGCTTTACATTGCATGCCTTACCATCAATGAGTTTTCTTTTTAACGTACCTCTCAAGACAATCCAACACTGTATGATATTAATTGAACATGCTCAATCATTATGCATGCTTCACTTGCGTCGACTTACGCATTGCTCGTGTCTTTCTAATACTATTTGAAGACTAAGCATGCCCCTTACTTGTGCATGCTTCAATGGAAAGTAATTTACTTTTTAATGTTGTACCTAACCGTAATAACTTATCCTTTCCCTTTTCCCCTTTTTGGTTTTCTTCCTTTCTTCTCCTACACTTCTAGCTTCTATTGTAATAGGCATTTATCTCAGGCATCATCCTGTATGTCCTGAAGATGATCCCAGTATTTTTGTAAAGAGATCGAAACATTGTAGACTCCTCGCTCCTTGACACAATCTTACCTTCTATCAACTTGTGCTATGGTGTTCTAATATATGCTTGTTCACCGAACTATTAAATTATATTATAGGCCTCGCTACTTCAATGCCTGAGTCCTTTTTCTGTTGTTAAATGTCCCTCTTATATGTTGTTCTCACAAATGTTCACATTAAATGATTATGTCCACAGCAGCTGCACGGAGTCCAGATAGGTCAGGGTGGACATGTCAGGCGGTGAGTGGGGGTGAAGTATATAAAGTAGAGAAAAAATTGGTCATAACGCGCAGTATAACTTTGACCCCCGCATGAACAGTCTGTTGATCCAGCTTCTTACCCGCCCTATCTCCCTCTCCATAGCACCTAGTGCAGGCTTCCCTCCCAAGATAATGCGCTTCGCAAGCCACTGCTGTATCGTAATCTAGGAGCTTACGCCCTGATGTCTGTTTCTAAGCTCGCCGCTCAGCGCCTTAAGTACCTCAGCTTGCTTACCAATGCATATTCCTTTTATCACTACCTTTAAATGCCTACCAGAGCGTGGATGGGAATCCTACGGACTGCTTATTCTGCTCGAAATATTCTACGATGGCTGTCCTGATTCCTGCTCTGAATAACTGATTCCGAAGGGCGTTATGGGGAGCCTCCAAGTAAAGGCCCGTGAGTGCAGCTCCGGAGGCGCAAGCTGCAATAGTACGGGAACATGATTTGATAGCGTTTTAGGGAGGTGTGTGAAAGTATTCGTCCAGGTGACATCTTTAGGGACCAACCAGTAGTCTATTCGAAACCTTGTATTGTGCATCGGCCCTATACATGTGCCCTCGGCACAAAAGGCGTGATGAGCGTGCCAAATATCAGTGAGGTCATTATCTACCATAAGAGTCCATAGTTGAGCTGTGGCTCCCGGATGTGGACTTCTGGATTCACCAGATCTGTCCTTGCACGCATCTAGAACCAAATTGAAATCCACTGCTCACAGCACCGCTCCAGTGCCCATCGTGCTGACCAGCTGCCAGACCTCAGCAAAGAAAGCAGGGTCATCGATATTTGGGCCATAAACCAACATTAATATCGGGGGATGCCCCTGCAGTGTGTCCGCCACGATGACGAACCTGTGCTGTGAGTCACATAGCGCGTGATGGGTATGTCAAGGTAGGCCCCCTACGGATAATTACAGCCACACCGCACGCATAGTTGGAGTAGTGGGATACATGTGATTTGACCAGCCCGCCCTGGTCCATCCATTTAAGTGCATCTCCTGTAGTAGGCAAATGTCAATATAGTGTTGCTGCAGATATGCTAGCATAAGCTGTGTCTTGTGGTGATCATTTAGTCCCTGGACATTTCAGGTCAGACATTTAAATGGGTGCATCATAACTTAGAGGGCTATATTATAGGGCAGATCACTTATCATACAGAGAACGGATGCAGCAATATACTAGTGAGTTATGATAAAAAGAAAAAACAAAGCAAAACAGTAAACATAGTATAATATTTTCAACCTTAAAACCCCACCCACTTTGGCCCCTCAATGGAGCCAAATTACCCCATCCCCCCTCAATAGCAAAAAGCTGAACCCCATGTTACAACAGTGTAGGGAAACCTCTCCGAAGGGGCAGCAGGAGGTCCACACATACGCCCCAACCATAGAATGGCTGAGTGGCCAGGATCAGTAGTTTAGAGGTCATCCTAGGATAGAGCGACGGTCGTCCCCTCAGCTTGCCAGACAAAACAGTCACATCCAAGCAGTCAAGCTGAGGTCGGCCATAAGGGCTTCTGGCAGGTGGGCCTCGTATCACTCACAAGGGAGATTCCACTCCAACTCACAGCTCCAACAGAAGAGATCGGCACAGATGGCCCCTGACAATTAGTCATCGTCACTGAGGCAGTTGCTGCAGAATGAGGGGGCGGACTTGTTGGTAGGGGAGTCCATGCTTTGGATGAATCTGGTGGCAGCCTTGGGGTCCGTAAAATGGTATGTCTTCCCTGAGATTTAGAACTCGCAACTTGGCTGGCTAGATCAAGGAAAACGTAGAGCCAGCTTTTTGCACTGAGCGTTTCACAGGAAGAATCTCAAACCGTGCAGCCTGCACGGCCAGCATAAAGTCTGGGAAGAAGGAGACTGGGTTCCCCTGGTACTGCTGGGGCTCCCAGGCAAGGATAGTACTGTATAATGGTCCTTATAATGCAAGAAGCGAGCCACAGTTTGGTGCTCCAGGGGCATGCGCAAGCCCAAGGACTGATGATCCCTTTCTACAATGAACATGGGGAAGAGATCATCTGCACAAAGGAATTGCAGCATGGTCTCCACCATCTGTTCCATTGCCATGGATTCAGGGATGCCAAGAATGCGCAGGTTAATGTGACGCTACCGCGCTTCAAGGTCTTTGTTTTTTAATAATCTCGAGCACTTCTTCCATCCGGAGTAACTGTTCACCAGCAGCAGACTGTCTGTCCTCAACGTCCGACTTGCAGCGCTCACATTGGTCAATATGCTCCTCATGCCTGTCAACTTTTTCTTTGAGATTATCAAAGCGGTCAGCAAGGAGGTCGATCTTTGAGTTGATGGTTTGCAAGCTGTTTATGTTCCTGGAACATTAAGCGAATGACCTGGGCATACCCAGGCTCCTCAATGGTTAGTCTTTTGTAGTCCTGGCCTCGGGAAGCTTATGGAAGAGTCCAGTCATGAGGCCCAGCTGCCCGCCGCACCCCAGAAGTCCCTTACTGGGGGGCATGAGCAGGCCTGCTACACACAGGAGCAGTTGGGGGAGGCAGGCCCGACACACCAGTCGCGGGGATCAATGCCAGATGGGAAGAAAGTGGGCTGGCGGGAAGAAAGTGGGCTGCCCCCCCCCGTGTCCCGCCTCATCCTTCGTTCAGCTCTGGGCTCAGCAGATTGATGAGGCTGGACCTCTCCTCATTGTCGGCAGCACTGCCCTCCGCAAGGAGCCTACCAGGTGTGGCATTCGGAAGCGCCAGTTCTCCAGCCGTGGTGCACCAGTAAGCCCCACATGAGGCTGTTGTGGAATCCGGGCCCCTCCACAGCCCCGGCGCCGTCAAGGGGGCTCAGCACAGCCCATTAGCCATTGGGGTCAACCGCAGGAGGCAAATTAAAACCAATGCACCTCCTAAATCAGAATAAATAGCAGATTGGATTCCCTGGCCGGCAGAGCCTTGCTAGGCAGTAGCCATCTTGCAACTGGGCTCTCTAGCACCCCCATGCCCCTCTAGCACCCCCATGCCCCTCGTTCTGCGCTATGTTAATCTAAATTTCGATGCACTAGGAGTACATGTGGTAGTGTATGATAGGCATCGAAAATGCAGGCTAGCAGAATTAAAGGAGTCGATCTAACTTGTTGACTCTGATTTTACATTAGAGCATTACACCATGTTAAGGCTTTGCCTAACATTACATTTTTAAAAGGTTGATCAAAATGCATATATTAATGGTATTAAATGCTGCACAGCGATAAGTGTGCATGGTATGACCACTGTTAAGACGCCCAGGAGCTCTTTCCTGATTGATTTTTACATATTTATTTTTGATTGTTTATTCTCTTTTCCTGTTCCTAAATCGTTCTTCTAAGAATCTTGCCTTTTCTCTGTTACATTATTCGCATGAAGGAGTGACCGAAATCACCAGCCAAAGTGTGAATCTCCAGGAAAAACCTTGGCTTATTTCAACCTAACATGGCTCCAAGGGCACGTGTTTTTTTTACTTCAAAGCACATTGGGAGGCTTTGTGCACATTGCATCTGCAAATGGCTGAACACAATTTCAGTGTTTTACATTTTATTAATCTAGCAAGCAATATTCAATTATTCAGTGTGTTTACTTCTAATTTTGCACCCAATCACATTTACAGATTTTAAATGCAGCCTAGCCATCTTAAAAATAAAAAAATAGATTCTCTTAACATCGTGCCCCGTGGTGCAATGGATCTGGTATTTTTTTGTACTGGTAAATCACATTTTCAATTGTAGTTTGACCATTGATATTTTACATTTTATGTTTTTTTCTAAAATCAGTTTGTGGTGCTTTGGTTAAAAATATTCTGTGTAAAAACATGTGCTTAAGTATTTGTATTAAAGCTTTAGAGTTGACTCAAATACAGCTTGGTGAGTCATTTTTCCCTGTGGGAGATAAGTGCCTTTTTGTGCTGAAAGTGACTGTAAGCTTAGAAGTTTGTATCTGTAAATGGAAAGCCAATAAACTATGTGTAAATGTGCAGTCTGTGTGCATACTTGCAGACCCCTATAAAGAGCTTGTTTTGTATTATGTGGCTTCCTGAACGTTCTTTTGAGCTTGCGGTTGAACCTTGATGTAGTATGTCCTGTATTGGAGATATTCGGTGAGCTTCAAAGACTGGCTTCAAATATCTTGCAGCCCTCGAGTGCAGTGTTGCAGAGAATATTAAAATAGTCTTCGTTCGGTGTCTGTATGCTGTCATTCTGTGAAAGGAAAGAGCCAAGATTTTAATGCTGTCAAGGGATTGAGCTAAAAGGCTGTCTAGCGAAGGAGCTCCCCCAAGTTTGCCACATTTTGAACAGACGGATAGTCAAAAGAGGGGTTGTTTGGTTTGACTAAAGGGGTGGACTTTCTTTTGAAGTAAGAGCAGTTCAATTCCATGTATTGATGGATGAGCAATGCTTATTGCTTTGTAAGTGTTCCTTTTAGCCACCGGCAGCTACAGTAGGTACATTATGGTTCGTGTGATGTAAGTCTACATTGATCAGTAGAGAAGCTGTATTCTTAATTCTCTGTAATTTATGTAGTATTAACAGAGGTGCTCCAAGGTACAATCCGTTGGCATAGTCAAACCGAGACACTACTAAGGAAATGGTAATTGAGATTTTTGAGGGAACCAAGGTTTTGGAAAATGAGCTAAAGTTACCTCATATAGACGCATTGGTGATTAGATTTCCTTGTGGTATAAGTGAGAGATTGGAGCCTGTATCACTCTTGGGTGTACAACTCTGCTGCATTGAATGGCGAGAGGCCTAGCTCTTGAGGCCAGATAATTGACTGTGATAGTTCGTTTGTCGTATGCTGGTAACTCAGATTTTGAGGTATTTAGTTTGAAGTTGCTGGTTAGCATCCATTGGTCAATTGTTTATAGCCATTTTCCAATAGTGCCGGAGTCCAGATCCAGTGGGTTGTAGGAAGAGATGAAGCAGATGAAATAAGAACTAAGGATCCAGAGAGCTGCAGCTGTAATTGTGGAGCGGCCAAGAAAAATGGGTGCCCTGTATGAGAGAGCCTGTTGGGATAATAGTCTAGACCTAGTGGAGAATGGTCTAAGAAATTGGGGTATTACCGGAGTACAGAAGCGTAATAAAGTCAAAACACCACAAAAGAAAAATTCCAAACCAATTTTGAAAATGGGGATATTTTAATAAATAAAATGACAAAAATCCGATAAGGTAAACCTGAGTTATGAAATATTATAGTTTAACACCAAAATAGCGCTGAAAAGTGTTAAGCACCAACATCATTCATCTGGTTGCACTTGACCATTAACTAGGCGCAAACTAAGGCCAACTTTGATGAAGAATGGGACAGATACAGAAACCAGATTTGATCCAGTCATACGTTTTACCTTCAGACTTAGTCTCTGAAATGGAAGTCCAAAATCCTCGGGGCAAGGCTGCAGGCTGTGGCCGAAGAGGGCTCCACATCATCTGATAGCTGCTGGATTACATTTCAGTGAAGCTGTTGACTTTTGGCAGGAAAACTCCAAGTGGAAGAAACTTGAATTTCGCTTCCTCCAACGGCTGGATACCTTTGGCGCCTTCGCCTCGTGAATATTTCTACCTTCGGAGTTAGTTGCTTTTTTGGAGCTCAGATTTTTCCTGTCAGCCAAGGCTGCAGCTAAAGAGGGCTCCACCAGGCCAGATACTTCTCCGCAAGGCCCCTCCTAATCAGATTTGCTGCTGCGAAAAAGCTCCAAGCAGGAGCAATCTGAATCTTTGGCCCAGTGGCAACACACCTTCATCAGATAGGCTAGGCAGTTTGGTCCCTGTTCTGCGGAGGTATTTGGAGCCAAAAATGTTGTATGTCGCAGGTTTCAGGACAAGTTAGGAAGAGTACACTTTGACACCAGTCATGGGTCGAGGACCTGTAGGACAGCGCTTGAGAATCAAGATTCACTCCAGAAGATTCCAGCAGCTGAGTGCAGGGGAAGTTAAGTTGAAAATGGTCAGCTGGACAGGTGCAGAAAAGGCATCTTGGTAGCTTTAACAGGAGGTCAGCCTTATGACGCTTGGAGTCCACTTCTTTGTCCTGGGTACAAGAGGAAGAGCAGGGCAATCTTCTGCGCTCTTTTCTAGTCTTCTGTTTTTTCACAGGTCCAGAAAGTGTTCTGAGGAGGGCACTGGCACAAGCATGTGGGTGGTGGGTGGGGAGGGGGGGTAATTCCTGGCCACTCCTTAACCAATGGGGTTAAAGTTCTCAGGGATGACGCTACCCACCTTTGCATCATTCCCTGTGATTCTAGTATTGTCTCTTAGTAGGGAGGTACTCGGGTTGACGAATCTTGAACTTTTCAAACAAAGACCTTCAGAGAATGATTAGGTTAAGAGGTATTGATGTCCTTAGTGGGCAAGGTATGCACAGACATGGGTCTCTTGCAATCTGTGCCTCAGGATCCAAGCTGTTCCTCACTTACGAGGCCTAGTAAGACTGAAACCAGTTTAGGGTTGCATGTGTTCATTTCTGGATGTGGCCTTGGCTGACTGTTTGTAATGGGCTGTTTCCATGAGGAGCAGAGTCCTTACTGATTTATTTGCATAGGGTGGGTCTCTGCCTAGAGTGGCCTAGTGGATAAAAACTATGGGTTTGAATGTTACCCAGAGTGATTGCCAATGGTTTAGACGTTTTGTAAGCATTCCTCCCAATAAACTTTGTATTTTTTTGGGGTTAAGTATGCCTACCTCCTTCTGAAATATAACATTTAGAATGAATCTGTGACTCCTAGACTTCAATGTCACAGATATGTAGGAATGGAGTTTCCCCTGCCTGCTCAAACTCAATTATTATTGTGTTTTTTATTCTCAAAAAAAGCAAATTTTTTTTAAAATTTTTTTTTTACATCATTGATTTGTTTTGTGACATAAAGGAGCTTTGGAATAGGGAATTGCATTCTACGTTTTCTTATAAAGCTCTATTTACAGGTCTTGGACGTTTTAAAAAAAAAAAAGTATTTATTTTTGTATGTTTTTGGCATGTATATAGTGTGAACTACCACTCATGTCAGTCTCTAGTTGCTGTAACAGATGGCAAAAAGAAACCAAAATGATTAACTTTAATTTGTAAACAGCCAGGTCTTTAATTGTTTTATGAACCCAAGCAGGTTCTATTCCGTCTGTAAGTTAAGAGGGAGTGAGATCTGCTTTTTTCATATAAATATTATAGAAATAAGAATAACTTGGAAGTTTACACGTTCCGGGTCGGCTTAAGTTATACTTCCTCAATTTCTTTGCCAAGGAGTGTGGGCTGTCATAAATGTCATGCAAGGTACAGGCTAATTTGAATTCGACTTGTTTGGCAATAGGTGGGCAATGTAGTTGCTGACCGTATACCGATACTTTGCTGTATTTTCGTAGATTAAACACCAGTCCAATTATAGCATTTTAGAGATTTTTTTAGTCGGTCACTGGAATTTTTACATACACTGAAATCATTTGCATTTCTGTAATTAAGGTTTGCCTGAATATTGTTGGTAGCAACTGCCACTGTGTGGAGAAACTGTAGAAAAGGGAGAATTCTCCGCAGGGTTCACAGATAAAACATATAAGATTTGATATTGGGGTTATCTGATTATCCATATTGAGTTGTAAACCAGGGTTCTTTAGAAGTTGAAGATTACTAGATTCAGGTGGTTTTCCAAATCTCAAGTATTTTCAGAAAGCTTGAAATACAAGTTGGGTGTCATCACCGTAATGAAGTGGATAGCCAGAGAGGGGCATAATGCAGTTTTGAGTTCAAGTATTTAGAGTTCTGGTATTCATAAATAATTTTGTGTAGTTCCCTTGAAGGACACGACGCTTCTGAGACAAGGCAGCAGTTGTGGAATATTTTTACTACTTTGACTGTGGCCTTGACGGGTCTGGAATGGCTATGGGGTGCCAGTTGGCCATTATTGGGGTATGATTTCAAGGGTCCTTCAGTCAGCCAGATTTCATCAGTGATTTACTGATTGTGATGGAATAGTGAAGGTGGTAACAGGGAAACTTAACCCCCCTTATGCAGATCCTCCACCAGTTGTTGCTGACTCGGAGGCACCACCACAGCTCATGATGCCTTTGACAGATAACCAGTTTATGTAGTTTATCTTTTTATATTAAGGTGATCCTAGTTATTTCTTTATCAGCAGTAACATTTTGAAGACACCTTATAAATAGCAAAGTCGGTAGGTATATCAATGTGAGACGTGTAGTTAACCAAGTTCTGTATGAATTAATTCCTCCACTTAAATAATTCATAATTAGCAATCGTGTACACAACAAATATTACAATTTATATATATTTAACTAACCAGTGGAGCATGGTGGGGTAATCACTTTTTCTTTCGAGTTGCATGGGGTTGGGGGGGGGGGGGGTCTTTTCAGTGCTATTTTGATTTCTTCTAAAGCGGGAGAAGCCTGCATGTTAGCTACAGGGAGTTGCAATATAAAGTCTGTAGAAAAACCACTTAATGGCACATCAATATTCTGGTTCAAGAGGCAACGCAGTGGATTATGGCTCAAAGGCTTTTACTACCCAACCAGACACCATCAGCCAAAAGGGCCTTCCAGGACACTTATTGTTGGGGATTGTTGATGGTGGTGTATCTTTGGGAGAAACAACAAGGCTTTTTCCTTTTTCTTAGATTGCCCCTTTAGGTATGATTAGAAGGTTGGTGGGGCAGATTTTGGGTTTGTGTATATTTGGATTGGATGCCGGAGAGGGGTTTGGACCCAGACCATTTATAGCTTTGAAAACAATTAGCAGCAGCCTGCATAGAGCCTGGTTCTTGGCAGTGGGCCAGTTGATTCGGTGTCTTTATGCTGTAGTGTGTGTTTAGTTGAAATTTGCAGGGGTCAGGTAGCAAAGTTATGTAGTGGTCTGAATGAGTAATATTGTTGATTAGTGGCTTAATTGAAAGGTATGTTTCATTGTATCTTCTAGTCATGTGATGCACACGAGAGGTTGACTGCCTTGATTTAACCCCTTCGATGCTCGTGACGAGCTCAGCTCGTCATGCTGCGCGGTAGCGCTGTGCGCATGACGAGCTGAGCTCGTCACGACCACACCCGCGATCGGAATGTCCAGCACACGAGTGGAATTCCGATCGTGGTCAAGGGGTTAAAGAAATGAGGTCTGTTGGCCATGCTGTGATAAAGGCGTGAAAGTGTAGTTGGGTACACTTGGAGAATACTGGGTGTTTGAAGAGAGGTGGTGGAGTCAGTAGTAATGTTATTAGTTCTAATAGTGAATTTGTTTAGAGAATTATGTGGCAAAGTAATTGGGTGCCTTACAAGAATATGTTTAAGTTGTCATGCGAGAGTAGGTTCTTCCTTGTGCCTGTGAGATGCTGAATGTGAGGTTTTGAAACTATAGGGACTTGCTATTGTGAGGTAGGTAATTATAGGGCTCTAGATTGCCTGCATCAAGTGTAGAGATGTTCTTGTTCCTGTGCCATGAATTTACGAATGCTCTGTCGTTTCTTGGATCATGATCAGAGGGGCATGGGAGGATGTGTTTGAAGTGAGTTAATGTATTTGATGGATATGAGAACAAGGCTTTCTCCTGGCAATGTATAGATGACGGGTGGGTATCAATTGGTTAATGGCCAGAGCGAAGTTCTGAAGAGAAGACGTTCTAGTTGAATGAGGAGTGTATCATTGAAGTAATCAGGAAGGATCATTGGAGTGATGGGCTGTAAGTGTGTCTAGGACAATATTGAGCCCTTCAAAAAAGTTAGATTGTGCGGTTGGAGGTGCATTTCACAGTTATATTATCTTTATAGGGAGCAACAGCTGATGTGCGTTGATATGCAGAGGACGTTGGAATTGCGTTTGTAGGAGTGAACAAGGTTTAGAGGATCTCTTTTTGCCCTTTTGTCGGCCTTTGCAGGTATTTTTTGGGGTGTGGGGCAGGTGGTGCGTTCAGGTTCAGTGTGGAGAGCTGTGAGCTGGTGTAGTGGAGTCATTTGGTTCAATCCAGGTCTTTGCAGTTGTGAATATCCAAAAACACAGTGAAGAAGGCGAAAGAGTGTGGATTAGAAAGACACAATGAGACCGAGAGTTTGTGTTTGGAGCTCGGTGGAATGAGCTGGATTGTAGGAGGAGAGGATACTGAACGTCGTTCCACTGTTTGAATGCGTTGTGCCGAATCTTAAGAAGAAAATGCACAATAATTGGAGACCCACATAAAGACAGATTGGGTGGTGGGAGTGAGAGCACGGGACTACAAGACGAGGAAAAAGTCTAAACAGAATGAAACAAAAGATGTCCTTTTAATGTAAAATAAACACTGAATTACGTCTTAATTTTTTTGTGTGTATATTCTAAGGTCAATCTATATAGTTTATTTTGGTCAGTTTAGACCATAAAACACACACAAAGAAAGCACATAAATAATATTACTTAGGACTGTACAGAAAAATACAAAGTGCAATGTGAAAACATGCAAAATAGTACACGGTAGACATGGAGAAACTAAGTACAATTACTATCAAATGGCCTTATGTAGCAGCCATTAAAATACAGCCCCCAAGATACATGAAACCAATAAAAAGATAAAAAGGCAATTTAAAATCCAGTAATAAAACAACAAATTTGCCTAATGAAAGAGTCACCATGCAACACACTAAAAGGCGGTTAGAAGGGTAACATTATCCTAAAAAGCAAGGGTAGAGACTAATCCTAGTACAAGTAAATACTCTTGAGATTTTTCGATCACTAGTGTGGATCACAAATTTAACCCAATGAAAGGGGAAACATCAAAGGATAAGGTCTCACTTTTATCTAATACTACTGATTGTACCAAAAGTCCAAGTTAGTTCTCCTCCGGTAGTTTCTGGGTTGCTAATCTACAGTCTTAGTGCAACAGATCTATTGATCCAATTAAAATGGAGATACTTAGCAACTGCACAAACTATTGACTTTTTAGTATCCCCTCTCAACACCCTCAAGGCAAGCGCACACTGCCTATTCCCCAACTGTCTACATATGGGCAGGGTCCATCTTGACCTAGGTTTGTTGTACCCTGAGCAAAGGAGAAAAAAAGCTGCATGTTCTCATCATCGTTCAGGCACACTGGGCAGGACTTATCCTGGGCTAGACTAGATTTCCAATTTGCACAGAAATTACAGAGGAAGTGTACCATGCCTAAATTTAAGGTATAGTAACCTAGCTGCTGGGGTCGTCATGTAATTAAGAAAATACTCAAACCTACTATGCAATTTTAGATCAGAAAAAGCCATCGTCGGAGAGCCATTTCTACTTCTTCCCACCTCTCCGGCCCATTTATGCTCCCAGTATGCCTCCTTGATTGTCTCCCTTGTAAGATTCGAATGTAAAATCCCACTGATAAATACATTGGAAATTCTATGCTTGTTAGTACATATACAATTAAGGGGTGTGTACATGTGTATCCCTCACTGCAAATGTGCTTGGCCATTTCATGATGATTTGTGATGCTGATATTTGGGGAAATTGGATGGGATTGCTGCATGGTTGTTTAATTTTGTGATGCTTATGTTTTGTTGATGAGGGCCTTATTATTTAAACGACAAATGCAAAGTCGCAATTACCAATGCACAAAAGATTATTGTGAGTAGTTGGCGCATTATCAGTTAGTGGTCACATTGTGTAACCTTGTGATTAGTAATGGAAAAATGTTGGCGAAGCCCCTCTGACTTCCAGTCGGATGCACAAATGCTTTGTTCTTGCTTATGTGGTAACCATTCCTGTAATGGTTACCGACTACTGAGAGCAGGTGGTAACCATTCTCAAAGTGTAAGCTGTCAATACATAGAACGTATAGCTTACACTTTGGGTGTGCACGCTAGGGACATCTGGAAGAGCAGACTGATAACAGAGCAAGTTCCCTCCCTGTTTGCTCTGATGGGCAGTTTATATTATGCCACACATGGGCACTGACTCCTGTCCCAGGGGTTGCAGGGCAGTCCCCTTGTTAATGTGAAAGATGGGTGCCTGCTGTCTCGTACAGGCCTCCGTTCCAGCATTCACTGGTGTTTCCATTCGGGTGCAAAGCAGATTCTCTCTCAATAGTATTACTATATTTTACAACAGTTGTATTAATATTTTGATGAAAGAAAAGAAAAACCGAGGCTACGGAAGCACAACATTTCCTAATACATCAGGACATTTGACATCCAGCCACAGTTCTTGCTGACAATTACATCATCGATGTATCTAAGTATACATACATATTGTTTCATACTAAGTCTAACCTAAAGAACTGGCATTGGCTCCTCCCAGTGTTGAGAACAATTCCCTTTTGCTGTCACCAGTTCCATCAGATGTTAAAATGTTTTTGGGGACACAATCTTGTTCTATATATGTCTAGTGTCATGCAATGATTGAGCCCCTTCTGCAAAGCGTCTAAAGAGGGTTGCTGCTCTGTGTTACACCAGTTTCTGGCAGTATCTTGCTTTGCTATCAATCTGCAGGAGCACCATTTTATATCTATTTTTTGATTAGTATAGCCATGTTTAGTAGTACTATCTTTGGGTTATTTCCCATCTCAGTACCCCACTCAATGTGTGGTGAACCCCCTCGCCGAACGGATGTAATCTACCACTGTGCCAGACAGTATGTAGGAAATTTCCAGTTCTGGTAAGGACTGAGGTCTTCTGGGGAAACCTCTCCATCCATAACGTCAAGGTTTTAGTCAAAGAAGTAGTGTGATACAGGTAATTTAATTGAATCATGCGGGATTGGGCCACAACTATGGACTTGCATGGGACAGTTCTGAGTTCCTGCCATTAGTCATTGAATTCAGTGTAACTGGGATATCTTATGTTTTGTCATTTTTCCCACTAGTAACCCAGCTTCCAGTGGATTAAAGTCTGGCAACTTGAGCAGCCCCGAAATATAAAAGGCCAGTGCATGGTCCAGTTGGAAGTGTAAACATTTTTTATTTGTGGAGTTAGAATTCTTTCAGGATATTTTCAGTGTATTCCATGACGGTCCCAGGCATTACGCCACCTAGCTTAGATATTTCAATAAAGCAGGACCCTATCTGTGAAATTTTGAGAACTAACCACCTAATTGAAAGATATTTCCCAACCACAAATGCATCTCTTTTGTTCATTTCCTTACCCACCACAAAGCCTTTAAAATACCTTGTCACAATTTAATCACAGTTTGAGTTTTGGGTGCAATGGTAGAACTCTCCTTCCATCTATAAAGTAAATGTAGTGGGTGGGCATCCTTTATAGCCTATTTTGTATTTGGAAGTACCTCGTCGGCGTCTGTCATACACCCACTCGCGACCAAGTGTGATGGTCTGCCATGAGGTGATTTCAGAAGCCTCACTCCCCCATCATTTGGTGACTTGAAATATTTTGCCAGGAATGTCCTAGAGGACCTATGATTCCACAGAAATCCCAAATCAGGGAGTTCATTTATTGAAAGAAACTCTTTTTTATTATCATATTGGAAGTTTTGGAGTTCATGACGTATACAAAGGCAGGAGATAATGGGAGACTTTATGGTTTGGAGCTATGTTCTGGCTATATCGGTAGTCACATAGACCCCCAAGTATCCAAAGCCATTGTTCACCATTGTAACGGTATGTGCCCATTGGAGGTTTTGTTGAGTCTCTCCTATCGAACAGACCACAGATTTAGCTTGGTTGCCTGTGAGACCAGAGAATTCAGCAACAATTCTTATCATTTGGCGTGCTTGTGGGTCAACCTCTTCGGGGCTTGCAACAAAGGAAGTACATTATTACACTGTCAGCAATTCCAGCTGCACAATTTCAACCTCCTGAGCAGTTGGTCAGTCTAAAGCACTCCTCTCAGTGGCTATAGCATAACGCAGAGGGATAGCGGACATCCCTGCCTGGTGCCCCTCCTTGCAGAAAAGAGATCGGGCACCAAGCCTCCACTCTGACAATTCCAAAGAAATGAATGTGTAACGAGCCTACATTGCAGATGATTTTAGATTTCATATTAATCGGCTGTAGTACTTTTGTGAATTTTTAAATAATTCAGCAAGAAACCTTTTGGGCCTGGTAATTTACTGGATTGAAGCTGACTCAAGACTTCTTACAAGCTGATCTGATGGATGAACTGGTAAAGACCACATTTATCCATGGACAGGCGCGTGGTGGGAAGATCTTTCATAAAGTTTACAAGTTCTGCAGTATTAGTGGAATTGTTCTGGGCATATAATTTTGTATAATATGAATCAAAGGTGTGTGCCATTGCGTGACCACCTGTTACCTTATGACCCGGTGCATCTAATATTTATGTTATGTAGTATTGCTTTTCTTTATTCAGTCTGAGCTAGTGCAGTGTTTTGCTAGACTTCTTATCCCATTGATTTGGTAGATACTGTGACGCCAACCATGTCACCTTAAATTACCCAAGCAGAGTTTGCCTCAGCACTATTTTATAGAGTTCATTGTTAAGCAGTATAGGTGGGTTCTTCACAGAAAGATATTGCCACTCCAGCTTTGAGTCAGATCTCTAGTCCAGCCACCCCTGCACACCGGCAACCCCACCGCCCCCATCTGGCATGGATAAAGCTATTGAGTTTTCCTCTGTTAGTATCCTTGAAGGTGTCCCAGAGTATCATTGGGGACTTCACACTTCCTTATTTTGTGTGAAATACGGCTTTATTTCTGCAGCTGTGTGTGATCTCAGTTCCGAAATGGTCAACCACTACCCACTGAGGTGCCAACCCTTACTGTTTGATCTCGATCCTTGTTCCAGGGTAAGCTCCACTGGTAAATGATTCTACCCACCCAGCTACTTCCTATTCCCACATTTGGCACCAGGATATAGTCTATTCTGAAGAAGGTCTGATGTGCTCCTGAATAGTAAGTGTAATGGGTATGGATATCCAGAACTCCCAAAAATTTAGTTGTGACAGTGGCACAGTTGTTAACCCTTCATAGCCCTCCCTTATTGGTCCAGTTCCCTGTCAACTATTCTATTATGGTCTTTCCTCCCCAATACCCTTCCCTCGTTGGAAGCTGGGCAAGGAGGGATCCCAGAGTCTCAGAAGGCCACACCAAGTGAAGGGAGGCATATACACTCCTAAATGACTCGGGTCTTCAGCCAGTGTTCGTGTAATTGCTGCATAACGCCCCAAAAGATCTTGCCATGTGAGAGTATGATGTAAGGACAGGCCATTTCTGATTGGGTTTGCAATGCCTCTGCATCCTGTGGTGTATCCTGCATGGAGCAAACACAAGGAGATGACGGACGGAATGCTGAATCTTTTTAGACACTCGCCACCCCCCCCCCCCCTACCCCCCCTCCAGTCACAGATCTGGGTTGAATCCATCATTGTTCTTTAGCTCACTTGTCTCCCCCCCCCCCCCCCCAGTTCAGACACAGCCATATGCAAATCAGTCTTGACCCTATGCCTCATGGGAACAGTCCAAACCGAACTGCAAAGCCAGGTCTTCCCTGGACCAGAAACAAGCATCCTGGGACCGGTTTCAGGGTTACACCTCATCAGCCAGGCTAGCTTGAATCCAGTAGCAAAGTGAGCAAGGGACCCACGTCTGGAACACCTCTGAGAAGCCATAGTGTGCCACAATAGAGTTCTTATTCCCCAATAAATGTATCTTCTGCAGGAGGAGTCACTTGGCGGTCTTTACGATGGCTCTGCTTTTCATATCAGTGCATATGTCATTCACTTTTCAAGTGACTATGCAAAGACGACAAGTCTGGACCTCTGTATTCTCTCTTGTCAGCCTGAGTTCCGTTCACAATAACAAAGCTATGAATGGACTGACATATTCTTTATCTCCTAAACAGCAGTGGCCCTTGAACAAACTGGTAACTGCCTCAACGTGCCCAACACTCAACCTCCACCCTACCCCCAACATAGCAAAATAGCAAAGAAAACACTCCCTCGCCCACCCAAATTGCCCATTCCAGCAAAGATGAGAACAAGAAAAATATAGAGGATGGGCCACAGTAAGGTTAAAGTTGTGGAAAAGTGATATGTTTGCATCTGTACATTTAGGCTCACCAGGCCCACATGTCATTTCCATTAATTGACAGATATTAGAGCCTTGTGATTCTTCAGCTGTCATTGTGGTTCTGAGATCTGGCTGCACTTTTATGAAATAAAGGTCCACCCTTCCATCAGGAGTGAACTAGCTCCTCAGTGACATCATTTTATATAGTTCAAGAGAAAGAGGCTCATCTCAGGATAACCGTATCTTCAGCGGTTCAGCTTGTTGTCTCTTGTTGCCGAGTCAGTCTGTACATCACTGCTTTCGACTGCCTTTTCCCCCTAACCTGGACCGCCCCAGCCACTTGTTCCCCATGGCCACATCTGTTTCTTAGAGAATGGTGTTGCACTCAGTAGGTGGATCTGCCACCCTGCAGAATCCTGTTGTCTTCCGCTGCCCTGGGCCATGCCGCCTCAAGGGTGTGGTTAAGAAACGAATAAAGAAGCGGGCCCTATCTTGAAAACAAACCTTTAGCTTAGTTGTATATCTTAGCCTAGTCTCCCCAGTTCATTGCTTGCAGTGTCTGCCCCACTCCCATGAACACCTTTCTTAGCTGTTGCACTCTTCTTATAAATTCAAGTAGATGACATTCTGAAATGATTTGTGATGGAAAGATCCCTTTGTGGGAGCCAGGTGGAGGACAGAATCTGTTTCTAAAATGTAATACCCAAACCGTAATCGACCAAGGGGAGCAAAAAGCGGCGGCTACTGGGGAAAGGTGCGGTGAATTCTATCAATGACGAAGCAGCTCGACCTTGTAGGCATCCTGAAGCACAACCAATTTTGTTGGTAGACTTCAGCTTGGCCACCATCCACTCCAGCCATAGGGAGGTTATTCCAATGGGCCAGCCCTTCAGCATCTTATACTCTCGCCATAAGAGTTTTGCTCACACTTCATGTTTTACTCAATTAAGACCGCATCTCCCTTATACTTTCTTCAAGCTTACTGATCCTGCCCTCCCCCTCTGTGACTCTCAAGGATTGTTGTCCTATCTGACCTCTATGATGATGTTGCCAACTGCACCTATCTAATTTTATTGTGGCTCCAATGTGGATGTGGGATTGGCAAGTTTGTAAATTTTCATCTGCTGAATCTCCACCTCACTGCTCCACAGTGGGTGGTCTAGTCCATTACGATAATGTTGCTCATCAAGGGGATTGGTGTGGGCAACTAGTTATTGTCTCGGACCTTCCCCCGGGGGCATACCTGGTAGTCGCAGCTCTATAGTATGTCAAATTTCCCTAATTTTCAATCTTTCTGTTTGGAGTCACAACCTCTTTTTAATTGCCATGTTCTCCTTTGTTTAGCGAGTGAGCTCAAATTGAATGGTTGGTACTTGCCTATGAAGTGTCCCAAAAGCCATTCCAACACCTGGGGGAGGTTTTAAAACAAATAAAACCTATTTTAGTTTTACATCATCAAAGGTCGGTTACATAATACATCTTGCACCAATGTGCTGATATATTGTGAACAGGTCATACCAACTCATTCCCCCCTCCACCCCGGTGGAGCTCGGGTGTGATAACGTGTTAGCGCTATTTTTGGTGTAGACATATGTACATGACAAGGCGCCATCACATTATACCTGGAGTAGGTTTGTAGTGAGACAAATGGGGCAAATTCCCTCTTATGCAAGAGGTGCTCTTGACACCTTGCCCATATTCTCTGAATTTCTGTGTAGGAAAGAGGCAGAGGAGATGCAGGCAGCGCAGCCTAATCTGTAGCGCACAAATGGACAGGTATAATACTTCACCCAATGAATCAACGAATCCTCTGTCCGGAGGCAGACTCGCCACATCCCACTGCCCAGTCACATACTCACTCACATTTAAAGAGCTCGGGGGAAGGAGTAATTCACCAGGTCCTACGCATTGACTAATTGCCCATAATGCCTGCTCTGCCTGGCCACACTGTTAATAGCCTGAGGTGCTTATTTTTTGTTCCCAGTATCCGTACCATCACATTGAGGAGGGCTACAGGGTCACTGCCATTCCGGGGCATAGTGTATCGGGTCCTGCGCTCACTATATGTCACTGCCGCACCTGGGTGTCATCCACTCTTGGGCCTCACCACTTTGCATCTGGACTCTTACTTGGTCAAGAGGGTACGGATTATGATGAGCTACTCATGATTCTTTAGAGGCAGTCAACTTACCTCCCATTAGCCGCCATAACTCATTGCCAATCCTTGCGCCCACAATCTCTGCCTTTGCGTACCACAGTCCATATGAGCTCCTTGGCTGCAAGGCTCCAGCTGCTGTACCCGCCCACCTCTGCACTCTGGGCACTAGTTAGCACACGGGATCTTGCATGCACACTGGTGGTGGTGGTCAGATTTTCTTGGCTGCAGTGGTCCTCCGCATCAGCACTGCTGTGCAGGGGCACCCAAAACCCACAAGCGTGAGTGCTCTAAAGTCAGTCGGTAGGACTCATCCGCCATGCTCCATCTTCACCGATCACCACACCCGGGGGACCACATCAAAAGGGTAGAGCAGACCCTTCTTTCCTTGCTGTTTCAGTCACTTCCATTGATCACATAGATCACAGGAATGGGGACAGGATTGTTTAGGAATTTATGAATACAAGCAAGCAGAGCTCTCTTGAATTGCAGCCGCCATCTTAGCTTCCTTGCCACGCCCCCTCGTTCATTAATATTAATATAGCATTGGCTTGCGTCTCATTGTAAAGTGGCTATCAAAATGTTTTTCTATGCAAAGCATTGCACGAATCAAGCCCAATATATGATCATTTTGGGACTTCTGGTGTACATTTAATTATTCACTTGAAGTGCAAATTCATGCTAATTTGATATTATTTTCTCAGTAATTTGGAGTTGTAATTTCTTTTCACTGAGTTAATGGGATAAACCTGCAGTAAAGTTGCACCATTTTTGCTTTTTTTCCTCGGAAATACGCTGTTGTAGAAGCCCCTATAATCCTGTAAATGTGAATGTTTTTTTTGTTTCAGTAAAATTAGCAAGATGTGCTTTGTACCCCAGTACATTGTCAGTCATCTCGTGAAGCAAAAATACTAACCATGAATCTTTGTCAATCTCCTATCATAGTTATCTGTTTGGTATATCCTTTTCTGTGAAATATGCCTGTGAAGAGTCCGATATGGCTAGCCTGTTAATTCCTGTGCTGTCATTTCCTGTAACCTCACTCGTAAGTCATTGCACATAGACTTTGTTAATTAACCCATCCCTCACTTACTGTAAAAAGTGTTGTCTCCCTAAAGTCCGTACCAGTGAGTAGCGACCCATTTAAAATACTGTGTACTGGCACTCCCCCGTCCGGTACACACTGCATCGGGTCTGAATTTCAGGTCATAAATAGTCAAGTGAGCATGCATCACATTTCTACACTGCGGTGCATGCTAACATGATGGCAATTTCATACCGGTAGTGACGTGCCACGGCAAAGCAACGTGTGACTTCACCCGCCAGGTGGCCGTGCAGTGGGAAGGATCAATCAAAGTTTTTATATAGTGCGACTACTCACCCGTTAGGGCCTCAAGGCGATGTGGGAGGACCTCTGCGGTTCAGGTGAAGAGCCAGGTCTTGAGGTCCTTCCTGAATTGAGGCAGCAATGGTGATTGCCTGAGGTGCAGATGCAGGGAGTTGCAGGTCTTTGCAGCGAGGTAGGAGAACGAAGAGAAGCCCTTTAAAAAGTGCAATTTGCACTGGCTTTCCTTTTCTTCTTTGCCAGCGCAGCGGGACGGAAAACAAGGAGCCATAGAATTCCACTGACGAGGAGGCAGAGAAGAGCACCTGCAAGAAGTAGGTTTGCCACAAGCGCCAGTCAGACCCACCGAGAATCCTTCTGCAACGCTGACATAGGGAAATGTCCTGCACGCTGCCTGCCCCACCCCAATCTTCCTGTGCCTAGCAAAAGTGAATCTGTCCTTGTGTAATGTAGTGTTTCACCCCAGCGCCCTACCTTCCGCCTCTCGAAGGGGCTCATCCAATCCTGGGGTCCAGTGGTGCCAAAGTATAAATTCCCAATGAATGTGCAGAAAGCGTGAAATTCCGAATGTAGCACGATCACAAAAACCAAACCAAGACAACCCCAATGGAGAATTAACTCCAAGAAAGAAAGCAGTACAGGTGCACTAGGTAAGAAGTTGAGAGCTACTAAACGTTCTCTATTTATCCTTGCGTCCAGGGCGTGCCCTGCCCTGTTTGGTGTGGGATGCTGCAGCTGGGGCAGGGTGGGGAGGAGACCAGTGGTCTGCCTCATGTCCTTCACTCTGCTCTGATTATAGCAGCTGCTGCCGGCAGGGCCGGACTGGGAACAGAAACCGGTCCTGGCAAACTGCTCAGCCGCCCCCCTCCCCCCCCCTGGGGTGAAGGGGAGTGCAGCCGAGCAGTTTGCGGGGGCCGGTTTCGGCCGATTTTGTTACAGGGGGCCGATATTGCCGACCCCCGTGTGGAGGGGCTCCAGAAGGCCGAATGCCGTAGCTGGGCTCCTCGCTAATTAACAGACACGGGACACCAGGTACTCCTCAGTTGGCGCGAAGACCACGAGCGGTCTTCCGCCGTTTATTTATACCCTCGGGCCGAGCCCGCCCCGAGGGGTGCATGCGTGTGTGACTTTGCAACAATGTTTGAGAGAGCCCGGATGGCTCTCTACATCCCTTCCTTCTTTTGGTTCCAGTCACCAACGTCGGTATTGTTCATGGGGACATATACACAAAATCTTTGAACCTTTGGCTCGGCATCGGGTTTGCCCGGAGGTCATACTTCTGGCTCCGGGGAGCGACGGTGTTTCCAGTGCCACTCATCACACCCATGGGCGAGCCAGACCCATCTTCGGAACCAGCCATGTCTGGGATGTTGATTGTTTCTCTGTCCACCGGTGGCCCACCTTCGGTGAGGGGGGCTCCCGCCCTGGGAGACTCTGGGGACACCACACTCGGGCTCCCGGCCGGGTTGTCATTTTCCTCACTGTCTTGGCCATCTTCAGCCACCGGTTTGAAGCACGACACATTCCTTGTGACCCTGATAGGCCCCTTCTGAGCAGTGATCATTGTTCCCTGCACCTCCGTCACGACCCATGCTTCGGGCTCAAATGGTGTCCGAAACTTCCACCCGGGGTGTCGATCTTTGATCGCCACTCGGTCTCCGACACGGATTCGGGGTTCTTGAGCCCTCCGGGTTTCACTTGCCTTCCTGTTAGTGGTTTCTCGGCGGGATTGGACTGCCTCATCATCTCTCACTGGAGGGATCCACTTCGGATCTGCTGGGATACTGTCCCGCGGTGGCCGCAGAAACATCAGATGTGAGGGCGCACACTTGGTGGTGCTGTGAGGCGTTTGCCGGTAAGCTCCTAGGAACTGATCCAGGGCTGCTTCAGCATCCTCTTCTCGTTCCACCGCTATGCGTATAGCTCTGTTGAGAGTTCTCATTAGCCGCTCCACCTCCCCATTGGCTTGGGGCCATAGTGGCGTGATCTTGCGGTGTCTGATGGCTTTGCTTTCCATATATTCTTGGAACTCCCTACCCTGGAATGGAGGTCCGTTATCAGATTTGATTTCCTCGGGTAGCCCAAGCATGGCAAAGATCTTGTCCAGCGCTTTCTTCACGTGTGGAAACGCCGTTGACCCCATGACTTCCACTACGGGAAACTTCGAGAAGGTGTCCACCACAACCAACATATTCCGGCCATCTGGGAAGCTCCCGAAGTCGAGGCTGACATGAGTTCAGGGGACTTTCACCGGGTCTCCTGTGAGCACTGGTGCTGTCGGGGGATCCCCCCCTGTGATGATACATTCATGGCACCCTCGGACCATCTCGTCCACTTTGGTATCCATGGCCGCGAACCAGACCTTTTGCCGTAGTCTCGCTTTCGTCTTGGCCATGCCCTGATGCCCGACCATGAGCGAGTTCCAGAATGCGTTTTTGTAAGGTCTCAGGAATCACAACCAGATGTCCTCTCAGGACAATCCCATGTTCCCCCACGCTGAGCTCATGTCGTACCTTCCACAGTTGCTGCCGCTCATGTCCGACTTCCGGGCGTAGTAGGCGACTCCCCTCCATGAAACGAGCCCACGTGTTTTCGTCCATCGCTCTTTTCGCCCTAGCCAATGTTCCATCTGCCATTGTCGCTTGTCCAATTTCCTCCAGCGTCATGGCTCTCGGGCAGGCATGCTGCGAAACCATCCTTACGAATTCTTCGGTGTCTGTCTCCTCCGCAGATGGGCCCACAGGCGATGAGGGGTCAGGGTGGCGCGATAAGTAATCGGCCGGGTTGTGTGCCCCGGGTCTGTACACGACTTTGAACTGATATGCTTGTAACTGCATAGCCCATCGCTCAATCCTTGGGGGTGCCAACCTGGATGACCCTGTGAAGAGCGGGATCAGCGGCTTGTGATCCGTCACTACCTGGAAGACCTGGCCACACAGGTATAAGTGGAAGTGTTGGCATGCCCACTTGATGGCGAGAGCCTCCCTCTCTATCTGAGCATATCTGGTTTCGGTGTCCGTGAGGGCCTTGCTGGCATACGCCACCGGCTTCCAAACGTCCGAACTGTGTTCTTGCAGTAGCACTGCCCCCAGGCCCATGGGGCTAGCGTCCACGACCAGTTCAGTGCGCTTCTTCGGATGGAAGTATGCCATGACTGCTTTGTCTTGCAACCCCTGCTTGATGTCCTTGAATGCTTTGTTGGCGGCGCTCGACCATTCCCATGGTTGTCCATGTTTCGTCAGGGTCCGGAGTGGTTCGGACAACGTGGCGAGATTCGGGATGAAACGCCCACAATACGTTGCCATGCCCAAGAAACTTCTCACCTCCGTGGGGTTTTTCGGTACACTGGCCGCCCGGATTGCAGCTGCTTTCCTCGGATCTACTCGGAGCCCTTCTCTCGTGAACACGTAGCCAAAGAACTCCACAGTGTCTTGATAGAATGAACACTTCGCCTTGTGCAGCGTTAGCCCGGAGTCTTCTAGCCTCTTCAGCGTCGCGCGAAGGTGTTTATGATGGTCTTCCAACGTGCTTGAGAACACAAGGATGTCGTCACTCAAATTGATCACCCCTTGCAGTCCCGACAATACTTCTCGCACTGCGTTCTGGAAAACCTCAGCTGCTGAGGATACCCCAAAGCTGAGTCTCTTATACCGCCGGAGGCCAACGTGGGTCGAAAATGTTATGTACCGGCTCTCTGGCTCCAGCTCCAATTAATGGTAGCCAGCATTCAAATCCAGTTTTGAAAACCATTTGGCCCCGTTGAGGTCGGCCACGATGTCTTCCATAGTCTGGGTTATGTGGCGCTCCTTCTTTACTGCTACATTCGGCAGGCGCATGTCCACGCAGAGTCTTATGGCCCCTGGTTGTTTGGGCTTCGGGGCCACCACCAGCGGAGATACCCAGGGGGTGGGACCTGAGACCTTTTCAATTACGTCCAGCGCCTCTAGCTTCCTTAGCTCCTCCTCGACTTGTGGCCGTAGATTGAACGGCACCCTTCGATGTCGGAGTGCCACTGGTCTGACAGCTGGGTCGATGTGTAGCTTGAACCTTTTGCCCTTCAGTTTCCCCAGGCCTGTGAACAGTGCTGGGAAATCTTTGAGTATGGTCTCCGCATGTGACTCGTGAATCTGGTTTGCGAAGAACACGAGTCCGAGATCTTCAGCGGTGTGACAGCTGAGCAGGGTCCCCTTCCGTCCCTCTGTTACATGGAAACGGGTATTCGTGGTGTAGGTGCCGCTGTCAATTCTGGCCTGGATGACTCCCTTCAGTGGTAGCGGGTCGGTTCCTCCATACACATATATCCTCGCTGTGGACGGCTCAAGCGGGGGCCTCAGTGATAGTCGATCATACTGTTTCGAGTCCATGACGTTGACCGAGGCACCCGTGTCAATGAGGGCCCGCACATCCGTGCCTTCCACGGTCACCGAGCACATCGGGGGAGGCCTCCGTCGTCTGTCCGTTCGGCTGACATAGGACACCACAAAGACGTCATCATCTTCATCTTCCCACACTTGTCTGGCTTCTTCGGGAGGGGGCGAATCCTCGAGCGACACTTGCTGGATACGATGTGTGAGGCTCCTCTGTCTTGACGGGCCTTGCCGGAATCGTCCGCCTTGGCATACCCTGGCATAATGGTTGAGTCTCCCACACCGGGAGCACGTCTTCCCTTTTGCCCCGCAGACCGCTGTCTTTGCGTGCTCATCCCCACAGTACCCGCACTGGCCGCCTCGCGACGGCGGTTGCACTTGCCGGGCTTGGGTAGGGCGCCGTTGTATGGCATCTATTCTCTCTTCCTTGATGACGGGGTGTCTTGTTGTACTCTGCGCTGCTACGGGTGTATGGAGCGCTACTTCCATTGCTTTGGCCCGGACATCTGACAACTCGTGAGACCGTGCCAAGACCAGGATCTCGTCCAATGAGATCCCTGGCTGTCGCAGTATGAGTTTACGTAGGATTTTTGATCGGCAGCCCAGGATGATCTGATCCCTGATTTCCGTCTGTGGAGCGACAAATGTGCATGTGCTGGCCAGCCGGCGCAGCCTGGCATAGAACATGTCGACCGATTCCGACTCAGCCTGCGAGGCCCTTCTGAACTTGAATTTCTCGAAGTCTGGATTTAGCTGTGGGTCGAAGTGTCTGTCGAGTGCCCTCACTGCCGCGTCGTAGTCGTCCTCCTCTCCCGTGTTTGGAAGTGTCTCGAACAGGTCATAGATTTCGGCCCCCCCGTAGTAGATGAGAAGCGACCGCTTGACGGTGCCGTCTGTTTCCCTCGTTCCTTTAAAGTAGAGATTCAGCCGCCCCACCCAGGCCTTCCACTGCAGCGCGGCGGTAGCGGGGTCTGAAGCTTCGCTGAACGGCGGTAGGGGAGCAATGTCGGTGTGATGGTGTCCGGGGTGTTGTGCAACCTGTCCACCGTCCGGGCCCTGTGCCCCAGCCTGTGCACCGGCCGTTTGTGTGATGCTCATCTTGGGCGCGCCGTCCTCTCCCTGTCCAGTGAAAAGAAAACTCGCGACACTGTGGGTGGTCTACTCGCTCCTTCCCTTAATCAGCCTGCCGTGCCCCTGTCAGTGTTCTCTTTCCTCCTTCCCTCGGTGGCCTGCCACCTCCTGGGGGAAAATGCCACGTGAAGCACCGCCTCTGTGGCCTGCGCGCGTGGCAGGGTAGTTGTGAGGCGAGGGGTGCAGGGTCACTTGAGCCTGTGTGGCCTGCGCGCGTGGCAGGGTAGTTGTGAGGCGAGGGGTGCAGGGTCACTTGAGCCTGTGCAGGGCAGCGCGCCGGCTTGTTCAGGGCTGAGATGTGTGCTTCCCCCTTATTGTCCGTTTTTTTTTTCTTTCAGGTGCTGGTCACCACCCTTCTCTGACGCTCCTCACGCGTGCAGGGCTGTGTTTTTTCTTTTTTTCGGAGCCTCGGGGCTCTGGCGTGTGCATGGACGCCCATCGGGGGAGGGGCTTCAGGTTCCGGTCCAGGCGGCCGCGATGGCGTCGTCCTCGAGCGGGGCCTCGCACACAGCTGCGCACTCACCGCACTGAGATCGTTGCAGGCAGGGCGCCGCCGGCTGAACGCGCTCCCGCTGACAAGGGAGGCGCGTGGGCAGGCGCAGGCTGCAGGATCAGTCGTCGGCTCCCTGTGTAGGCGCCGCCAGCTGAACACGCTCCCGTTGGGCTGGGAGACGCGTGGGCGGGCGCCACTCACAGGTGCGACGGCGCAGCCTTCACACGGACGGGCACAGCAGCCGTACCGTGCAAAGCGCTCACACGTGCCGGTCCGACCGGCCTCGTCGCCAGTGTGGAGGGGCTCCAGAAGGCCGAATGCCGTAGCTGGGCTCCTCGCTAATTATCAGACACGGGACACCAGGTACTCCTCAGTTGGCGCGAAGACCACGAGTGGTCTTCCGCCGTTTATTTATACCTTCGGGCCGAGCCCGCCCCGAGGGGTGCATGCGTGTGTGACTTTGCAACAATGTTTGAGAGAGCCCGGATGGCTCTCTACACCCCGGTAACAAAAACGACCCCCCAGGGGCCCAAAACCGGCCCCCACCCTAGCGGCCCACCGGGGAAACGCCCGGTGCCCGCTACGGCCAGTCCGGCCCTGGCTGCCGGGCTCGGAGTGGTGTGTGTCCGACTGGTGCCTCTGTTCCTGCAGCCGCTTCTGGTGTAATGTAAAGTGCTCCAATAACTTCGGGTCGAGTTCGCGTTATATGAAACTGCATAAAAAAATACTGCACATCACCACCCTGACACCTCTATGTACTTTTTATTAATGTTGAACCGAACTGTATTTTTAACGCGCAGTCAAATGCCAAATCGTTATACAAGAGCTTAGCCAAGGCTGATGACTGACTCACTAGTTCTTTGTAGCTACAGCTCCCAGAGTTAATAAACAAGTTATAGAAGCATTCGACCAATATGCGTTCTTGGACTTTGAAGCACATCTACACACATACACAGCTTGTGTAATACAAGCAACCTTCTTGCTCCGGTTGTAAAGCAGCTCACTTGGGGAAATGGGGTAATGAATGTCATATCTCCCTAGAACCACATGGGTGGTGTTGCAGCTTGTTGAGGAGTTATTCAGTGAGGGTACAGAGGGTAGAACGGCAGAGGCACCAGAAGGTGCATAGATACCAAGGGGTAGAGATGCAGTACACTGAGGGTGCAGGGATACCAGACGGTAGAGATGCAGTGCCCCGAGGGTGAGGAGGCAGAGAAGTTGCAGGATAGAGCTTACAGAAAAGTATCTAATGATGTGGGATCTAATGAGCGGGTGGTATGTTAAGTCGTATATGAGGAGGGTATCCTAATGGTTTCTGGGGATGTTTAGGGGGTGCCTTAAGTCATTATCCCTGTCTTCTATCAGAGCCATGCAGTGTATCCCAGTCTCGCGCTATCCGGAATTTACTAAGGTATTGTGCTTCTTCCCTGTGTAGCAAAAGACACACAATTGATGGACGGAATGCAGAACAAATCAAAACATTCACCCCCAGTCAAGAGATCTGGGTTAAATCCATCATTCTTTTGCTCACCATGCCACCCCAGTTTAGACCTGGCCATATGCAAATCAGTCTTGACCCTGTGCCTCATGGGAACAGTCCAGCCCGAACTGCTAAGCCAGGTCCTCCCTGGACCGGAAACAAGCATCCTAGGACCGGTTTTGGGGTTTCACCCCTCTTCAGCCAGGATAGCTTGAATCCAGTGGCACAGTGAGCCCGGGACCCACGTCTGGGCATACCCGGCGCACTTAGGGCGAGGAAGCAAAAGACCCACAATTGATGGACGGAATGCAGAACAAATCAAAACATTCACCCCCAGTCAAGAGATCTGGGTTAAATCCATCATTCTTTTGCTCACCATGCCACCCCAGTTTAGACCTGGCCATATGCAAATCAGTCTTGACCCTGTGCCTCATGGGAACAGTCCAGCCCGAACTGCTAAGCCAGGTCCTCCCTGGACCGGAAACAAGCATCCTAGGACCGGTTTCCCCCGAGTGGGACGGGTATGCCCAGACGTGGGTCCCGTGCACTCCATGCCACTGGATTCAGGCTATTCTGGCTGATGAGGGCTGAAAGCCCGAAACCGGTCCTAGGAAGCTTGTTTCCAGTCCAGGGAGGACCTGGCCTGGCAGTTCGGGCTGGACTGTTCCCATTGGGCGCAGGGTCAAGACTGATTTGCATATGGCTGGGTCCAAACTGGAATGGCATGGTGAGCAAAAAAATGATGGATTTAGGCCCAGATCTTTGTACTGGGGTGAATGTATGACATTGTTCTGCATTCTGTCCATCAATTGTTCTTTTTGCATTTGTCTTCCCTGTGTAGGGCTATACTTTTTGCGAAGCTGTCAACCGTTTAAAAGCGGCTTCCCACTGTTTGAAGGGAGTGCCTAAGGAGGATTTCCAATTCATAAAAATGGTACATTTCACCAAGACCAGTAATATGTCAGTGAATTTCGTGACCGGTTTCCCCTTTTCTGGGCTTGTCACAGTACACACAGAAGGCAGGCGTCATGGGTGTTAGTCTCTGCCAGTGGCGCTTTTTATGTGAGCTTGACCCAGAACCCAGCCACAACAGGCTAACTCCACATCATATGGTAGAAGTCCGCTCAGTCTTGTGGCAGCGGGGACAGCTTCCGTGGAGGTTGGGTACATATTATTGAGCACGCGAGGTGTCAAGTAAGATCTATGCAGTTGATAGTATTCAATTTGTTGTTTTTAGCCTGGCGTTGCAGGAGATTTTTCAGGGATACTTGAGCAGCTTGACCCACACCCCCTGTGTTGGACTGGCTTTTCTGAAAGTCTGGCACTGCTAAATGGGCGAACTTGAAAGGACAAGTGTGTAAGCTGACTTTTTGGTCCTGTCATGGCCTACAGCACCAACAAAAACGGCACGCCAACTGGCCCTTTCAATAAAGCACTTCTGCCAGTATGTCCAAAAAGTCAATCCAACATTGCACAACCCTGGCTTTTGATCACTATTTCTGCTTTACACCTGGGTGGTCCACACTGCTCCATAGAATTTGTAGTGTGCTTCCCTCAGACAAAAACAAGTGGTATCTCAACATGCTTTTCTGAGATCTGGAGTTAGCCCCTATTTGAACCAAAGACCCATTACCAAGAGACAATGCTCATTGACAAATGACAAAGTTGTAGGAAAGAACTGTCGGACCTCACTTGAATACACATTGTTCCAACTAGAAGTCAAATACACTTACTTATCCACTGTCTTGTCGAACTGATTCTTGCATCGCATGGCCATCCTAATGTCTGATAAAACCTTTAGAGTAGGTCCAGCAAGTGTTTCATTGAACTAGGGACATGAATTCCTTTCCTATATATGCCAGTACCTCATTTGATTTCTGTGAGAGGTGGGTCTCTCTTTGGAAAATCATCTATAAAAGGAGTATGTCTCATTCAGCCCTTGCTAATTCATAATCTACATAATTAAGAAAATAATAAAGAACCATATACATCAAGAAAACAATCTAGATCGTCATAGCTGTACTTTGTCATTTTCCACACGTGGAATGCTTTTACGTTTGAAAGCAATGTGTAACACCATACCAGTGATGGAATTGTTAAGGCTTACCTTAAAACTTTGAGCTGTTTATTTCAGGTATGATTAGGCTAGTCACCTCCTTCCTATATGAATGCATCCTCCATTGAGGTTTATTCAGGGCAGAAGAGTTGATATTGCCCATCTTGCTCGGTCTCCTCAGACATCCATACTTGGGGTTGCTTTGGAAAAGGTTGTGGTCACTGGTTAAGCAGCTTAGTTACTCACCTTCCATCCACAAATCATTCATTTTAACCCTGGTTCTGGAATTTGACCATAAATATTGTGATTATGTGAAAATCCCTTTATTGCTTTGTGCCTCAAATTATAAATGTAGTTAACATTTATATGCGAGGTAAAATTACCTGTGCTGTGTTGTATTCTTCCAATTATTTGTGCCTGCCCCATACTCATCACATGCTGGTTTATGTAATAAGGTTTCATTCAGAACCTACATGCACAGCACCGTTCCATGTATAGCATCTCACGTTTGAGATATTTCTCCTGCAATAAAAATTTTCTTTCCAAAGTGGTCCCTTGCTCATTGGAGCAAGGTTCATGCTCTGTCAAATAACACCTATAAATAAAAAAGGGCAATCCAGATAGTCCATCTCTCGATATGCTGGCTGATTAAATATGGTATATTCGGTGTCTGACTCTCAGTGAATGGGTGGTACTACCCTGACATGCATGGCAAATTATCACATACTTATTGATGTATTTCTTGATGTTATTTTTTACTTGGCCCCCTCTGCACGGTCACGTCCAAACATTTTGCCTTCACTCCTCCTGCTTTGCTGAATTCGTTTTTCTTGGTATTTGGACTCTGTGCACTTTACCACTGCAAACCAGTGCTAAAGTGCGTGTGCTCTCTTCCTTACACATGGTAAAATTGGCCTACATTTGATTAGCACATTTCATTGACTTGTAAATACCTAGTAAAGTGGTACTGCATGTACCCAGGGCCTGTAAATTAAATGCTACAAGTGGGCCGGCAGCACTGATTGCACCACCCTACAAAATAGCACTTTAAAACGCTTCTCGGGCCTGACATTTTAGCCTGTAGTGCAGTTGTAAACTGCCATTTCAACCTGGCAAATTGAGGCTTTTACCAGGGCTCAATCTTCTGTTTTAAAACATACAAGTCGCACCATAGGGCTTGTATTTAAAAATCAGGACATGTTCTTTTAGGTCTAACATGTCCTGGTAGTGAAAAACCCACAAATGTCTTTTCACTACTGTAAGACCCATCTCTCTCATTAGATAACATGGGTTACATTATTACATTTAATAAATGCTAACCTTTGATTGGGAGCAAGAAGAAAAGTCATGTTTAGACTCCTAAATTGTAATTAAAAATCCTCTTTAAAGGTAAAGTTTTATTTTAGATTCCAATTTTGAAAATGCAGCTTTTAGCCAGTTGGCACTTCACTGCTCAAAAGAATCTAGGGCCTAACAGGGGTTTCCAGCTGCCTGTTAATGGCTTACCAATAATAATGTGTATTGGAACCAGACAGTGAACAGGGGGGACTAGTGTGGGTAGGATGGGCCATCCTGCTAGGATGGTTGGGTGCAGAGCTGTTCTCTGACTCAATTACATTTCAAATGACTGACCGCTAGCGCATTGAAAGAAACCTAATACTAGTCTTTTGTGACCCTAGACTTCTTTGAACCTTGGCAGGGAAGGGGCAGGGAGGGGGGGGGGGATAAGGAAAAACAAATTCCAGAATCAGATGTAGGGGTAGCCTAGAAACCTCCCCACTTAAAAGCATGGCACCAGGTATAAATATAAGAACTCCTGGGATACTCTTCAGTACACTCCTGAACTTGCGGACATTACAGAGGGACTACTTTGTTCTCCAGAAGACTGCCCTGCTGCTTGAAGCCTGTTTTGCCCCCCAGAGGACTGCCCTGCTACCTGAGGCCTACATTGTTCCTCATATTACAGCCCTGCTGCTACCAGAGGACTGCCCTGCTGCTTAAGACATGCCTTTTTCCTCTTAAGACTGTCCTGCTGTTTGAGACCTGCACTCCTCTCTACGGAGGAACACTGGACCTGATCCCTTCATCTAAGGCTACCTAAGTGACTCCAAGAGTCAAGTGGCTGGCCTCCTGTTCTGAGCTACGGGGATGCAAGAAGCTCCAGAGGCCTTCCTGCAACTGCCCCCTTGACCTGTCTGAACCATGCTGCTCTCTACTAAAGTGGGTCCCTGAACCCTAGGAGGTGCCACCCACCTCCCAGGACCTGGATCCTTGCCTGGCATCAGAGTGCACTCCACTCTTCTACAAGAAAAGGAGAAATCCTAAAGTTCTGGACTCTTCGCACCAGACTTTGGTAAGATGCCCTTTTCAGGTGGACCAGCCTGGTCCCTGTATCTGGCCCATGCCCTATCTTGGTCGGCCTGAACTTATGACTTACCCCCGGTCTAGCATGACCAGATGACTGTATGTGCCACTTTGTGCTTTTAGGCACTATACCTGCCTAAAGACTTTTAATTGCTTATCGGTTCTATTGATTGGATTTTTGTCGTTTTGGTCTCATATTATTTGTTAAAAGGTATCCTATTTTGCTAACATGTTTTGGTGTTTTTGTTGTGCTACATAAATACTCTACACATTGCCTCTAAAAGTTAAGCCTGTGTGCTAAGCTACAACAGGGTTAAGCACAGGTTAATTTAGTAACTATTGTGGTTCACCCTGACTGGGATTATGGTTGTTGCTTGAGAAGGGTTTCAATCCTCCCTCAACCAATAACCCAATTTTTTTACAGTTATGAGGTTTCGTTTGCACTGGCCTTCAGTATGGTTGATCATCTTGTGCTTTTGCAATAACCAGTGTTTTTGCCTGCTTTTGTGAGAAAAACTTTGAGTCCTTGCCTTTTTCCAGTGGGATGCACTCACTCTTGATGTTTTCAGTGCTACACCCTTTTTCACATCTTAGCTGGTACCTTATGGGACCTTAATAATCACTATTGCCATTTATTGTTAAGTGCATTCATATGAGACATTTAAGTGATACCGCCTGGAGGCAAGGTGGGCAGTGCCATCATTGCATGCCTCTATAGCCCCCTTCACTGTAGATTTTGGTGCTGTTGTCTCTAGCCTGTTGTTTACAGGATAAATCTGTGGGATCAGAACAGGAGCAACCAAAGCTAAGGCCTGACAAGAATGATGTCTTGTTTGGAAGAGACGACTTCTGCAACAGATGGTAAGCTAAAATTGTGGAGGGATCTGTTGCATTTCCATTTATTAGTGCGACTTGGCCATCCTTTGCTTCATAGATACACAGGCTAGTCATTCTGTTTGACAGCTGCCTTGAACTACTATAATAGTTTGCTGCTACTCTGACACGTCATAACCAAGTCTTCTCTGGAATTTCACCCACATTGGTGTGCCTTTGATTTCGAATTATTAATCCATGTCATTTTGTCAGTGCAGTTTTATTACTAGAAGACCCTCTGTGTAAAGGATAGGATACGTCCACAGGCTGAGGAGTGTTGTCAGGTTGGAGACAAACGCCTACTGTCAACTGCACCTACTTTCTCTGAAGTGCAGCATTGCCTTAATGGCTTATAGATCTCTGTAATCACTCAAACTCCCTGTTTATGTGCTGGTTCACCAATGAACTTGTTGCTGGTTATTCCCTGTGACAGTCATTATTGGCACATACATACATTGCAACCAGCGATCATCCATTAGACCAAAAGGAGCCACACGTTCTTAAAGCTGGCACCAGAAGTTTGAAACTCACTGCCTGGAGTGGTTGGCCGTGTAGTACTTTGGTAGCAGCTGGAAGGTTTTCTTATTTCATCCATCTGGCTTTTTCCAAATTTGAAAAATCTGGCTGCGATAGTGGATAGTGGACTAAATCTAAGCCACCAATCTGATTCAGTAGTAAAAAAGCAGGTGCAATTCTAAGTTGTTTTGAAAGATCTGTAGCAAATATATATAGTGGTAAAAGATGAAAAGTGATTTATGTAGTATAAGATAAATGTTCAACATGCTTAGTCGTGAAATAAGAAGATGGAAATTTGCCACAGTAGCATTTTTTAAATATTTGTAGCCGTTTTATAAACAAAGGCATTCCTTACCTACCATAGCCCTGGCTGCTACCATGAGAGCAATTAAGAGCTGCAAGCCTCCCTTTTCAGATGTATAGATGTTAATCAATCACTACAAGGCTTTAGGACAACCCTTCAGAAATTATTGAGTTTTTTGTTGTGTTGACCGTTCCCGAAGCATAGCAGGGGTTGAACATATTAATTGATGAGGATCCAAGGGTCCTCTACAAATCTGCAACCCCGCCCTCCCCCAGCCCCCTTCCCCCCCCAAGGATCCACTAACTTTAAAGTTTTTTTATATAACCAATCGCTAAGTAAACAGATTACCATGAGCATGTCATAGAGATGCCTTCAACCTCAACATACATATTCACCCCGGGTTGTTAATACATTGCTAATTTGTTTAAGTGTTGACTATATACCTGTTCAGTTGGGTGGCCTGGTTTGCTATTTTCTAACTCGCTGGTTAAAAACAGGGCCAAGCGTGCCACCCTCAGAATGTATTGGTAATTGCAAACTCAAGTAAGGGGTCCATTGGGCAGTCCCCATTAGCATATGTTATAGGTAAAGAAAATGTACATAAATGCAGGTCATGTCAAATTCATTTAGTCTAGTTTGTTAGCTAAGTAGTACAAAACCTTCATATTTCACATACAATAAGTAACATTTTATTTAAGCTGTCCCATTTACTGTACTTCTGTATTATCCAATCTCTCATTTCTTTCACTATGACTGCCCTTTGAGGATCTGCAGTTGAATGATGAGGGATCAGGCACATTGTACTACTCAGTGAAGAACAAGGGGTGATTTTGTGTCTCTAGCCAGTTTATTTTAATGTGAGATTTGTTTCTTCTGATTCAAAATTCTTCTGTGTTTTTATTTCCGGTATGTATATATGTGTGTGTGTATGTATATATATATATATATATATATATATATATATATTGCTTTTAATGGGAATTTAGAAGTTCGGTACTCACTAATTAGACTAGGTGGGCAGTTGGGGGCGTGGCTGTGAGCCAGGCATTTAACAATAGCCACTGCCGAGAGGGTGTAGTCTCGATAGTTGTAAACTGTCCCCATGAGACCCACATTCTAATCATTATGCTTCTGGAATTGGCGTGAGGGAGTAAGTGCCAGCGTGTCTCTTCCACCACTGCCACTACATGTGGGCCTGTGACAGCGGGCATAGGCACATACGCATTCACTCAAGAAAATTCAAGTCCGCATTTGCGGCGACCTTAAATTTATTTTTTGTTATGCATGTGGCTGCGGTCCAGTTTGTGTTCCGTGTCTCAGCTCACTACCTCCTTACTCAGCCAGGTCAACGAACACTCAGCTCCCAACATGTACATTAGGAGACATGGCAAGCATCAGCTTCTATGTTATACGTGCAGGCCCTAATTTTTGGCAGTTTTATATTGCTCGAATTTGACCCGTGGACATCAGAGCGCTTTAAATTACATTCAGAACAATCGCATTAACGCGTACTTTTTTAAAGCACCGTTGGTTAAGTGAGTTGCCCAGAATCACAGGATGATGATCGGACGTCGGGATTCGAACCTGGTTCGCCAGTTCCGCTGTCGGCAGCTGTGGCTACATCCTGATTCTTGTTGCGAAGCTAACCTAACATTGCAGGAGCAACCCAGCGAGGGAATACACAACCTGTTGCCTGACAGAGCAGCACATAAACACTCTCAATCTGAATGGGTCATTTTCAGTACTGTTGCGTTGCACGTACCGTACTTCAGGGCCTGAGCACTGCTGCTTCTCTGAGTACCAGTACTCTCCTTGCCCAAAAAGAAGTTCCGGTACTCAGGGGGAGAAAACTGAGAAGTGCCGGTACTCAGTACCGGTGAGTACCGGCCCATTTAAAGCACTGTATATCTATCTATGTAGATTACCTACTGGCGGTCGGTCGCCAGTAGGTAGTTATAGTTAGGACCTATTATACATAGGAAAAGCGTTTTTTGATTTGCCAATATCTTTGGCGCCATTTGACAAATCTTCGCGAACTTTTCAAAACTGGTGGGGCGCTCCAGTCAGCTCCTGTCCTGAAAGTTTCGGGGTGATTCGTCAAGCGGGGGCTGAGAGAAAAAGGGGGGTCCCAAAGCGCGTTTTCCCCATGTTAATTTCCATAGGAATTTTTGGAACAGGCTACAGCCTGAACTGCTGAACGGAATTACACCAAACTTGGCAAAAGGGTAGCTCTTGGTTCAGAAAGCGTCCTTTTTTTAATTTTCATTTTTTAAATGGTGTAAATCCGTTCAGTAGTTCCTGAGAAATTAAAAAAAGAAAAATATCGATATCTGAGGAGAAGTCACGAACCCTCCCGAGCACGAGCTTCATTCTGATTGGCTGCCACCACTCCAAACCACAATGTGTTGGCAGCCATCTTGTGACTCGGTAACCGAGTCACAAGAAAACAGTGCAATAAAGGGTGAAAAACGAGAAAAGGGAGCAGGGTAGAAGCACCCTGACCCCCTAGGCCTGCTGAGGGGGTCCCACAAGAACCCCCAGGACAAAAAAAAGCATTTGAAAAACTGCCGAATTCGCGCTGGATTCGCGAATTCGGCCGAGAAAATGAAAAAAAAAAAACGAAGGCGGACTCCCGCGCTTTGTCTTATATAAGCCCCCGGGTGGGCCAGGTCCCGAAGGCACTCGCCAATTAATTTGCGGGGGCCCCCACAGCCCCGGGGACCGCCACCTCCCCGGGGCTTATTTAATTGTATGCGGGGGGCACGCGGCCCCCCGCAGCCCCGGGGACCGCCACCTCCCTGGGGCACATACTAATTTCAATGTGGGGGTCCGTAGCGGGGCCCCGGGACCACCACCTCCCCAGGGCTTTGAAAATGCTGGGAGGGGGGCCGCGTGGCCCCCCTCCCTGGAGCCTTTGATGGCCCTGGGGACTGCCACCCCCAGAGCCGGCTCCTGCAATGTCCCGGGGTGCCCACCCCCGGGACATTGCTGTTTGCTATGGCAGGGCGGGAGCACGGCTCCCGCCCTGTCATAGCAAACTCTGCTTTGATTTTTGGACGCAAGAGCAGGAAACCTGCTCTCGCTTCCAAAAACCAAAGCAGAATTGCTTTTGCACAAGGGGAACTGCATGCCAGCAGCTCCCCTTGTGCAAAAGCAATGCCGGCTCCTGCAGGACGCAGGGAGCCGGCGGGACCGTGGGGGCATTGGAGCTCCCCCCTCGGTCCCCAACGGAGAGGCTAGGCCCCGGGCGATGGGGTCCCCGGGCCAGAAGTGGCCCGAGGGGGGCCACATGGCCCACCTCCAAATAATTAAATTATAAAAAGAAAAGACTGGCAATGCCCCAGGGGATGGGGTCCCCGGGGCCGAAATTGGCCTCGGGAGGGGGGCCACGCGCCCTTTTCCCGTTTTTTCTTCTTTTTTGTATAAAAAGGGGTCAGGCCCTAAGGTATGGTGTCCCCAGTGCCCCAAAAATGGTAAAAGACGGGGGGCAACACAGCCCCCCTTCTAAAAAATAAAAATAAAAAAGCCGGCATCTCGCTGGAGGCCCCGCCCCCTCCCTGCACCACTATGCAAATGCGCCCCCTGGCGCGTTGTAAGTTGGGTAATTAATTCTCCTTGAATACTGAGGGTCCCTGGGGGCCAACTAGCCCACCAGGTACCTCCAGTATGCGCCACAGAGCTGCGTTGCAGAGGTGGTCCGAGGCCACGCCCCTTTTTACACCACTCTGCAAACGCGCCTCTTGGCGCACTGGTGGTGGGGCGATGAGATCCTCTTGTGTCCTGAGGACCTCAGGACACAGGTGGACTTCATCCCCCGAGCAGCAGTGCGCCAGGAGCTGCGTTTGCAGAGTGGTGTAAAAAGGGGGCGTGGCCTCCGACCACTGTCTGCAATACAGGTGTGTGGCGCTTACTGGAGGTACCTGGTGGGCTAGTTGGCCCCCAGGGACCCTCCGGAATGAAGGGGACTTAATACCCCAACTTAGAACGCGCCAGGAGGCGCGTTTGCAGAGTGGTGGGGAAAGGGGGCGTGGCCTTTGTCCACCTCTCCGCAATCCCACTGTGTGGGGCTTACTGGAGGTAAGAGGTAGGCTAGTTGGCCCCTAAAGGACCCCCAGCAGCGAAGGGGACTTCAATCCCCATCCATGAGCACGCCAGGGAGCGCGTTTGCAGAGTGGTGGTGCAAAGGGGCGTGGCCTGCTATGAGAATTTAGCAATCCTGCTGTGTGGGACTTACTGGAGGTAATAGGAGGGGTAGTTGACCCCCGGGCCAACTACCCCTCTTACCTCCAGTAAGTCCCACACAGTGGGATTGCTAAGACGTCTTCGGAGGCCATGGCCCCCTTTCTCCACCACTCTGCAAATGCGCCTCCTGGCAGACTACGGGATGGGGGATGAAGTCCAATTTACTCCTGAGGGACTTTGGGGACCAAGAAGCCCTCCTTGTACCTCCTGTAAGTCCTATGCAGCGGAATTCCTGAGCGCTGGTCGGAGGCCCAGCACCCTTTCTCCACCAGTCTGCAAACGTGACTACTATTTAAAGAAGCATCTTTCTGCACCTCTGACTTGGAGGTAGTTTTAATCCCCCTGCCCTATTATGTACTAGGGCCTTACAGGGGAGGTCATGCCAATCACGGGGGTACCCCAATGCATAGTGTTTCCTAGTGTATGTAGGTTTTTTCACTGTATTCTAAGTGTCTTTTAGCATAGCACTGGCTCTAGGCCTGGTTAGTCAGTCAGTTACCACCAGTACCGTCAGCAAAAAGTTGGGGGCACAGGATGACTTGGCAACAAGGCCTCTTTCTGCTCCTCTGTTGGTTCTTTGTGCATATCTCTTGCTTGTTTCGGCACCTTTCTTCCTCTTTCTGCACATGTCCTACCTCTGTAGGCATAGTTGGAAATTAGCATTTAAAAAAACCTTTGAAATTCACTGAAAAAACCATAGGTTTCAGGGAAGTTATAGTTAGAAATTAGCATTTAAAAAACCTTTGAAATTCACTGAAAAAACCATAGGTTTCAGGGACGCTATAGTTAGAAATTAGCATTTAAAAAACCTTTGAAATTCACTGAAAAAAACATAGGTTTCAGGGACGTTATAGTTAGTTGGACATTTCACTCGTACAAAACCAGTGAAATTCGGCTGTTCTAGTTAGTTCAGCTACCTATAACTCGCGCCCCTGCAATGCACTGCTCATGACGTCACATATTACATCACTCATGACATGGTCAGTGACATCACTGATGACATCATCCACGTGATAATCTGATGCACCTCCTCAAACCCTATTGTAACCTTTGATACACCCACTCTAAAATACAGACTACCATTTTCGAAACCAGAGACACACCAATACCAGTTACTACATACCCACTCACTGATTCCTAGGTCTACACACATCCACTCATTCACCCATACAGTCACTCATACATGCAGTTACTCATCAATACAGCACTATCATATGCACTCATACACCTATACAGACACTCACACATCACCACTCAACCATAGAGTTACTCACACACCTAGTCAGTCATTCAAAGAATCAATCACACTTCCATTTACTCACCTATACAGTTATACACACACCACCTCACTTATTCATACAGATACTAACACATACTTACTCTCTTATACAATCACTCATACAAGCACACACTTATCCATACAGCCACTCTTACAATCACTCACTCTCACATATAGTCATTTACATACTCCAACTGTTACATACACTGCCTTTTACATATGTAGTTACTCGGACATGTACCACTGAGACATCCATTCACTCCCCAACACACCCATACACACACCCACCCATATAGCCCTTTCCAGATGCACTCTTGAACCCATACACCCAGTGAATCAGCCACTCACACATCTATGCACAGTCACACACCGCACACCCATACACTCAGGCACCCATGCAGATACTCATGTAGCTACTCACCAACCCATGCAGCCATTTACACACCAACTGACAGACTGATACACATATTCACATACTTTAGTCACTAACCCATGCATTCAGTAAGACACGTTTAATCACTCACTTATATAGTCAGTCACGCACCTACTAAATCATCCATTCAGACACTTATACACCCACTCATTCTTCAATACACCTTCGCATATATATATAAA
Source organism: Calotriton arnoldi (assembly GCA_963921515.1). Taxonomy (NCBI): domain Eukaryota; kingdom Metazoa; phylum Chordata; class Amphibia; order Caudata; family Salamandridae; genus Calotriton; species Calotriton arnoldi. Next base: position 2,730,918 of record CAWUFW010000281.1, read on the forward strand.
ACATATTTAAACTTTACAGAAACAGTCACTGGATGCTGTAATCAGTGATGTCATTTGAGATGTCATCAATGATGTCATGAGTGATGTCACTGAGCATGTCATGAGTGATGTAATATGTGACGTCATCAGCAGTGCATTGCGGGGGCGTGAGTTATAGTTGGCTGAACTAACTATAAGGCCGAATTTCACTGGTTTTGTACGAGTGAAATGTCCAACTAACTATAACGTCCCTGAAACCTGTGGTTTTTTCAGTGAATATATATATATCAAGTTGATAAAGGCATCTCCGAAACGCGTTGTGTGCACTATAAAATTTGTGTACTGTCCTCTGGTGTGCCGCTTGGTCTTTGGTGGATTGCCCTCATCGTCCTGTGGTCGATGTGTGTATGTATGTATATATATATATATATATATATGTGTGTGTGTATGTATGTATGTATGTATGTATGTATGTATATATATATATATATATATATATATATATATATATATAATCTACTGGCGGTCGCCAGTAGATAGTTATAGTTACAACCTATTATCCATAGGAAATCCGCGACATTCTATTTGCAATAACGTTGGCGCCGGTTGACGAATCTTCGCGAAAGCTTCCAACTTGTTGGGGCGCTCCGGTCCGCTCCTACCCTGAAAGTCTCGGGGTGATACGTCAAGCTGGGGCCGAGAAAAAAGGGGGTCCCAAAACGCGTTTCCCCCATTCATTTTTCCATAGGAACCTTTAGTCGCAGCTACAGCCCGAACTGCTGAACGGAATTACCCCAAATTTGGCAAAGAGGTAGCCCTTGGTTCAGACTGGTGCCTTTTGCTAAAATGGTGTAAATCCGTTCAGTAGTTCCTGAAAAATTCACAATTAAAATCACATATATATCTATGGGCGCGTCGGATCCGCGTACCCTCCCGATCACGAGCTGCATGCTAATTGGCTGTCAACACTCCAAATCAAGAAGTGTTGGCAGCCATTTTATCCCTCGGTAGAACCGAGGGACAGAAACAAGTGCGCAAAGCGCAAAAGGGGGCAGGGTAGAAACACCCTGACCCCTAGGTCTGCTCAGGGGGTCCCACAAGGACCCCCTGGGCAGAAAAAGATTATTTTTTTTTTAAAATCGGCGGGATGCGCTTAGGGTGCGCGTATCCCGCCGAGAAAAAAAGAAACAAGTGCGCAAAACGCACAAAGGGGGCAGGGTAGAAACACCCTAACCCCTAGGCCTGCTCAGGGGGTCCCACAAGGACCCCTGGGCAAAAAAGCATTTAAAAAAAAAAAAATCGGCAGGATGCGCTCAGGGTGCGCGAATCCTGCGAAAAAAAAAATCGAAGCGCGGTCTCCCGCGCTTCGATGTTAATTGGCCCCCGGGTGGCCCAAGTCCCGGGGGCATGGTGGGGGATAATTTAATGTGTGGGGGCCTCAAAGGGCCCCCAAGCCCCGGGGACAGCCACCGCCCGGGGCTTTTAAAAAAAATGGTGCGGGAGGGCTCTGAGCCCTCCCGCAGCCCCGGGACCACCACCTCCCCGGGGCTTTTTTTAATTAAAAATAAAACCAGTGTGGGGGGGCTCCAGCCCCCCACACGCCCCGGGACCGCCACCTCCCCGGGGCACTAAACATTTTAATATGGGGGTCCGTTACGGACCCCAGAGCCCGGGGACCACCACCTCCCCGGGGCTGTGTACTGAATGGGAGGGGGCCGCGCGGCCCCCTCCTGGAAGCCCTTGATGGCCCTGGGGACCACCACCCCCCAGGGCCGGCTCCTGCAGTGTCCCGGGGTGCCTACCCCCGGGACACTGTAGTTTGCTATGGCAGGACGGGAGCCTCGCGGCTCCCGTCCTGCCATAGCAAACTGCTTTGGATATTGGAAGAGAGAGCAGGAAACCTGCTCTCTCTTCCAATATCCAAAGCGATTGCTTTCCACATGGGGAGCAGCATGTCAGCTGCTCCCCATGTGGAACAGCAATGCCGGCTCCCAAGGGACGTGGGGAGCCGGCTGGACTGTGGGGGATTGGGGACCCCCACAGTCCCCAACGGAGAGGGCCAGCCCCGGGGGATGGGGTCCCCGGGGCAAGTAGTGGCCCGGAAGGGGGGCCACGCGGCCCCCCTCTCCAAAAAAGAGGAAAAAAAATGGGGAAAAAAAAATGGAAAGGCCGGCTCCGGGGGATGGGGTCCCTGGGGCCTTAAAATGGCCAGAGGGGGGCCACGCTGCCCCCCTCAAAATAATAAATATAGAGGCCATGCCCCGGGGGATGGGGTCACCGGGGCCAATACAGGCCCAGGGAAGGGGGGCCACGCGGCCCCCTCCCCGTTTTTTTTTTTTGTAATTTAAAAAAAGGGGTAAGGCCCTGGGAGATGGGGTCCCCAGGGCCCAAAAAGAGAAAAAAGGAAGGGGGGGCCACACAGCCCCCCTTCAGGGGACAAAAAAAAAAAAATCGGGCCCGCAGGCCCCGCCCCTTTCTTCGCCACTCTGCAAACGCGCCCCCTGGCGCGTTTGCAGAGGAGGAACGAATTCCCCTTGAATACTGGGGGTCCCTGGGGGCCAACTAGCCCACCAGGAACCTCCAATATGCGCCAGGGGCTGCGTTGCAGAGACGTGTAGAGGCCACACCCCTTTTTACACCTCTCTGCAACGCAGCTCTGTGGCGCTTTTGGAGGTATATGGTGGGCTAGTTGGACTCCGAGGACCCTCAGGATTCAAGGGAATTAATCCCCCAACTTAAAACGCGCCACGGGCGCGTTTGCACAGTGGTGAAGGGAGGGGCGGGGCTTCAGGTGACATGTGTGCAAACAGGCCCCGTGGCGCGTTTTAAGATGGGGAATTAAATCCCCTTTAATCCTGAGGGTCCCTGGGGGCCAACTAGCCCAACAGGTACATCCAGAAAGCGCCACAGAGCTGCGTTGCAGAGAGGTGTAAAAGGGGTGTGGCCTCTCTACACGTCTCTGCAACGCAGCCCCTGGCGCATATTGGAGGTTCCTGGTGGGCTAGTTGGCCCCTAGGGACCCTCAGGATTCAAGGGGACTTCATCCCCCAACTTAAAACGCGCAACGGGGCGCGTTTGCACAGATGTCACCTCAGGCCCGCCCCTCCCTTCACCATTGTGCAAATATTCCTCTAAAATCAGCCGAAATACGAATTCCGATTTACTCACCTGTTATCAGGAGAGACCTCAGTGCTGTATCTTTCAGCCCAGTACTGGTCCTGAAAAGTAATTTTAACCGTACTTACCAGTAACTTGAATTTCCTTCCATAGGCTAACATTGACTGGTTTCACTTGGAAATTCTTCTTAGTGTGGAGTTTTGGAACTTTAAAATATTCCTCTAAAATCAGCCGAAATACGAATTCCGATTTACTCACCTGTTATCAGGAGAGACCTCAGTGCTGCATCTTTCAGCCCAGTACTGATCCTCAAAAGTAATTTTAACCGTACTTACCGGTAACTTGAATTTCCTTCATAGGCTAAGATTGACTGGTTTTCAGCAAAAAGTTTCAAAGTGTTGATTTTCACAAACTACAAATATTCCTTAAAAATCGCCTGTATGACTTAAACGCATTCTTTCAACTGTTTACAGGAGATGCACCAGTGCTGGATCCAGGATCCAACACTGAGTAAGAAAAAGTAAGTCCTGTGGTTACAAAAGTAATCCATAAAGTAACTAATTGCATTTAACTAGAAATTCACATTGAGCTGAATGTTGCATTGTGTTTGAAAATGTGTTGCCCATTGCAACAACTGTAACTACTGTACTTAAAAGTCTATTGCCTATCTGCAAAGTATTTAAACTAAAGTAATTCATTCTGAGAAAGTATTTTTTGTAATGTATAATGTAATTACAATGTAATTTAAAAAATAAAATATGTAAAAAAAAATTGTTTCTAAAAATGTAGTAAATCAGTATGAAAAAAATTAATATAACAATTAATACATTTAAAAATTGTCATTTACAAAACCTTTGAAATTCACTGAAAAAACCGTAGGTTTCAGGCACGTTATAGTTAGAAATTAGCATTTAAAAAACCTTTGAAATTCACTGAAAAAACCATAGGTTTCAGACACGTTATAGTTACAAATTAGCATTTAAAAAA